>RSEF01000002.1:18249583-18345528 GCA_003993805.1 Himantopus leucocephalus
GTAAATTTTCTATAATCCAGCCATTCAACAGCCTCAAGAGTCAAAACATCTGCCTTGGAGATGTACTCATGTTTTGACGAGCCTTAAAGCATCGCGATTTTTGACATAATGTTGAAATAAAATCTTTGATGCTTGACAGNTTTTGACATAATGTTGAAATAAAATCTTTGATGCTTGACAGCTGCTGGCTGCATGGAATGCTCTTTTTTTTTTTTCTTTTTTTTCCCCCCTTTCAGTGTGATGTTTACTACACATAATAGGAATGTGCGCCATTTTAAAGAACGGTTTTAATTCCCTTTATCCAAAAAGCTTTCTGTAAAAGTGATAAATTCATAGGAGTTAACATCCTTTTGGTGAAGAATGCTGGCAATTTTAACAGCTGTGTATGTATGTGTGTAAAAGTGCAGACTAGGGATAAAAGGCTGTGTGAAGTTTTGCACATGGTAGCAGAAAGATGCCATCATATATAATGCTGGAACTGACATTATCATCTTGGCATCCCTGACCAGTGCTCACTGTACATTAGAGAGAAGCTGCAGTTGGGAGGCTGTCAGGCTTCGCAGAAACAAAAGCAAATGTCCCACAGAAGCCGTTACAAATGCTGTTCCAGTGCTACTAATGTAAGCTGTAAAGCCAGATGGTATGGCTCATATGGCTCATGCATAGGGGTGAGTAATGCAGGAGTAGTCCCATTGTTGCAGAATTACTGTGGCCATGGAGACTTGAAGGAAGAAGTATGACCATGTAGCATGGGAGTGGACAACTCATATTGACAGTAATGGCTGCAATCTCTGCTCTGTAGGGTGATCACAGATCCAGTTATGACTGATAGTTTACACTGATGCTATGACAGCCCTTAGGGCAATTTCTGTGCAGCATTTTATTTTGTGGTTATTAAAGGTGGCATCTGCCCAGCTGCTCTTCACCAGCGATAATCACTTTTCACTTGAGCTAAAGGGAAAGAACGGTGACCTCTGCCTTTATGTGGTGATGGCAGAAACAATAAGAACCCAATGTCCAAGACTGTGGAAAAACCAAACACGAACTAAAACCAATGGGATAAGAAATTTCAGAAGGAGTGCTTGCCGGTTCAGCCGATTTGCAGGTGTCTGTGGATGAGGGACATCAGTGAACAGAAAGTTAAATGAATGAAGAGGAGCAGAGATGGCAACAGGGAACGGAGAGATGCTTGCAGAGCTTAGATGTACAGTACTTAATGGAAGGGCAGACTTAGATTTCAAAATAATTATGTTCACCTTTGGTACTGTTTTTTTCTTTTTGTTCAATAAAACAGGACTTCGTATACATTATTTTCTCCTTCAAATAGAAGCAAGTGAGCAAGACCCCAACTACCAGCAAACTCTCAGACAAATGGGAAACAAACTTTCCTTGATTTAACCAAGCCTCAGCACCTTTGGCAGATTTTTGATCGTGCCCAGGCCTCATTGCTACTTTTGGGGTCACTCCTGTGAGGTGCTGAAAACTCTGGCCCTGAGTCAGCAGCACGATAAATTGTGTGAGGGCCTCTAAGTGTGCAAATAGGCCCATGATTTCAGCGGGACCATTTACATACTTAAATTAAACACGTGCTGAATTGCTTCACTGCTGCAGAGCCAGAATGCCTGATACCTTGTAGGACCGAGTCCTTGGAAATCTGATTAATACATTTCAGTGCCAAAATGGGGACAAAGTTCTTTTGAAAGTCTGTCCACTGAGTTACGTGTCTAAATGTTGAATGCTGAGTTTTCCTGAAAATCTAACCTCTAAATATCAACCCTGGTAATTTTTCCTGATAACCAGTTTATCAGAAACATGTGGCCAGTATTTTTATTCCAATCCTATATGTCATTTACACATCCTAAGCTGGGGGATTTAATATGAACTAAATAACACATGGGCTACTGTAGTGGTTTATTTATTTTGTTGCTTTAGACATACAAATGTGGGTCTGTTCCCAACAATACAAGATGTAATGTTTAATTAAATTAAAACACCGCACATTTCTGAAAATGAAGTTGCCTTTGATTTTTAAAATTAGTCTTTCCAGGATGTCTCAAAATCAATTTGCAGTAGTAGTCATTGTGATACAGATTACATCACGCTTGTTTTCATGCACATAGGGCCTCGGATCTGGTGCTAAACCAGTATTAGCCTTTGCTCTACTTGCGTTTAGGAAACACTGTACTGCTAACTGCTATTTTATGGATGTGGCTAAGGCTGTATTTATCTATGAGAGGTTTACTGGTTGTGTTATGCTTACAAATTTCCATAATTAAGACTGCAAATTCCATAATTACAGCTGCAAATGAGAAACAATTTGCCAGAGCTTATTTTGACTGCTCAGTTCATGAAAGAGGGATTTTTTTTGCGGGTGGTACCACTTCAGTTACGCCAGGATTTTTATTGGTCTACCATAATTCTTTCTTACTTTTAACAAAGCTATGGCAGTGAAAGTTTCAGTTGTAGGCAAGTCTTCTGTTTTGTTTAGTTTTCTTGAGATTCTAGTTTCTGCCTTGTAAAACAACCGGCCATTGAGGGCTTTCTTGGAAGCTGAATATGAAGCCGCATTTAACTTGACTATCATTACATATGTACTCAAAATATAAGTACGATGGAATAACTTAATGGCTGCTTTATAAACAAAATGAGGAAATCTAAGTATTGTGCAGCAAAATCATGATTACAAGCAAGCAGTTTAAACAATTCTTGGGTTTTTCTACATAAAAAAGTATTGCCTCATAGTATGAAAGATGTTTATGAACTTTATTCATCAGCAATGTATGGTTCATGATTTGTGACAATCTTATACTCACAGAGGTTGATTCAGTGGCATAGGAATTTCTCTAATGCATCAGAAGCAGTCCAGCCTTGCAATTTTGCCACTAAGTAGTACTGTCTTTGGTATTTTCTAGAAAGTTTTCCTCTATTAGTGACGAGTCAAAAATAAAAAAAAAGGAGAAGTGATGTCTGAATAAATCCTCAACATGGCGTGCAGTGTAGTTCAAGATGTTACTACTTGTCAGGCTGAACTGATCAGGACAAATTCAAAGTTTGTGTCCTGTGGAAGGAAAAAAACCCCACTGTAGTAATATTTAACTTCAAAAAGGGAAAACACATAAAAATGAGAAAGCTTCTTGAAAAGAAATTTAAAAGAGCAGCCAACAGGGTAAAATGATTAAAGACCCTACATTAGAGGCTCAGAGTAAAAGCGTACCACCTATCAAAGAAAAAAATATAAAAAAGAACCTTTTCCTAAAACCAGCGTGGCCAGCAGTACAGCAACAAGATACTACTCAGAAGTGCAAATGACAGATCAGCAGGACGAGATGAATTGTGTCCCAGGATTCACAGTGCCATTGCAGGAGTTCCAGAAGAACTCAAATACGGAATTGTTAAATTATTAGCTACAGTGGAATTTATCTTCTAATCAGCTTCATTATTAAAGGAATGAACAGTGAACTTTTTGTCTGGCAGTGGTTGCTGAACCCTGTCAATCCACTGTCCCACTATTTCTTCTGTCACTCAGGGGTCCCCAACTTTGCTGCATTTCAGGCTGGTATCTCTAAAATACACTTCTTAGGAAGTTGTTCTCATAGATCAGTTCAGCCTGAAACAACTAGACTTTTTTTTTCACACATCTAATATTTCCAAGAATTGATCCTGGTTTCTTCTGGAGTGAGAGAGGCAAATGGGCCTGATATCTTTAAACATTTCCTATCTTCTTACACTTATATGTTTTCCTAAAAAAATCATGATAAAAAAGGCAATTCGGAGCTTGCCTGATGATTCAGTCGAACAAACCACACATATCTCAAACACTACAGACATATGCACTATTGATTCTCTATTTAAAAACTTTAATTTAATTTAAAGGCTCTGATGCCTTGCAGTGTTGCTGAATCTAATAGTAATAGTATGTTTGATGCATGAGTGCTAGTGCTAACTTAATTCCACTTCAGGATATCAAGAATCACAGACACCTTCTTCGCAGTTAATTGATGTGTTTAATTTGTTTGCTCAAGTAACACAATACTTTGGATTATAATAGAGACCAAAAGGTCTCAAACTGTTCATTGCACAGAGCAAGCCAAGAAACGCAGAAGAGGCCCAAACATGTTGAATATCCATCATGAAGAGCAGCTATTTTTTTGCCATTTTCTGATAACAATTTGCTGACATGAAAATTGACTATTATGTACTGCTTTTGAAATCCTCCTGTACTGTGAATTCTTTAGCTTGCATGAGGGAAATATGTAATGGTAGCAGACTGCTTATTTTGGAGAATGTCAAATGAACTGCTGTAAGCATCTTAAATGAAATGCTGGCTGAATAATCATGAGATTAATTACAATTCTGAATCATTTTCTACTATGCCTGCCACTTGGTAGCTAGCAGCCAGAGCAGACATGGTGTTCACTGGTGACTGGTTTCATGGTGCGTGCACGTGCATCCTCTGAATATTAGCAAAGTAAACGCTCAAGGCAGGAATTCATCATCCTTTGGCAGTCATTTTAGCGGGTAAACACTGATAAGCCCATCTCCTCTGAACAGTATTGCAAAATCTCAGGGTTCTGGAACTGTTGAAATTGAACCTGTCTAATATTAAAGACCTCTATTTTGCCTAAAGTCAACAGGCACTAGGTTTTTGCCTTTCTGCTTCCATCTGACCAGGTCAAAATTTTCCATATATATGAGCTGTCTGATTTTTTTCTTCCTAAAGAAAAATCTATAACTTCATAAGAATAACATACCTTAAAGTTTCATTGTCTCTGAGGTATCCTTCAATATCAGTTATCTAACCCTTAGCTGGGAGATTCTTCATAAAGGAAACTTCAAATTAAGCAAAACGTAGTTCCCCAGATTACCCGAATCTTGGGAAGATGCATCATGAAATTACAATTTCTGCAACTTATTTTTCCTTGCTGACTGCATTTCTTTGCTATTCTTTGATATCTACTTTCAAGATTTCTACTGTAGCTGGAGCAAACAGTAGATAGGATGTAAAAGATAACTATCAGCTCCAGAGACAAGCCATAATGGCACAGATAATCCTCTCAGTAAGCAATGATTTCTTGAGATGATAATTTATGTGAAGTTTGTGTGTGGTGTGTGTATTTAACCAACGGGACTGAGCATTTGTAGCTTAAAGACAGTATATATGCGTTTTGCTTACAGGTGCTGAGTGTTTTTCCTTTCTGTTCTTTTGGAAGAATGCACTAAAATCTCCCTTTTTCCCAAGTTTGAAAGACCAAACATATTCATACCTAATTTCCGTCAATATGAATGCCTAAAGAATTCTTTGAAAAAGTCTCATTCACTTTGGCCCTGAAGGTTTCTCTGGAATTCATCAAGTGCACTGACTATCTGCATTGCCCAGTCGCTTGTAAAAATTTAGCTCACTGTCATCTCTTCAATTCAGCAACCTAGAATGATGCAGCATAACTTTGGGAAACAGCAGCATTAAATTAGAGATGCAAGCTTCAGACTGTAATATTAAAAATGTGTTCTCCTACTGTGGCCTAATTTGCCTTTTTCTTTTTATGCTGATAATGTATCTGAACCCACACTGTGAGCAGTGTGTAATAAGTTTCTAGGCTTTTGGCATCTGTTATGGACAAACTGTGGATTCTTTGCAGCTTCAAACAGCAAATGAAATGAGAAGATCGATGGAATTCGTGTCTAGATGTGTGACATGGAAATGTGCCTAAACAAATGTAATTTTGCAGCAGGAGCACTTAAATAGAGTCGAGGCTAAAAAAACAGATCTTGCTTATCACATGAATTAATTAACTGAAAAACATTTCTTTCTCCCGTTGTTACACGAAGTAAAGGGCTGGGGATTTGAATGCTGTAATTCAGCATGTAAAACTGCTGTCAGAACCTCTGACTCAGGAAGCCCTGACACCGCAGGATGCTGGAAGGGTAACCGGGGGAAGGATCACTGCGTGCTTGCCCTGCTCTGATACTTTTCCTTAGGCATGTGCTACTGGCCGCTCTCAGAGCCAGGATATCGAACTAGATAGACCTTTGGTCTGACCAGGCATGGCCACTTTTATGTAAGAATACATGTGGTCAGGGGTGGTTTTGATCTCCAGCACCTTCCAGGGCTGACTCACCGCTGAGGATGAATGAAACTGTGACTGGAGTTAATTTTAAAACACTGTTGTTCAGGTTTGGAGTCATTTCAAGGAATGTTGTGCTGTCCAAAAATACGAAAATCCACTGGATATACAGTCCTACTCAGAAGAAGGAAATTATATATGTTCACATATTCCTAAAGGATTTGGAGGAACAAAGAAATTGTTACCTTGTGATTCAGCAACATGAGATACCTTGATGGGTGTTATACTTAACTCTCTGCACCCTTCCAGCACAGCCTGATATGTTGGTGCCTCAGTTTTACAGTAATAATCTGGAAATAAACATATTTTCCCGTTCTCCTTGTCTTTTTTTNTTTTTTTTTTTTTTTTTTAAATAGTACATTCTTTGTAGCAATATCCCCTAGCATTTATGGTTGAAGCACCTAACACAAGGAGTCCCAGGTTTGTTTGGGGTCTTTAAACGTTGCTGCATGGCACACATGACTGATATTTTAAGCTGAGGTGGTAGGAGCTCTTTTTTCTGAGAGGTTATGGCGTCTGCTTGAGATGCACCTTCTCTTTCTGGATCATAGATATTTGTGTAAGGCTGTAAAAGTGTAAGTTAGAGTTTTGCTAGCAATGCAATAAATAATTCATTCCTTTGTTTAAATAATACACCCTCTTTCCTGAATTTCTGCTGTCAGGAAAGTAGGCTTGGCCCTGGATTATTGTCTCTTGGTGAGTATACAAGAAAATCGGCCTGAATTTGACACTGTCTGTCAAGTCGCCTTCCTCAAGCCCACAGTTGGGGAAAACTGCCCTGGAAGGGGGCAAATGAATTCAGATTTGACTCCAGGAGAGTATGATCAAGTGCTACTTTAACCACAGCTATTCACATTGCAGTGAGCAAAAAGTGGAAAAACGGGGTGAATACCATTGTACTTGTTGAGCCAGTAGCTAAGCTGTTTCCACTCTCTGGTTTTAGACTGGGTAGTGTTTGGACAGAAGCAAGATGTGTTGGGCAGCTGATGTCAAATAAGGGAACTTTTCACTGTGAGCACATTTTTATCGGTATTGACCTTTCAGATGTTTAAAACAATGTTACAATGGCGTAACTTCTCATGCACGTGATCGAGCTGTCCTTTGATTAGTGTCTGAGAAATACCACCTATAATTAAAAATATAAAGAACAGTATGGCACAGTTTATTTGCTGTGGGAAGAGCTTCTTATCCCATGTGGTTTAGTACTGCTGGGCTGACCGAATTAGGTGCAGTTCTCCTTCAAATGCCCTTTGGATAGCATGATCTAAAGGTGGCAAGTGAAGAGGGAGCTAAATCTATTCTGCAGTACATAGACCAAAAAAGGAGAGAATGTTGCAAAGGAAGCAGGAAGTCTGAGAAAGTCTTGATTTAATTTCCACAAATGTTTGTTCTAAAGATACAGCAAGTACCAATGTGAAAAAGCTATTAAAATAATCCCATTTCCCCCCTTTTTCTGGAATTTTGCTGATTACAACTCCTTCTATAACAGTTTTTTTTTTCCTTTGAGTGCTATTATTCTGTGCAGTTGTATGAGCCTGTATTTAAAACTAATGCAAAGGGGAAAAGAAAATCCTGCAGTCTCAGGAGCACATATCTGGAGAGCCACAGTTTCTGTTGAAATAAAGTTGTTAATGGAATTAGAATCACAGTGACATACTGTGAAAGGCTTCTCTTTATTACACCCCTAAGATTTATGAAGGAAATGGTCCAGACTCCTACAAATTCTTGTGAACAGTGAGGAATATATACATTAGTGTGCCAGATGACATATATGTTATATATGCCAGATTAAGGCAAATGATGTTTTAGTGTAGGTTCCAACTGAGATTGCCTTCTGGAGAAGTTCACTGTCTTTCCAATATTTTTAAAACCCTGTTTTATTGATCAGATGCTTGGGAGCAAGAGATTGAACTAATTCAGTCTGAATTAGTTTTATCTGAATCTTCAACAGACTTTAAGAGGGAAATCTTCGTCTACAGCAAACAAGGGACATGAATTTACTCAATTGTCTGAACTTCTGTTCATTTCAGATGCTTGTACTTTAAGCCAATATGATTTAGAAAAGTTATGAAATATGACAAATATTTATCTTTTCTTTTTTTGTTAAGTGATTTTGTACTTTGGGCAAAATATGAGGCTAAAAACTGAGTCAGGTAGTACTGTTGTTAATGGCCGTGCAGTGTTGGTGTGGTAACAATTTCCCTGCACACCACTTAAAAGCGACCTTCTCTATGGAATTTGGGTAAACTGATTCACCAGCATATAGGAAAATTAACTATTTTATTGCAGTTATTCCAGCATAGCTTCCTATGGAGGGATTCTGTTATAGAATAAAATTTGTTAGTTTATGAGGAAAAATGTTATTTTACAATGCAGTCTTCTTGTGTTCAGGGATATTGTGTCTGCACAGGAAGGTATTCTAGAACAGGGATGAGTGCCAAGACTGATAGGGTGTCAGTGACAGAGCCAAATGTCCATTAGGATGTAGAAGAGAATGACTCCTCCCTGCCTGTAGCTGGGACTGTGCTGTTGGGAAAGGTTTTGTTTGTTTGTTTGTTTGTTTCTTTTTTATAGAAGGAGAACAAAAATAAGGAATCCAAGTGTTTAAAAATTCAGTCCTGAGCATTGATCATTATTTTGTGTTTCTGAGTTTTTCTGAAATGAACCCAATATCTATCTTAAGCACTTTCATTTTCATATAAGCCCATTAAAATTGGATTCCTAAATTAGATATTGTATTCCTGGTTGAAAATGACATTTTTCTGCTGTTCAGGATAAAATGTGTTAAACCCTTCTTTTTTTGTTCTAACTTGGAGCAAAACTTGAAGTCTTCCATGGGATGGGAATTCTGAGAAGTTTCATTTTTAAAATGTTGAACTGTTGTAACCTGATACTTAAGTAATTTTGCTTTGTTAATATTGAAGCATCCTATATATCAGTATTTTAAGACAAAGGTATAAAATAAATGAAGTGATGAAGTAGAAGTAAAATGCAAATTTAAAAAAAACAACAGAAATTGTTCATTAGAAACGATCACATCTAAGAATTCATCAAAATTGATGAAAACTTTGGGTTTTGTTAAAATTACTTTTTTCCAGAGAAAAACACCTGATTGAATTTTCTTTGATCTAAAATGTTTTTATATTAGTATGGTAGATATTTCAAACATGAAGTGAACAGGTTGTTGCCTGCTATTAGGTGCCAGTTTTGAAAACTGGGCCTCTATTAATATCAATGAGGATTAAAGATGAAACGATACATAGCCATCATTAATCATCATTAGCTGATGATCCATCTAGCCTGAAGATCAAGAATTTGCTTTAAACAGAAGTCCCTTCTTCACATTAAGGAACACCAATGGCAAACTTTATCAATTCCAGGTGTACTGGGTTTGAAGAAAAAAAATTAAAGTCCAAATTGCGTATACAGTTGTGCCAATACATAGGTGAATTTTTGTATAGAGTGTATACAATAGATCTCTAGGGCATATCTTTGCAGCGGGGTTGTGGGATGGAGGTGGTGAGTTCTAGTTCATTCAATCCTGAGGAAACATCTGTGGCTATGAAAGAAGAACTTAGTCCACCAGATACGGGATTTGAATCTCGGTGTTGCAATGCATTACCACTTCTCTTTTCCTGAGATCTGATACCTGAAACAGCCATCAGACTGATATTTGCAGTTAGAAGAAGAAAAAAAAAGGCTTTGGTGGGATTTACACGTGATACTTTAAAAACAGTGAGAAGGACTGGTATAAGTAGTAGTAAATTGTGATGAGGCTGTAGAGGGAGAGATCGAGCCTGTGGAGGGAAAGGGAAGAAAGGAAGCTTCAGAGATTAGATAAGCAGCCATAATTTTCAGGGCATACTCGATCCAAACCTCAGAAGACATTGTGGTTCATATATCATTGGATTTTGACCTGTGCTGGAAATTCTTTTTAGCAGAAGTACTGTAATGAATTGGCAAAAAACATATAAGTTTTCTTTGAAACCTTTTGTCTTTATGCCAGTGTAAGCAAGAGAAATGCTTTTACCATAAACCTTTAGCTTTCTGCTAACCCATGATCTTTGTTTCACTCTTAACACACTTAAGCAGCAGGTTAAGGTTTTTCTCTTGCCTTTTTTTTTTTTTTTAACACAGTTGTAGGGGTTTTTCTTGTATTGTGGGCCAATTACTTTCTGCACATCTTTAGGTCTCTCACATTCAATAGTCACAGCATATCAATGGGCAGCATTGAACATTAAAATGCATGAAGTTGAATTAGACTCTTCAGCCCCCAAATGGCCCCATAGGCAGAAACCTCCCTGAAAGAACTGTCATTTAGAATGCAACCAGCACATAATATGTATTTTAGGCTGAAAGCGTAGAGGCATTTAAAGTTTGAATCGTAATCATAAATGAACGAGTATCAAAAACAGTGGTGGAATGAAGCCAAGAATTTATCAGTTTTTCAAAACACCATTTACAAAAGGCATTTTTGATTTTTCTTTGGTTACACATCCATAGATATGTAGGCTGCATACTGAATCATGACAGAAAGATCTTTGGTGTATGAGGTGGTGGGTTTTGTTTCTTCAAGTTTTTCCTTTGCTGCTGTTTAATCTGGAATTGGTCCCTATTCCCATTCATTTTAATTGTCTGCTATGAATTTAGAGGTTTTATGTTGGTATACTTGGCATACTTCCATTTTATCCTTCCTTGCCATGCTGGAAATGGGCTCTGGATCAGACATTGTGAAGGACATGCATTTACAATCATTCTTTTGAAAACGGGCCTATCCCCAGAAGCACACATCTGCTTCTTGATGCTGCTTCACAACTCAGAGTGGTTGTCATAGGTGCAATCTTTCAGTGTCTAATAATAGTGGGTGAACCAATACAGTGAGAAACTTTTGCTCTCTAGCTTTACTTTCATAGGTGTTTTCAGGCTATTTGTGAAGGCTAAGGGATTGCAAACTTTGATTCTGGAGCATGCAGAACCTTTGCCTCATTGCCTCAACATCAGGAGCATTTGGATATTGCAGAAGAAAGAGGGTTGTCTCTCTTTGTTTGAGATCTTTCTGGTCAATTGAAGCATATGCCTTCTTTGTGTATTGACTAACATAATTTTTCTTCATAAATCAAATACAACATGTCTGGAGACACCTCCTGCCAGACATGCTGCCATGTGTTGTTCTTGCAGTGGATCAATGACAAGTTACTTCACTTCACAGGACAATTCTTCAGTCTCACTGTCTCAGTTTTGGTTGATTCCAGTAGCACAGTGGAATACCCTGCTCTGTGGCACAGGGCCGGTGTTTCCTATAACAGTTCTACAGACGTGTGGCTGTTTTAGCATGATGGATTCCAGTCCGTGCATTTTGCTACTCTGGGGGAGTAGTGACATAGCGTGACCTTTTCCATTTTGTGTTTTTAACGTCATGGCAGCAGTTATATTGTCTCTAATGAAAAGGGTCTTTCCAAATTTTTGCTGAGAAGACTGATCTTCACTCCCTGTCATACGCTTGGAACAGAAAACGCTCTAATGGAGCGGAGGAGGATTCATGTGTGAAAATGCGTGCAGTGGATCGTATGCTATGTACCGGTCTCTCATACTTACTTTGGTAAATAATCAATAAGTTTCAGAAATAAGTCAATAAACTATTTTTCTACCACTTTGGTATACCTCATAAGGATGACCTGATTCTATTAATATACATCCTCCCGAATCCCACTGCACTTTTCTGCCTGAAAAGTGGGCCTCAAAGAGGCAGGAAATATATCTGTAAAGTCTCTCAATTCCTGCCATGTGACCACATGAAAGTGAAGCAGAATTTGGCTTGTCGTGAGAATTTTCCTAGTAATACTATAGAGCACATTTAAAGGAAACCAAATTTTTCTGCTTGAGTAAATTTTGTTTTGCTGATGAAATCTGTGGTGCTTAAAGTGGAAACCCTCTTTGGTAACCGAACAAAGCTATCAGGTATGTTATCTGACTTGACAGTCTGGTGTTTGATTAATCAAACTGTTAATTTGATTTTAAATGACTGATGCTCTTTTAGTATGTCTGTCTTAAGTGCCTGTTTATAATTACGGTACTGAATCAAAGGCTCTTCCCAACCATTGTACAGATTAGTTTGGAAAGATGTGTTTTGATTTTAGTAGTCGTAAAAAAACTAGCATTGGTGTTTACTTTAAAGCACAAATATGTTCAAAGAAACACATAGTTAAAGTGATAAAGCAGTGCCCTCACACTTTTTATCTGAAAAAGGAATGTGAGGGTGCAATTTTTAATAAGTTATATAAACAGCACATTTTATCTTCTGAAGAGATAGCCAGTTTGGGGGCATTCATAACAGTTTGATTGGTGGGCACTTAGCTTTGTGTAATGAACATATATCATGCAAAACTTTTGTAAAACTGCTGGAGGTAGAGCATTTAATCTTGCGTGCAGCTGTTTGCATCTTGTAATTTGCTGGGAATTTGTAAATTCCGGGTGAACTTGGAAACTGAGTAATGGTATCCTGTAGCATGTAATAACTCTGTGTGCTGTGGTGTATTTTCAAGTGGGTTGTAGTAAATGTTCAGATATTCTGATAGGATATCTGAATATTTGAATGTAAGTGAAGGTAAGGTCCTAATCCTATAAAGACAGCCAAGCACACGCTTCATGGAAGTTATCTGCGTAGTCCCATTTGGCCTGATAGTTATACGAACTCTTAAGTGCCAATCAGATCTATCAGTTTCTGCAGGCTTCATGTATGATTCCAAGGTGTATATGTATAACTGCAGGAGATTGTCTACATTTGGAAAAAACCCCACTAATTTCTGCAAAAACACTCTTTTGAAATAGTTTAAAGTATGGCTAATCACTAATGTGGTAAATTCAATGTCTAGCAAATGTACAAAATACTTTAAAAGTATCAGTCTTGGTGTAGCAAAGAAAAAATGTCTGGAGGCATTATTTTTGCCTATTTTTAAACTCTACATGTCTCAGATAATACATTATCATCCCTAGTTTTCCTCATGAGCTGCTTGAATATCTCAGGGGTATATATTGCAGTACTGTAACTATATAGCAGATAATCCGATCCCTTAACAATGCCATTATTTTTTTCAAGTGTGTTTTTGGGCATTGTAGTTAAGTGGGTGTTTAAAATATTCTAAATTTAAAAAAAGTTTTCCATGCCTCATTTTTAGAGGCTTGATTTTCAGAGGAAAGATACTCGGCACTTTCTGGAAAGGAATCCCCACAAAGGCAGTTTAGGCATTGTAACAGCCAAAATCATTAGTCATTCTTGAAAATCTTGGCTGAAGGACACTAGACAACACAATCTCTATTTCTGTAGGGTTTTCTGTTTTCTGTTTCTTTTTTCTCACATCATAATTTCATAAATTTTTCAGTCACTGCAGCCTTTCCGGAGTACACAGACATGAATTTTGACTGTAAAACCAAGCTAAACCACCTTCTTGATTCTTCCCTTCAGTTTTTCATATATCATATGGAGCAGTATGAAAGGGTGAGAAATCATTGTTTTTTCCTTAGCAAAGCATCTTTTGGGGATAAAAATTAGTCTCTCAAGGAAAGGAACATAGGGAAATACCGTTTTGTCTCTCCCCCACCCCCATCCAAACCCTAGACAGCTGAATATTCTCATTCAGCATTCCTAAGTGACCCTTACTTTGTTGACATGTCACTAGCCTGGATTTCCTTTTACCTGGTTGACTGAAAGAATACTGAACTTGGCTGGGTTCATGGAGCTGGAAAGGGGTTCTTCAACGCTGTGTCCCTTGACTGTGGTAAAGCATATCCTGAGCAGAAGTTATATAAATGTACGGATCTGATAATTTTTTTTTTGTTTGTTTCATGGCTCTACGTTCTTCCTATGTCAAGTTCACAAGCAGATTACTTCAGGAGCAGAGTACGTTTGCAAGAGTTGTGTATCCTGGCTGTCCTCAGAACTCCAGAGTGGGATGTTTCCTGAGTCGTGGATGCAGAGAGTTACTCTGGGCTTTGTTTCACTGTTTCCATCTGTGTTCAGAAACACTGGAGTTTTGTAGTGGGGAGCCATGTCATTGTTCATTTTATGCCACCTTAGACTATTGAAGATCCTTCCTGGGGATTTCAATGGCTTAGAAATGGGGTGAATTTGAAGTTCAAGAAAGCTAGCGGGAAACGTCTACCAGGAACACTGAACGCAGTCTAAGGTGGTGGCAATGGTTATGACTCTGTGAAGCCACAGCACCAGTGAGAATGGTATTTTTCATAGGTTTCCAGAAGCCTGCGGAGCCAAGTGAAAGACAGGAGCGTCTGTCCTATGTGTTTCTTGGGTTTGTGAGTAGAAATGTTTTTTGAGAATGATGAGAAAAAAGGAAAACTCTTTACTGAAAGAACCCTAGGGACTGGGGCCAGAATTAATTTCAACTAATTGTAATACCCAGCTGAGATTAGGAGCCTTGTTCTATAGCGTATAAGGAGAGGCAATTTTAGAGTAGCAACACAGAATTATCCTTTAAAGCTGTCTCTCAGCATTGACTTATATAGGCAACCTTTGTTGATGGGGCTCCTAATTAGGCACCCCAGAGAAATTCCTGCAGTTAGTGAGATGAATTTGGATCTCAGTGAAATAAAACTTCCTCAATTTTCTCTCCTGTATGTAGCAAAAAAAAAATAAATATATATATATATGAGAACACAGGAGTGTTTAAATTTAACAGAAATGTGTATTTTTCATCTGGAAACTTGATCACTAAAACTTAGTTTGATAAGCTCCTTGCCTTGCTTGGCTGAGGAAATGAGTCAAAGCACAGAACTTTTTTTTTCCAGCTGATTTTCATTTGTACTACCTTTATCACTTTTGAGCATATTTTTACAGTCTGAAGTTAGAAATTTCCATTTATATGTCATAGTTGATGAGTATATCATATTTGATGATGCTCTGCAGAAATATCACTTGATTTGGATGACTGTCTTAAGGAGAAATAGAAGTAATGGTACTATTTACCTGCACTGGCAGCTGTAAAGTCCTGAAAAAAATGAGGAATATTTAATGGGCAATAATAATGCATGTGAATAAACATTCTTTTATAACAAGAAAAGAATGGGCTCTTTTCAGCAGCCCAAAATTTGACATTAGGTTTTGGATATACTTCACTCACTCTCAATCTTCTATCTAAACCTAAAATTTAGGTTGTGAAAAGCTTAATTATGCTTTTTTCTTTTCATTTGCATGTTTTACGTGGATCTCTTGACAGGCTTGCACAAGGGCAAGAACTAGATTTTTGTCAAATCAGGTAAAATGCTGCAACATGGCAGAAGAGCTCCGTATAGAAGATTTAATATTCTTTAAAAATGTAACTACCATTCCTTTAAAGCAGTCTGTGCAAGTTATCCAGATTAATTCTTGGACCCTGGAATAGCCATTTCCTTGCAGATAGTGCTGTCCACTCTCTTCTCTAGCACTGATCTCCCAAAGAAATTCTTTCACGAAGAAGATGTTTCTGTGGGGAAAAGGAGGAGTGTGAACTGGTATGTCCTGATAGGTTGCTGCTACTAATTTATTAACTGGCTATCTAAGCCTCTGTGCTGCCAGTTCAGCTCTTGTTCTCCAGAGGAGCTTTGGCTTCAAGTGTAATAATTGTTAACCATGGCAGGAAGACTGAAAGTGAAGGGAATTGGAGCTTATACATAACAAAAAATCTTGCTGCAAACCTCTCTTGTTCGGGTGTCCTGACTTCGTTATAAATAAATGTCTGTGTGTTATTATGGCTGTACTCAGCTCATTATTATTATTATTATTATTATTTTTTCTTGTGGTGAGGGGAAACAAATTTTTATATATGTAATTAGGAAATTGATCCTATACTGCCTATGGATTGAAGTCAAAAGCTATTAACTTCAAATATTCACAGCTTTAAATACACTGAGGCAGAGTATTTACAAGAAAAAAAGAACACCTGTATGGATTAACTGCTGCGTGCAGAGAGGAGTTACTGGTGGTGGGTTGCACTATTTGAATTTCTTTGGCTATATACAGCATTTAATATGAGGCTGAGGGAGTGTCTGCTGCTGGGCGGCTTCCTAAGCACAGTTTTACCCATACACCAGTTCCGGCTGGGAGCTTGTACTGGTTTTAGGACTATGCGTTACTGGCTTGGATTTGCCACATTCTGGGCTTGCCAAAGTGCTGATGTTCAGCTCTGGATTGGTCACTGCAAAGAAGCTCAGCTCAGCTGGAAGAAGTATTTGCAGTGGTATGGAAGAAGAAGGAGTTTGCTGGACAGGTTATGGGAGATCTGGGACAGCATATACAGGACGGACAGGGAGCCCAGGCAGCTAATGTGACAAGGGACTTCAGAAGGATTATTTTTGATGGTTTTGTTTGCACCTTTGGTCAATATATTAAAGGTCGTCATTTAGAAGAAGCTGATGCAGAGGCAACACCGGCCAATTGGTCTCAAAAGTTTCTGTGAAACACTTTTTTTCCCCATCAGGCCTAGCCGCCTGCCCCATTCTGTATGGCTCCTCCGGAGCAGGATGGTGGTACACGCCTGCCGTGCTTGCTGCCCTCTGCTTGTGCTTCACTTTGCTTTCTGTGCAGGGTTGATGGTTTTTGCTAATGCTGCTTCGACAATGACATATTAACCCTGCTTGGGAAATCCCCTTTCCATTTTGTAACTATTCTGGGCAGAGTGCTTGCTGCCAGCTCTGCTGGGGAAAGCTTTTAGGGTATTCTCCAGGGTGGATGGACTACAGGAGAGGAAGCCTTGAGGTACCTAAGCTGGTTTTAACTGAGCTAATTTCTATGCAAGGGTTAATCCACTTTAGAGCTTCCTGCATGTTAACCTTGTCATCCTCCAAATTAGCTTGCAGAGTTCTGTGCTGTGGAGCCAAACTGTTCTTGGTACTCGTACTAGGTTTTTTAAAGCTGCTTTGTATATTTTCAGACCGCAAGTAGGTTTGACACATATTTGTGATCCTCTGCTGTCCCCTTTATGTGTTTAAATCCTAACTGAGGAGAGTGAAAATATTCCTGCCTAACTTCTAACGATCAGAGGTATCTCATTTTTTTCCCACATAAAGCATGTCCCTGAGTCTGTCAATCTGTGGATTCCTCCCTTGTGTCCATGTGGTTACTCACCACAATGCTCTGGGTTAGGGCACAAATCCTTTTTTTTCCCCCTTTTTTTTTCTTTTTTGTGTGTCTGCATTAATTAAGACTTTGGAAGGTGTCCTGTTGTCTTGGTAATTCTGGAGCGTTTTGGAGGCAAGCAGAAAGTGATGTGTCTATTTCTTGCAGACCCTTACACATTCTCCCCTCAGACAATTCCAGTTCCGTTCATTTTTGCAGATTTCCACATTTCCCTTATGAAAAATCAGTTGCTGAGTTTCCAGCTCCCTAGCCTGAATACAGTCAGTGCAAAGGATTCCCAGCAGTTGTGTTCAGGTTATCCAGGTTATTACTGTCTTACAGTACGTCCTGGTTTTTTGAACAATTATCTGAATTATAAAAATTCTTTTTTTTACAAACATACTTTAATCTTTGCCTTATTAACAAGTTATTTTGTCTCTTTATTTGCTGTTAATTACTTGAGAACAAACGCTGTTTATTCTGCTTGACAGAATAACTGATTCCTCTGTTGATTGAGGAATTAAATCAAAGACCATTCAAAATGGCTGTGCAGGAATATTCAGCGTGTGTGGATGTATTTTTTCTAAGGATTCACAAGACTTGGTCGTATTAACTTGCTTGCAAATGAAAATATATGAATGATTATAAAAGAATTGCAGTCCAGCCAGACTGTACACATTTTCGCCGGGGAACCACCATGGTACTGCTGTGGTGTTGTCACGTACCATGCCAGTGCGGGGATGAGGTGCTCAGTGTTCTGGCATCCTGCAGAGCCAATTGTATCACTCTGTGATTTCCTTGTACTGCGATTCCCTCCTATTGCTGAGATCCATTTGGCTTACTGTAAGAAGAGCCTTTCGTTTAGGCTGCTGGCACCACTGAGCAAACTGTGTTCTTAATTGTAGTTAGAAAGAAGAAAATATGTATGAAATTAGTGGTGAATAGCTGGTCACTCTACAGTTCAGACCAAGGCTTGTTTAGGTTAACTGGATATTTTTGTTGTCTACTACATAAGATGGGATTGGATCTTCAAGGAAGGTTTTATGAATCCCATCTACAACCTAATATTTTAAAGATTTTTTACTGTCTGATAGAAGTTTCTAAACTCTGTCAATGTGGGAGGGAAAATATTCCATTGAACAGAGCTGTGCTGAATATGTTTTCTTAATAGATTTGTAGATGAATGCAAGAGACTATTATAATTGTCTGGCCTTATGTTATTGAGATGACAAAATTTTACTCCAATATTTTTAGGAAGCCTATTACATCTCTTTGAGTGGTGGTGTACAGTACAGGATTTATCATAAATATGTATACACAAATATATGTACATGCAGCTCAAACTTAATGAATGAGAATTTCGTTGTGGCCAAATTGAAGATGTGAATTTCCATAGGGATTACAATTGCTAAAGGGTAACCCTAGCTAGGAAAGATTGATGTAATTAAAAACAGACTATTGCAGATACATTGATAATACTTCTACTCCTGAAGCAGAGTTGGCTTGTCTTCATCTATATTGTTTAATAAAACTCCTCCTTTTTGCTTTGATTCTCTCATGCTGTGCTTGCAGCTCCTATTTGATGAGGAATTAAACATTTGCGTTTGCTTCCTGAGTCTTTTCTTAAGCTTGTATGAGACAAAACAAAAGAAAAACAAAGATCGTCTGGAAATTCTGAAGTAATTTAGTTTTATAAATCCTTTTAGGAGATCCTGTGTTTGCTAAGTGAACTACATGGGGTTAATTTACTAAAGTGTTCTGAAGGGTTTAGCCAAATGAGAAAAGAAACATTACCTAGAGTTGCTGTTCTTTGCCAGGAACAAAAGTAAAACAAATCAGGGGCAGGATGAGTGGATCCGGTTAAATAATAATGTCTCTCCAGCAGGAAGTCTGTCTATCAACTGAAAGGTGAGACAGCAACATAATGACAATGCCCTGTGGATCAACTCTGAGGGTAAAAAACCCCATCCCACAACACAACCCACCCCCAAAAACCCCTCAATGAAAATATAAGATGACAGAATTCACACCAGCATTTTTTTAGTCTTTAAGCTCAAGCGTCTGGAAACACATTTCTCCTCTAGGTTATTCACATGCAGATTCCTTCTTGTGGTGGAGTGCCCCAGGGTAACTGAGAGCAGGATTTGGCCCTTTCTGTTTGCTCAGTGAGGCTAAGTGCTGCTTTCCCAGTGAAATACCTGCCTTAAAGCTGTACAGCTGCGATATGCAAGAGTAGCTTTGGCATTTCCTTTTTTTTTTTCTGGTGTAGGAGGTGAGTCCAGCAAAAGCTGAAGACTTTTGCCTGAAAATGAAGCCTGCAAGGATAAGTGTCACACACGCCTGGTGGCCTGAGAACTTGGGGATGCATTTGTGACACCAAAGGTAGAAATAAGGCTTGACAGAATTAATGTCAAATTATTAAAACATCCGCCAGAGCTTCTCGGTCTTTGATACTCTGTTATTTGTATTTCAGTTCCAGATGAGTGCAATGCTCCTAGGGCACATGAAAATTCCCTGGAATTTGGCAATAGTTGTAAATACTCATTGTCTCTGAGGGAAAATATAGTTGTTTAAAAACAGAGGAGTCCCAGAAAGGTGATTCTGTGTTTAAATAACTAGATTTTTATGATAAATATGAATTTAGCAGCTGACAGAAGTTTGAAGACTTTGGTCTTCATTTCTAGGATTTTCAGCATATCATTTTTCAAAATCAGTGTACTCAGTTTTTTTTAATATATGAAGTCTTTCGCACTGCTATCAAGAAATCCCGAATTGCCGTTTGTGTGCTTAAAACATCTGCAGGAAACAAAGGTGTTGGGTTTTTTTGCAATGATCAGTTCAGTTCTCATTTCCATTCGGTAATTGCTGTGAAAGATTTACCTGCTGTAATGTAGTTTATTTTGTCTGGAAACGCCTTTGTTTCTGGGTATGGCTGCTAAGCAACAGGCCAGATATTTACTGTCAAACAAATAAAACAAAAGCCTCATCTGCCACTTGGAGGCCCAACCTGATTCTCACTGAACCACTCAACTGGGTCATCATAGTTGAGAGTCAGCTCTAAACTTAGTTTTCTACCACACAGTAATTTAACTTTAGGAATCCGTTCAGTCCTCACATTATCTAGCGAGATTATAACAATATAGGAGTGGTCTAATGTCTCATATATTATTTATTTTAGAGGATTTTTTTTTCCCCATCACACTGGAAAGGGAAAACTTACCTCATGAGACAGTCTAATTTTCAAAAGTAGAGTTGCCTTCTTGGTTACCCTGGAACAATGAGGGATTTCTTTCGTAAATTCCTGCAACGATTAGAGCTGAGCCTTTCCTTTCTATTACTTCCCCTGCTCTGCCCAAAACAAGAATCAAAATATATTTCTTTGAACCAATCTGGGTGAAAACAGAAAAAGAACAGAAAACCCAAGTCCCAGAAGGAGCAGTCAGGCAGAAATGCTACTGTCAAAGGGAAATTACCATCGAGGCAAGTAGATAATCAATAGTAATCAAGCTGGTGGCTCTAAAATACATCAGTTTCCCTCAAGACTTGTATTATGTTGATCTGCAATGGGTCAGAGGCCAAGGCAGACTGATTGCAATTGAGGTAAGCTTTTCAGAAAGGTCCGGGTGACATGACAAATTTGCAGTTTTTCATAGCTGGAACTTGTCACCTTCTCCAGCAAGTGCGTTGCTCCTTCCTCTTTCAGCATGTCTGCGTTAGTGTTCTAGTCAATTCAGACACATCAGATGACATCTGCCAGGTATCTGTGCACGTACGGCTGTTCGGGGACTAAATAGGGGGAGGCCGCAAATCATTCTGAAAAGCACTGAGTTTATTGGAGAATAATTTCAATAGTGGTGCTAAAACCTGTTGCCAAAAGTAGGCACCTAATTTCTATAGCTCCCATGTATTGTACACTTCTAGGGATGTACAAATATTTACATGTACGATAGATAAATGAATTTTGGTCTTTTCACCAGGTGTGCACTGGAAATGAGTGCTCCTGGCATTGTGAAAGAAATATTCAAAAAAACCATGGCACCAAAAACCCGAAGTATTCCAGAATTGTCTTTTGCTTTTGTAGGTTTCAGCATTTGTGGAGGAAATGATAAGCAAGGCCTAAAAAATAAAATCCACTAAATTGACTTCATGGATTTTGAAGCAGTCGGTACTCATACAAAGTCCTGCTGTGTATGGGTTGGAATATTAATTTTACAGGCTAATCCATCTGGCCATCTGCTCATCTGAAATTCAAACAGGGCTGCGTATTGCAAGTTAATACCCTATAACAACCAATAGCTATAAATGATCAGCAGAACGTGTCATTCTGTCTTGCTCCTCCATCAGTGAATGAGTGCGACGTGTCATTTAATACTTCGGCTACTGATTATTCCTGATGGGGGGAAAGGTGAGAAAGCAAATGATTGAGCTGGTAGTGATGTTTGGCATGCATCTTGTGGATCCACTTTTTTGTTGCTCTCTCCTATGGTCCAATTATTACGGGTTGTGCCAAAGGCTAGAGGAAAGACTGTGTTTAGATCTTCAGATTGGAAGTAGCGTGACAATTAATTTCCTCTGAGAATTACTTTCCTGTGGAAAGAATTGGTCTTGACTGGGTAGTCAGGACCAATATTTCAAGCTCTTGACTAGTCTGTGGAAACCATGAATATATGCAGTTTTTTTCAAACCTAGTAAAAATTTGATTTGACATGGTTCCAACAACCAAACTGAGGATTTCTATGTGGAATTGAGAAACACATATTGAGCTTTTTATTTTGTGCCTGACTTTACTAAACATTCGGTAAATAGCTAATACTCTCTGAATCTACATCTTTAAATCACTAATATTTGCCTAATATTTTTAAAATTCTAACTCGGATATATCAGAACCACTATTTGTCCTTGTCTTTTTTTTCTAACTTTGAACCTAAATTTTGATTATTTTGTTTGACAAAGGATGCCTTTGCAAACTATGCGATCTTAGTAGCTGCTGAAGTCTTTGTCATGTCAGTGGTACACTTGAAATGTTTAAGATTTTTGGATATTATGTTTATACTCTTTTAATGTATGCATCTTCTTGATATGACTATGGTATTAGTTATGTAATAAACACGAAACTCTAAGCAATAGTTAGTTATTCGTTCTTTGTGTTTTTATGGTGCAGTAACACAGCAAGGGGGGGATTTACAGAAATAAAATGTGAGGTAGGAGCCAACTCTGAGGCTTTTCATAATGATTATGTGGCTGACCACCTTTTGTGTCTCTGGAACTCTTCACCTCTGTGAGATACTTAGAGTCAAAGCTTTTTCTTAAAAGAAATAAATCTTGGCTTTCTACCATTTTTTTTGGTGAAATTGCTTAATGTCTGTTCCCATTGTGCAAAATGCATACAGTCAAAATTGTTTCACTGAATTGTTGGAAAAAAATATCGGAACCCAAATTTTCCCAGAATCTAAATATAATTTGCTTTTGGAGTAGTTCCATTTCTTTTCCTAGTCTGTGTGAGGAATGGTGGCAGGATCTGAATCATAATGTTTGGAAAGAACTTTAAAGTCTTTAGAAAACTATAAAATTTTACTAAGTGTGTAATTAATTGCTCAAACTCATAGTCTTCCTAATGGGTTTACTTTGTTGTTGTAGTAAAAGGAGAAATTAGATTGCTCTAGGAAATACATTTTTGTAAATTTTGAAACCACAGCAATTTAGATAACACATTTGAGCCTAGATTATGGTTATGAGTTCCTGCTTTACAAGGATTCCATGTAAAACCACTTCGTACCATAAGAGGTAATGCCTTTATGTAGACGAATAATAACCATGAGAAATCAAATGGAGACTCAGAAGAAATTAAAAAAAAAAAATAATGAGGAAGCTGAATGTATGTAAACTGTCACATCAGGGAGATGATATTTTTATTGTCTCTGCTGTTAGTTAATACTGAGAAGAAAAAAAAGACTTGGTGTTTCTTTATTGGGTATTGGGGAGGAGTCAGAGAAAGAAATCCTTTCCCTAAGAGCTCTGAATTAACTGAGTTTTGTTTGGCACCATTCAGGTGCCACAGACGGGGATAACAAAGAAAGCTTTCAGTTTGCCTTGTTGTTGAGGTTCACTGAAAGCAGAGAGTGTGACTGAAGGAAGAGTTTAGGTAGAGCCTTGGGAGGCAATTAAATAATTTAAATATTTCTGTTTGCTTTTCACTGGAAGACAACACAGAGTTTGGAAAAGACACAGTCAAAAATATTGGGCATCTCCCAAGCAAGCTCATCTTTGCTATTTCCTACTCCATCATTACCTGAAAGGAAGAAGCAAATTTTGATAATTTAAAATGAATACCAAAATGCTACATGCAAATGGGGATTTAATTCTGATGAAGAAAGAATGACAAATGGAGGAAATTGTAATAATATGGATTTTTAAAAAACCCCTCATAACTTTAACCTTTTCTGAAACTATTTTCACAATTAAGTGACTTGAACATATCTCATTGTAGATATTAGTAAGAAATTTGCTAATCTGGTAAACTGATTGTACTGAGAACACACTATTTTTGTTTCAAAATATACCTGATTTGGCTTCTCCTTCTATGATTATTTTTATTGAGGATTTCTACATTTCAATATGATCAGAATGATTTTCAAATTATGTATTAAATACTTTCTGGGATTGTTGAAGTCTTGGTTTAAGTTTGGGCCAATGAACAATTAATATGTTATTTGCAATGTGTTGATAGTGAGTATAATCTCATGTCTGTGTCCCAAGGAAAAATGTAAGAATTCTGTTTGTTACTAACTTACTTTTTTGTTGCTCTGTCTAAGGCCTATTCTGACAACTCAAAATGTTGAACAAACAAAGTAAATAAGCACTATGGAAACCATAGATCATAAAATATTCATATGCTTAGAAAAAAATACATATTTAAGTTTCTTTTGGTCTCTTCAGGATGACTTTTGTTTCACTGTTTTGGTTTCAATAAAAGAGACAGCATGCACTAAACAGATAAAATATCCATTTATGTTTGAGGATATCGAGCCAAGTTTTGCTATCAGCTGTACTACTGTGTGTTGTAACTTCATTGGAGTTACTGTGGTATTATCTTGACAGAAGTAGGCAGTGAATAATGAGGAATATAATTAGTATATATTCCAGGAAATCTTGAATAGTGTTATCTAACCACAGGCCAGATTTCTCCCTTCATCTCAAATTAGGAAACTAAAATCAGACTCCGGTTCTAGGTGCATTCTGTACATGCTCATGTATTGCTCTGTGATGCAGTGCAATGCCATACTAGAGCACTTCGATCAAGTTTAATTTGGTGGTTAGGGCACTTTCTTTGAAAACAGATGACCACCTTTTATCACAGGAGAACGTTACCCAAGTCTCCCAGGATCTGATTACATGCTTTAGTTGTTCCACTGTTATTTAACGCAAGGGCACTAACAATTTCTCCATCAGTGTTAAAAGCGTGCAGTATGTCTTCTCACAGGAGAGAAACAGATAACATACTTCACTCTCCACATGGTGGAGAGTCCCACTGTTCATGAGCAGTGGCCATTTGTCTGGGATTTCAAAGCAATAGAGTTGAGAGGTGTAAAATATTTCTACATGAATGAACTTGTGTTAGTTCCTCATCTCTCCCTCACCAAAAAAAGCAGTGACAGAAACTAGAGACTTTATGATCAAAATATTTATGCCCATTCTTTGGGTTTCAGAATCAGAGCTATTAGAACATAGTGGCAGCTATCCTCTTTGTGGCATGCCTATGAGATGCATGACATTAGTGAGTTTGGCTGCCAAAGATTGTATTTTTATCAGAGTTTTATCAGAGAATTATTTTACCCAATAATTCTTTATGTGCTGCGTGTGTGTATGCAGGTATTACAGGCAGTAGGGAAACAAAAGACTGAAAAATGCAGTGATTTGCCAAGGTGCCATGGTACGGGCATTCCCAATAATAAGAAAAAAGAAGAGGGTAAAGGCACTATTGAAAGTGAGATTCCTTGGCATTAGACCTTGCTGTATTCCACCTGGAGAATACAGGGGATTTGTATCTGCAGTGTTGTCAAATATTGGGACAGGAGGATTTACATCAGAGGAGACTGGGCTGCTGAAACATCATCACGTTCTACAAAAGAGTTTACAATGTAAAATGTAAATGATCCTAGAAGTTCATGTTTTGGGATAACTAATCAAAATCAGCTGATAAAATGTCAAAGCTGCTGACCAGAAAGAACCATCAAGCTAAACTAAATCGGGGGGAGATGTAGAGAGGAAGGAGGAGGGTGGCAGCTCATGGGTGGACAGGAACGCTGCATTTGTAGTGATGAGTTGGTGTGAATGTGACAAGAGAAATCCAGCCAATAAATCTGACTGATATCTTTCTTCCTTCTTCCCTACTCCACTACGTGTTAGGAAAGAAACAGAGTTTTTTTAGAACCTGAAATGGATACCTTTAGCCAGACAGAAATATCTCTCAGCACAAAAGAATGAATGAAGATTTCTTAAAATATAACAAATTTCATTAGACTGTTCTTTCTGTCCAAAGTAGCTGTTCCTCAGCTAATCGTCATTGTTTTCATTGGACGGTGGAACATGTTTTTCAAGTGCTGTGTCTGTTTACAAAGTTTAAGAAATCTAGTCAGAGAACAGAAGTTGTACTGTCTGACTGGTAGAACCAGTCACGTGGCTGGAAAAGTGAATTCCAAATGTTAAGTCCACAAGTGAATAAAGAACAGCTCATGTGCATCCACTTATATTTGCTTTGTTTATAAGCGGTGAATGCTAAATGACTGAATGATTCACAAAAAAATATGTCTTACTTGCAAACAGCCTAAGTGTGCAAATTGAGCCAGTTCCTTGTGACTGGAATTTAACCAGATCTAAGTGTAAGAAACAGACGTTCTCTATTTCTATATATATTCAAATGCATTATTTTTTACAAAAAAAGTAGATTTTGTTATTGTTCACATGCAGTCAGGAAATCCTGAGTAAAGACTGATGACTGATTGTCTCCGCTATCTTGCTTCTTATCTAGAGGCCTCCACTGGGCAAACCAAGTGTAAAATGCCACCACACTGATGCCAAGCATAAATGATAATGTGAGAGAGACAGGAACAGAGAACCCACCCCAAAAGACTTGTGGTCATACCAGCAATGTATTAGCAACGGGTAAGAGTCTAACCACATTTTACTTTTAAAACTATGACTTGCAACCTAAGTTACTTAGTTACTTGTGAGCCCTCTATTTAAGTCTACAATGAGCATAATGAGGTAACTAAATACCAAGACTAACTTCACTAAATCCAATGTCAAATTTCCCCATCATCTGCCTCACGGATCTAAAAAAAAAAACTTTAAAAAAAAAAAAGTCAGTACCTGGGATTACATTCATTTAAATCTCAGCTTCTGTGCTGAAATATTTTGTATATAAGACCTCACCAGGGAAGGAGAATGCTGTACGGTGTGAATGAATCTGGATTATCAGCTTTAACTCCAGATTTCCACATTGTTTTTGATATGTGTCAGTATGCTGTTGTTACTCATGTCACTATTAAACAGAAATTGATTTTACTGTTGAAAACATGTATCCCTCCAGACAGAAGCCCCACTAACATTTTCAGATACTTCTTGTTTCATCTGCGGTGGATTCTTCACTTTAGTATTTAAGTGGAAGAAATAGTGATCCGTTAATTCCTGCTGATTTGGTACAACAGGAATATCTGCGGCAGTGCTGTTTGCAAATTCGTCATCTGTCAGAAGCAGAAAGCCTTGTGCTTTGTGTTCAAGAATATGATAAATTTAAGTTTGTGGATTCTTATAATACCATTAAACCTTGTTTCATCTCAAAGGTCTGCAGGAAGTGTATGAAGAAAGTCTACAACAGGATGTACAGTGGGAAGATTCTTGGATGAGAGTTGGGCTCTGGCAGTGGTCACACAGCCATGTTTAAAAGGATGTACACGTTTGTAGTTGCCAGGTTGGCCTCACCATATTCGAGAGATGTCTCCACTGACATGTGTTTTGCGTGTGCATGTGAAGATAGTAAACTTCACTCAGAGTGAATAAGCCTCACTTTTTCCCAACACTTTTTGTGTAATGACCAGAGCGTGCCACCTCCTTTAGCTAATATTTGTAGTAACTTTATATGTTAAAACAAGGCTATGCGGTAGCTGTTGGTAGCTTAACCATGTGGCTGCAGAATTAACCTTTGACCTTTCTTAGCCTAATCAGGAAATTGACTTTAGGAGTTATTCCTTAACCCGGGATATGTGGTTAAAGTTAAACATCACTAATAGGAAGTCTAGTAACAGGAAACGTGTGAGCGCTAATCCATACAAACATAAACAATCCTTTCGCTTACATACAGTTTTATTGGAATTTTCCTCTTGACTCCCTTTCCTTCAATAAGTCAGTAAAAATTACAAGCAGCTTGTTAAAGTCTTTGAAAGACTTCAGCTTTTTGTGGCTATAGGTTTATTAGATTTCTACTCAAGGAAGCTTTAAAACTTGGGTAGGATTTTGTCAAGAATCATCTCTGGACAGGTACAGGCAATTCACCTTCACTGCAGTTCTGATTAATGAGGTTATTCGCCAGAATAACCAGAATTTTCAGGCAAAGGATTAGCTAGGAGTGTTTCTTTTTGTGTAACTTAAAATTGGGTAATTTGGAGAAAAAGGATCCGTAAGATCATTTTTTAGAAAAAAGATTGCCAGAAAGTCACTGAAATGAGTGTAATTCCAGTACAGAAAAGTATCTGTGAGAATTGGAAACATTTTTATTGTTCTGATTGTATGCCTTTTACATTTCATTAGGAAAGTAGGCTAGCGTAACTCGAAGATAAACACCAGATAAACACCAGCTGGTCAGTAGCTGTAGGTATAAGTATAGACCTTACCTTGAGACCTTTGAATTTTACTTTGCTCTTCATACTATACCCACAAAACCTTCATGTTCATATTGAGCTTCACCGAGTTCAATGGGATATTGTGTATGTCCATTGACACGGATCAGCTTCCAGGATTAGGGCCAAAATAATTTTTCTGGGAGGAGTTTCCTTGAAGCCAAGAGAAAGATCTTAGGGGAGCAGGAAAAAAAGTCTAGTCTAAAAAAATACTTTCTCAAAACAGGAAAGAACAAGATAACTGTAAAACAGTAGCCTACAATGTCTGTATTTCCTCTGGTAGCCTCTCCAGAATTATTAAATCAGCAGTGATATTCTCAGAAAAACCCAGACAGAATATTTACTATGCATGTTAAGGCAGGGGGTATGTGTGGCATCAGAATAATGTCATAATGATATGTGTTCACTTCGTGTGTATTCACAAAATTGGCTAACCCATGAAGCACGCAACTCATGGCGTTACTTTGCAGATAATTTTGTTCCGAAGGGGAGATTTTCAACAAAGTTCTTAAAATGTACAATTATGTTAACTTCAATAAAAACGTTATTGCATGTAAAATGAACATCACATGATTATCTAAAATGTGTTTAATGATTAACAGCTGTGAAATAAACTAGAAAAATCATATCAGTCCAGCCTTGTTAAATAAATTTTGGATGAATTCAGTTTGCCTTGGTATAGTGTCTCCTCTAGAGCTCATAAAAGCTTCTCTTTGGGGCACTGTAAAGTTCCACTCCCATTTGAGTATTCGGTCGTCTTTCTATTTTTGGAGCCCTGTTTGCAGACTGATGTATTGTAGTCATTCACACCACTGTAGTCCAAAAGCTCTTTGCCTACGATACCCAGGCAAACATGAAAAATTGATTTAGATCACAGTGTCATTAAACATGCTTTACAAAGTGACAGTGATGAGTGAGGAATATGCAGCCTGCAAGAGCCCTCCCACTTAAATGTAATAATGTTAAAAGTGAAAAAAAAGTTACTATATAAAGGTGTGACAGTATTTATGCAAGCAGCTCTTATAGCCTGATTCTCTCATTAGTCTGGTGCTGTTGGAATCATTCCTGAAGTCAGTAAATTTAAATATATCTCAGGATTTGATCTTAAGTTAATGGAATTTAATGAAAAGCTGTAAAGAAGAGGTGGAGTGAGCCTCAGAGTAGTATTAAGCCACTTTTTTTTTTTTGTTTGCTAGCAAAAATAAAGGCTTTCTTTTTTTTATGTTACTATTTGGCAAGGGTTTTCATCAGTTCCCTTGAATAACATTTTTTTATAGTGAATTTCCATGAGGCAATAAATTTAGTATTTTTAAATACTTGAACCTTGTGACACTAATCTTTTTACACAGGAAAAAGCTCCTCACTCTTCCTATGAATCTACTTTTTTTCCTGTTCAAATATTGTTGGTTTTTTTTTTTTTCCTCTTAAAAAACTGCTGGAATATTTGAGAAAGAATTTGTCTTTGTAAAACTTGTTTTGCTAGAACAGGAATCTCTGTCAACCAGTTAGTGTGAGGCGCAATCCTTTTTTTACTTCAGTGCCTTAAAGATGGCGTTCTAATGAGGAATGAAATTTGCCTGATTAAAAGGTTACCTGTAAACTGCAGCTTATCCCTTGTGCTGTTGGAGTGAAGAGAGAACTGAGCAGGTGTACCTAGTGAACCTGGGTATCCCATACTTCCCTCAAGGAGAGGTCTGGTAATTCACCCTGAATACTCGTCCTGAGGCCTTGTAGTTGTAGATGCTGGAAGAAATGATGAGGAAGCTGTCCCGAGTCTTATACTTCAGGTGCATGTTTATCTTCTGACACATCAAAGGGTTGTGCTGCCATCCAGAGGGACCTTGACAGGCTGGAGAAATGGGCCAGCAGGAACTTTACAAAGTTCAACAAGGGGAAGTCCCAGGTCCTGCACCTGGGGAGGAATAACCCCATGCACCAGTATATGCTGGCAGCTAACTGGTTGGAAAGGAGCTTTGCAGAAAAGAACCTGGTGGTCCTGGTGGATGCAAAATTGATCATTTGTTCATTCCAACCTCAACCATTCTGTGATTCTGAATGTGTGCTGTATTTGTTTTCCAGACTTTCATAGGCAGTGGATCCAGTGACAGATCAAATGTAGGCTATATCAGTAGAGAATGTCATTTGAGCAGCCATTTATTGATCATGTGAATAAAATAGTTGCTCAAGACTTGAGTGGAAATGGGAACCTTAAGCAGAAGGATATGCTGTGTGCAGCTGCTGGGTTGTTAGTTTTAGGTTGGGTTTACTTTTAGTGACTAAGGATGTTATTACTTTGCATCTGTACAGTGGAATGAGATTGTGGGCTCATCCCACCCCTGATGGGCAGGTATCCTTAAACGGTAAATTTACATCTCAGCATCGGATGACACCCTTTCTGGTGTTCCCAGACTTACACCTGGTATTAGAAAATTCTGTCTTCATTGTCCTCCATCTTTAAGGACCATTGGAAGAAATACGGCCATTGCTTATGTTATATTTTGTGTATGGGATGTCATCCCCTAGAGTCATCAGTCCAGAGCAATCCTTTCTCAGAAAAAAATCCATCAATAATCTTGTTTAATTGTTAGATTCTGCAACGATTTTTATACATCATAAATCACAAAAATTAAGCCTTGGCTTGTACAAAGGCAAACCAATATTTTTCAAATGGTTACTGTTGTTATACTGCATACATAAATAAGCAATGGATTCTAAATTAACTTTTTCACATCAGGAAATCACATTTAAAAGTAACATGAGTAAATGCTTATACAAAGGATGTGGTGGGTTGTTGCAGATTTACAGTTTTAGACATGCTGAAAGAACAGCAACACTTTGTTGTGTTGTCTTTTGTAAGGTTGAAAAGCATTATAAATGGATATTTCTATCATGGCCCTATGGTAACAGCCAGCAGTAAATGTGTGAAATGTCTCTTAGCAAAATCAATGCAACCTAGAGAACACTTTCTTGGTTTGGGGTACCCTAATCAATTCAGAACTGTTTAGATTTAGTTTAAATCTCAACAAAAAGATGGAAGATGAACTCTTCTGTCCCTGTACAGTGCTGCCCCGCCTCTCCCACCGCTAAAAAAAGGGGAAACCCAACCAAGCCCTGTTTGCGTGGTCTGTCTAAGAACAGAAGTGCTATAGCAAGTTCTCCTCCACATGATCCTCACAACTCAAATCAGTTGGAGCTCCTTGACCATACTGAAATGGTGGGAGAGACCTGTTAAAAACCAGGACTATCTCAGGAGCTCTGAAATGGATGGTGGTCCCACCCTAAGGAACCTTCCCAGTTATTGACCACTCCCTCATGGCTGAGGGTCTACAGCACATGTATTTGACAGCTGTTTAAACTTTACAGGACCCCCAAAGTTTGAATTGTAAAATATCGGAAAGTAAAAATATTTTAAAGCCAGAAACTGGGAGTGGAAGCTGAAATTCCCTGCTGGTTTTTATTCTGCCTTAGTCTCTGGAATTTCTTTTTTAAGAACTGCCAGTAGCTTAAATTTTGGGGCATGGTATTTAGACAAACCAAACTATTTTGCCACAGCTCCCTCTGTTTCCGAGCCCTTGTGGCTGAACTCAGAGTCTCTGTGTTTAGCTTGTACGTTTTTTGTGGTTTAACACGTTTCCTTCTCTTCCTGATATAGCTGAGGCATCTCTGCGCTGAGCCGTCTCATCCTAAAGAGGCTGACAGCATATGAAGGCAGAGGAGTATCCTTTGATGAGAAAATGCAAATCCCAAGCAAAACATTTGCAGAACCACTAATCACCATTTCCATACAATTGAGCAATGATATAGTATTTATTATAGAATGACTCAAAGGTAAGGTGGACTCCTTATAAGAAATGTGGCAAATAACTTCATATACACCCCCCCCCATTTATTTCTGCACCAGAGGCTAATTTTTACCTCATCACGATTAGTGGCAGAACTCCCTCTGTGTATGGTGCAACCAAGGTTTGATCTTTTTGGTCTAAGGACTACGTTGTTAGCAGTTTGAGGAGTTGTACAGTATAACAGGAAACTACTTTGGCAAATATTGTCAAAAGGACTTCTTAAATTTGGAAGAAAGTGTGGCATTCTGGATGTCATATTCAGAGATGCTGGGTAACCCCAGCTGTTGTTAGTTTTTATGGTAGTTCAGCATTTTGAAATGAGGGAACTGGCTTTTCACACCTGGCAATGCAAAAGTAGAGGTAGCCAGAATCTTGGACAGTTTGGAAAGTATTTGTCTTATTTTAAATTTTAGTTCTTTGACTTTACTGTAATAATTGTGAGTACTTCATTAATTAGTGTTTACAATGCCATTGGACTAAGAAAAATGTGTGTATATATCTGTGAGCTTGTTTGTTCGGTATTTTTATATGCTTCCTTTATTTAGTTCAACTTTTACCATGCCACCTACAGGGAAAAATAATTTAATTTAGCAGAAGCTGTCTTCATTCTGAGTAAACCTTGATTTAAAGCCATGGGGGTTGTAATTGCATTTAATTATAATGAGTTTGGGTTTTGAAAAAAGGTTGTTAGTCAAGTTTGGGTTTAAAAAACCCACATCAGTTCATGGTGGGTCTAAAGGCTGATATTCTGCTGCATTAGATCTGTTTTATTTCTACTAGTAGAGCTTGGCTAGGAAAATGGATTCAAACCAAGATTCAGAATTTGGCACTTTTCTGTATCTAGTAGAACTTGGGACATCCAGATATTCAGCAGTGGATTCTTTAGACACACTTCCTTTCCTGATTTGGATTCCCAAATGTTGAGGGAAATAATAAAGCAAAACACCTTTTTTCTCCTCTGCATCATAAAAATCATACAAGGGAGCTAATATGGAGAAAGCCAAAGGTCCTATTTGCTGGTGAAAAACAAAGTGAAGTGGAGGATTCACACCTTCTGTGTAGGGTATATGTGGAGTGCTAGGAGAGGAACTTAGACATACTGATTGTAGTAGCTTGCATGTGTCTTGTCTGCATTGTCAGCAGAAGGTTGCGTTGTCTGAGCCAGTAGTTATGCTCCATTTACCAAGGCAGACACAGACTGAGTCATTCAACTTAATACAATTTAAGGTGTGATCAATCTCATTGTCATGTAGATCAACTAAAATAGGTCAGATGAATCATCTCGAAATGCTTATTTTTCGTCTTTAACTTTAAAAAAAAGCTTAAATTAACTAGCTCAGATATAGATATCAACACTCTAGCTGAGTAAAATAAGGTGAGATAAAGTCCCCTCCAAATATTCACAGCTTGGAACTACCTGATCCCAGGTGGACAAAATAGGCCGTAGTATGTTCAGTCTTAGTCTTTCCAGGACATGTGGCTGAGATACTGGTCTGTACTGAAAAGCTAATTGCCATCTTTAAAAGCTTAAGATTTTGGGATAAATTTCTAAGTGCATACTTACAGGTCAGCAGTGTGTTTGTAGTTGGGCTTACATATTGGCATAGACCTACTCAAAGAACTGAGTTCAGTAGAAAGAAACACTATCTCCATCTGGATTTTGCTTCCCTTCTGACCACCACTCCTCAATAGGTCACCTTACTCAAAGGCTTTGGGTCCAGCAAGAGCAGAAAGTGTTTGTTAGAGACTAAGCCCCAGGAAAGAAGTATATAGGGCATTGAGCTGTCCCAAGTTAAAACATCTTAAGAAGAGCATGTTTGATCTGAGAAGCTTTGGGTTTAGTTTTACAGTGTAGGAAAGTAACTCAGAAAGGGTTAGTGTCATCCTGGGTGGGTGGCAGAAAGGGTACCCACCAATTGTCACTTCTGTTAAAGAAATGCTGCATCTGTTACTGTGCCAATTATATAAGGAGCTTTTTCTATAGATCAAGTGGGTCTACATTATTAATCCCAAAGTGCATGTATCTGAAAAAAGCCAAACACTGAGAACATTAACAAAGTTTAGGTGTACACATCTTATTAGGAACAGAAAAGGTTGTCGGACTCTCTGAGTGTCCTGAAAGGGTAATTTTATAGGCTTTGTGTTATGTTGGTTCATTACTTTTGATTGTGAATAATCTTTTTATTTTATCCTTTATTTATTTATTCTTTAACTTAAATCTGTTATCTTGCACTGTCTCAGGGAAAAAAGCTGAAACTTCTCCTACAGTTTTCCAGGTTCTTCCTCTCTATAATTTTATTTTCAGTTTAACCAAGGATTTGCCAATAATTGACAGAGTTCATTTTTTTTTTTATCAAAACCCCCTTTTTAATCACTTTCTGCAGTTTCCTAAGCTGCTTGTTGTTGCCTTGACTATGTGTTAGGTAAAGAATTGGATCTCTGGGAGTTAAACTGATTCTTGATTTCATCAATAGTAAGTCTCCATCAAGTTAGACTTATTAAACTTAGTCTGGCTCATATTTATCTTTAACAAGAGATTAAATGTATACAGTCCCTGAGGTTATGAATGTTCTTTTAATTTGCTTCCAAAGTTGCTACTAAGTTACTTCCGTATTTTCAGTGAGCTACTGCTTTCAAGGCTCTGGCAGGGGAGATGGCTCTTGCTCCTTAGCGTTGCTGTAATCAAGCTGTAGCCTTTTCTTAGGTCTCCTGTAGCTTTGTACCAAAAATATGCAGTTGGTTCCCCCTTTGGCTCTCCTCCAGCATCTGCTGCACTGTTAAGATCAGATGTTGGTGGGACTTTGGTCACGTCTGAGGCAGAAGTGGTTTTTTGTGATTTGTTTATTAGAAACTATCACCTATTTCCTGAAGATTCTGCTACAACGCTGCAGAGTTTCCCATCCACACTTTGATGTTAGGGTACTTCATGAGTTGAAGCACGTTCTCCAGGTTTTTGGGGATTTCACACTCTAACTACTTCAGGTACTTTTCTGATCATCTGTTCTGTGAATCCTTTGCCAAAGGTGCTCTTCTGTGTTTCTTCTTGACTCCACAGCACCGATCCATTTAGCCTTCCTGCCCTCAAGCACTGTGCTATTCCAGTAGTGCCTCATTCGGTTCTCTGGTTCTTCCTGTTAATCTTCTGGTCTGTAGGCGGGGGAGAAGAATTATAAAATTGTTTATATCGGTATTTATAAATCTTACTCCTCTCCTACTTTACTTTGGGGAATAACTGCAGCAGGCAATGTGTTTTAAAGGAGGATGAAGTTAAAAGCAAGGTTTCGTGACCTAACTGGGTTATCCATAGTTTGAAGTTGTTTAAGAGGAACCAGGTTTTTTTTAATTCTTTCAGTGATGGAAGGAGTCATTTTATGACAAATGCTAATATACTTCAAAGGTAGAGGGAACAGGTGAAAGTCAAGCCAGTGCTTGTGCTAGAAATTTTGAAAGTCACCCTATCAGTACTCTTTGCTTTCAGAGTAAAACTGACAAGTCTCCTGAAATATCTAGTTCAAACGTGTTGTTTGCCGTTGACTAGCAGGCATTTGTTTCCAAAGCTGGTAGAAGCGTTTCATTCTTCGTGCCTTCTCGGTGATTGATTTGTTTCTTTCTGTTTTTCTTTCAGAGAACTTAATTGCACTATGTTTTTTTCAAAAACAAGCACATCAAATGTCACAATATTAGCATAATCATAAAAATGTCAAGCATTCCGTGCATTTGCAATATGTCAGAGCTTACTACAGCACATATTTTTTTCGTAGGATTAATGTGGGTCTCTGGAGTGTGCCTTTGAATGGACAGGTCTTAAAAAGGTGACAAGTGGTTGCTACAAATTATTCTCATTAGGGAAAAGAATAGTTTGTCCCTAAAGTAGAACAATGTTGGTCCTTAAAAACAGTAGATCCTAAAGGAATAGAGAGATGTAAAAGGTCATCTAAGAAGAGAAAAGTTTACTGCTGCTGTGGTTGTATTCTGTGCAAATTCTTGCTGTGTCTGGCTGACCCCATTGATCTCCACCCGCAAGAACCTGGAAACCTGAATCACAAATTTCAGTGCTTGTCATAGTCTGGATACTACCATTTATGTCATAGGTAGTATTGTTTTTCAAATACAGGTAGTTAACTAATGCTATATATTTAAAATGACTAGATAAGTTAAAAAGCATTGGGTACATATTAATAAATGTCCTATTTTTTTGTACTGTATCTAAACTTGTATAGTTTGTTGCACTGCTTGTACTAACTGCAATAGTATAATTTTCGTCAGTAATTTCATAGAAGGATTTGGGACTGTGAATCTTAATGGTAAAGGTGTAAGTGTGGGAAATGGAAGTTTCAGATACAGTCTGTAAAGCAACTATTATAAATTCCTGTCCAGAGTCCCTTCATCTTTCTTGAATGTTACAGAGAGAAATAGCCACAAAATTCAATACAATTACATACTTTAAAATTTGGGAGTAGGAACCCAATTTATTGTCAGTGCAGTAATTTGCTTCCCAACATCATCTTTTGGATTGCATCCAGAGCTTTTCACTAGATTTGTGAAAGCAATCTTCCTTAAGCTCGTGACTGCAATGGTGAGACTGTTATCTTAAAAGATTCCTTGGCATTGTTTTTTCCATGCACGGAAAGACGTCTTAGCATAGACACAGTCTGCAGCGTTCGGGTATGACCACAGGAGAGGAAAGCAAGCGCGCCGTAAGCAGGGCTGTCCTCCTCCTTACTGCCTCTGAACTTCCTACTGTAGGTTTTGCTGAGGAGTATCCTGGGGTATCACAGGACAGCTCTGTCTTACTGTCGTTGTTCACATGGGCAGAAGTTTGCCTACTGCACATTTGCACTTGTGGAAAATACACTGGAATATAAATAGGTCACACAGCTGGCAAAATGTGCCAAACAGGTAACCTTCTCCCTCTAAATGCATTTATGGAAAATGATAGCCTTGTAAGCCCCTCCACTTTAGGCTAAGGACAGCGTCATGACAGGTAGCTTTTTCTCTGTCCTCCTCATGTGTCCTAGTCCTCTTCCTTTATGGAATAGAAACTAAGTCTCCCTGCCTGGTTCTCTCTTCTGCTTTATGAAACAGCCAAAACAGTCCCAACTGGTGCCAGTGTGGTGGTAATATGGCACTGGTGGCTGCTCCCGGGATGTGGACTGCAACAAATGATTTACTTCAACCTAAGCTGCCAAAGGGCCCTCAGGTGATAAATACTGCACCAGGTAAGAACTGACAACGAATGGCTGGATCTGCATGACTACTCTTCTGACCTGTTCTGTCCCTAGGGAATATTTTTATGCTGCTTTTTCCTTCTTTTTTCTACAACTACCTGTCTGACCCTCACAGCGTGTTTGGTGTTCATCGTCAGAGGTCACGTGCAGCTGCATGTGCCTCTCCATGAGCAGAAAGGAGATGATGGTGGCTTCAGCCTGAGAACTGAACGTGAATGCAGGGGAGAGATGTACACACGCACACATGGAGCTGCTGCAGTAAGTAAAGAGGACAGTTTTGCTCATTCCTTCTCCTTCACCTCTCCTTACATTCTTCTCTGGCCTAGGAAATTTGGCTTCCTCTTCTGTAGTTTTTCAACACCTCTACTCTTTCCTAGTCTGCTGGGCATCACTTTGTATTCCCTGAAGTGATGATGGGATTATACCACGGATATCAAAGGAAATATCTTTGACAGCAGTAAGCAGTGATAATAAAACAGTTGCAAGTCAAATTTTTTAATTCATCTGCTCTATATCCAGGCCCCAAGGATGGATTCAAATATACATGTGAATATTTCAGAAAACATTCCACATAACTACGTTATAGAAATAACCTCCTTCAAAATCCTAAGCACTGAACTGTTTGCAGTTGCCTGTGTAGTATGTACTTTTCTGATCATTAAATTCTGCTCTGTGCTCTGAGAAAACAGAGTCATTTTCAATAAGTAAGAACAGGTCCTGCCCTTACCTCTGGGATGTGAGGAGCGAGCAGCAGAGAGGCAGTGCTTTCCTGTGGAGCAGTATGACCAGTGACAATAATCAGGATTCGGGTAAAAGCATAAGCAGAAAATGATTTATATACACGTGAAAAAAACATAGGCAGCTTTCCAAATTATTTGCAGGTGTCTTTTTTAATCCATCTGTAAAGATTAAAATGATGGCAGATTTTTCCAAAGTCTCTCTTTAAAATGAGTTTTGAAGGCAGTTTCCAGTTAATGTGCATTTTCCATTCCGCAGCTCATCTGCTGCCATGCGAGGTTCCTGCCCTGCTCCTGCTAAAGGCAGTGTAAGATTTGACATTAATGTCATGAAGACAGTAGCAAAATATTTCAGTCATTGCATATGCTCAGACCTCAGTAAGAGGGATCCATCCCTGTCACATGGACCCATGTACAGCTGCAGGAGCACAGAGGGTTTTTAGGAGAACAGTCTCTGCACTGCCCGGAGTGTCTTCTGGCCTGATGTGGAGGTGGCCCATGGGAAGTGCTGTCTCCAGAGTCAGCAGAAAGGGACTTGGGGTGTACAGGAGTGTAACGGGGGGACAACCACTGCTCCTCTGCTCTGCAGGTTGAGGCAACACAGCTCACAAGGTGCCCTTTCTTATTCTTTCTCTCCTGTGAACGAGAGTTGCAAAGGGTATGTGCCTTGTTGCACTGCCAGCAAGATAGTCGTGTTCTCTGGCTGAATTTGTAGACTTGCACTTTACAACCTAAATATCCCCAATCTGCTCCCTGATGTGTTAGATGAAATGGAAGTTTTCACACCCGTACCTGCAGAAGGTTCATACTGCCTTCTTGTTTCTTCCCCGCAGGAGACCACTGGATATTATTCCTTAGCACACACTGACTACCCTCAGAAAGCACAAATGTCTTTGCATTATGGCCTCATATGAAGTCAGTCACTTTTGCATGTCAAGAATAAAGAAGAAATGTATAAACAAAATGAGAAGCATGGTAAGATGTCAAGGGAAGGAAAACAAAAGAGTGTGATCCAGAACGTTACATCTCTTTGTGGGTGACTTCACTGAGATACAGATAGAAGGGAGAGACTTTTTTACTGTTACTCCTCAGAACCAAAAGATAAAAAATTGCTTTGCTGGAGGCCACTTCTTCCTGTCTGCATTCATATACAGATGGCTTATTTCAGTGCACAGGGACGTATCCTGCAGTGTTGAAGTCAATGGGAATTTTGCTGCTGAACGTAGGAAAAAGCATTTTACCTCTATCTCTGATAATTGATGTCACCAAGACTTTGGAGGGGTTTTACTGCTCTTACAAAAATTTCATCTTGTGTTTTATTCCTGGTGCCTAATACCTCCATCGTGAGTGGCATTTCACTGTGCCTGTTATCCGGGATGCTGTCCCTTGTGAATTCAGGGAGAGGGTTGCACACTGGAAAGGCAGATGAAACCAGTACTTACAGGGAAATAAGTAATTAAGGCAGCTGAATAGAGGAGAACACATCAAAAATAACAATTTAACAAAGTAAGTGTCTCAGAACAAGAAATAGGATCTGGGGAGGTGAGGTTTCAGGTGAACTCCCAGCACAGAACAGTCATAGTTACGCTGGATCCTCGACTTGTTGCACTCTCAGCTGCTCGTTCCTCTCTGGAGTTTTTCCAGGGCAGATGGTGCAGCTGAGGCTGCATGGCCTGAGGCAGAGTATTGCAGCAGCATGCTGATAGCTGGCTTAGCAAAAATTATTTCACTCTTTTTTTTTTCTTTCTCAGTCCATGTAGTATAAGCTAAGGTCTAACTCTGGACTTACTGTTTTCCTGTGGTTGAATCCACAGAGGATTTGGACTGTAACGATGGCAACACACTGTATCTTGTCTTTGGATGGTCAGTGGCAGCAATGGTTCTCAGAGCAGTAAGGGTTACCTGCCTCTCATACTTTCTTTTTCCCCTTTATGCCCCTTCCAGAAATGAACTAACCTGCCAGCCAGCCTGAACGGAGAAATCCAAGAAAAGCTTCTTTATTAAAAAAAACAGTCAGGATTTCTTGCGTTAGTTAACTTGCTGGAGCCTGTACAAACCTGGATTTTTTGTTGATCCAGTGGAGTGCTGTCAAGGCCATGCACAGCCACAGTTTTCTAGTGGTGTTAGCATTTTCTTTCCCAACATCCAAGCAGGCTGAATCTGTATTTCAGGGAGGCTGGTATTCCCCCTAGTAATGTTTTTGTACACCATCAGTTAATGGATCATTCTGAAGACCACTGGCAGCAGCTCTCATTTAATAGGCGGTGGTTGAAACTTCCAAAAATGGTGAAAAACATTCTGGGACTTTTATCCAAGAGCTCAATTTTTCTCTATATTTATTTTTTTTCATAGTTCTGTTATATTTATGTGTCACTCTGAAGCCTTCACATCATCTCTTAAGTTTGTTTTTATTTAAGTCTTCAGTAGAGGGTCTAAGTTTGATATGTAATTATGCTCTTTTCTCTTATGAACCTACTAAATAGAAAGTAAATTTCTTCAGGGTATTCTTCTAATTTGTATTCCACCTCTTTTCTGCAGAATAACTTTAGGAGTGTTAAAACAATGTCACTGGATTTGAACAGTAGCAAAGCTGAGCCCCAAACAGAGAAATATGCAGTCTTTCTCAAGACACGTTGAGACATCCCCCCCGCAGCTGTGATGGGCTATCAGCACAACATCTCCACCCTTTCACCAGAGGCAACCTCTTACAGGCAACTTTGTCGTCAGACGTCAGTTGTATATCATCTATTCTCAACTAGTGTCAAAAGACCCAGGAGCTTTCTGCCTGTCTGCTGGGAACGTTGATCCACTCACCACAACTACGTACGAGATGTGAAGTCTTTCCTTCCCTTACTCTCTCTGTCTCTTTCTCTCTTAAAAAAAAAATGGGAAAAGCTGTCAGTATTTCAGAAAGTGTGAGCAGCAGATCTTTGTGTACTTTAATCCATAAATAAACATTTCTTCTTTTGAACTTCATTAAAATTGGATGTGTTTTCACTGTAAAACACTCCAGCCTCCCTATCATTTAGACATATACAGTGATGAATATTGCAATTAATTTTTGTCTGTAGGAATACTTGTGGTCTAGAAATACTCAATTTATGCCAAAAAAGTAAATAAGAGTCAGACAACAAGATAAGTTGCTTATAACAGCAATTTCAGAGCAACATATTAAGCTCTTCTCCTGCTGTTTTAACAGGCTGGGCCAAATGCATCTTTGTTGTTATGACCCAGCTTGCAGGGACGTAGTGGAGAGGTGTGTCTGGTTTGCCTTCTGCACAATTATATCAGACTTTCCTTGGTAATACTTGTTGATGTATCACATTCAAATCTCCAGCTTTTCCTTTTATGCCTTTGACCTGAAGAAAGGAATTCCTGCTTTTAAATGCTCATCAATCAGTGCTGCATAGTTAAGCTGATAAAAAAGCTAGGGCTAAGCCAGTGTTAATTTAGTCAACTGTAACATTACTGACAATATTCGTCAGCAAATGATTTTAATTAGACCAGCATAATGACATCAGTAGATTAAGACTGAGCAAATGACTAAAACTAAAAAGGGATGCTGATGACAAATAAGTCCTGATGATAGTAAGGATGAATATTTTGCCACCGGTGTTTTCAGTGGCACGTGGGAACGGAGGTGCAGTCCCAATCACATGAGAAATCACTTAAAAATAATAGCGGTGCACTGGAATGCTGTGATGGTGTCAGGAAGGCTTGTAGAGTGTGAGCAATTGCTGTGCAAACTTCCTGCACAGCCTTGCGTGTCGGTGACACCCTGCCTCCACACCGGCGGGGATTATTTGTGTGCTTGCCTTACGTGCAATGCATGAAACCAGGACTGGGAAGGGCTGTGAAAGGTTAAATTGAAGAGGCAGCAGGTACTTGTGCTGGGAGGGGGATGCAGTGGAAGGGCAGGTGAAATAGGACCTATTGAAGTTTGTGGCTGTAATTAAGAACACGGTAGGGAAACAAATGGGAGGAGGAGGCAGGGAAAACTGCAGTGTTTTTTAAAGGAAGAAGTAAGAATAGAGAAGCAAAAGGAAAAGGATCGTTTGGTGTTTGAGGATGGAAATGTTTGGGCTGAATAACCCGCCCCGTATTTGTCTCTTTCTCTCCCTACATAGCTTCTTTGTTCTGATTTCTGATGAAGTATTCTGGCCCTTGGTTTATTTCCCGCTGCCTGCCCATGGTCTTCCTGAGACCTGCTGGCTGGCAGAGGGAGGTTTTCACAGCCTGCAGTGTTGATTCTGAGAAGTGTGAGGGGAACAGAACCATGCTGGATGATGTGACTCACCTTGCAGAAGTTGGTGTTTTCCAGCTGAGTGAAAGTGGAAAGTTTCAGCCTTGCTAGTCCAGATGTTTTAATGGACATTGCTGCAGTAGAGAAACCCTTGTCTGCACGTCTTGCTCAGCCCTGAATAGGAGAGTAGCAAGTTACATGCTAACATATATGTTTAATGATTTATGACACAAAAAAAAATTAGATGGTGAGCAAAATATTGGGTTAATTGACTATGGAGTCCTAAATTCCCCAAAATGTAGCATTCCAGCCAAATATGGCTGAAATATCAGCTGTCATATGATGAATATTTTAAAGAAGATTCTATTATATACCTAGGGGTTCATTCGCTTCAGTAATGAGGACAGTTACCTCTAGGGAAAGGAAGCTATATTATGCTTGCCACTTAACCAGGGGCTGGTTTGACAGGCATCAGCTCAGAATATATGTGTATATATAGGGAATCACAGCAGCTTGTCTCTAGCTCACTGAGCAGGAAATGTTGTGCTGTACAATACTTTGGGTTTCTATCTATGGGTTTGTGCATGGCATTGAGTGGGATTCAGACTATTTTTATTCCTGAGTCTGATTGTTGAGGTGGAATCCATCACCTACTAAATATTAAATCAGCAGTTTTTTTAAAGAGCAACACTGTCTCTGCTGACTTGAACATCCTTATGTGGCCCAGAGGAAAAGAGAAACAAAGACAAGATGAGAAAACTACCGTCTTTTGCATTCTTCTTAATATTAATGATTTCTCTAAAGTTTTCAAACTGTTGAAGGCAGAAAGTGAGATAGAACTTTCACATGAGTAAGAAATGACCCAGGTGAAAAAAAAAAGCATACATTATAAAAACAGCAGTGAAACTTTTGGAGTTGAATTATTAGTTGGAAGAGACGGCAAAAATGCATCAACAGGTTATGTTTTTAAACAGGTTTTGTTTAATTGTTTCTAAACAAACACGGCTGGGAATTATTAGGAATGTGCAAATTCAAAATTATTTGAAGACTTTCATGCAAATGTAATTTGTGTCAGATTTTACACTAAGTATTACTTCTCACACCTAATGTTTGCAAATGCTGAAGTTTTGAGATATCTGCCCAATTTACATGGTGTTGTCCATCTTGCCAGACTGACAAGAATTGGATATAGTTACTTCTTGGGTTTTTTTTTCTAAGTTAATGGTTGCACTTCATATGCAATACCTGAAGGCAGCAATCTGTGAGGTTTCCGAATGACTATTTCTAATATACCTGTAGTTTCCTATACGAATGCTCATCATGCACCACTGCACAAATAAAGGCCCATCTCTGTCACACTTAAAGAGTCTGCACAGAAATCACTTTTATGACAATGGGCATGTAGGTGAAATAACAAAGGCATGATAAATGGTGGCACATTTTTTTTTCTTTCTACATTCTGCAAGATCGTCACATCATCCCTTCAGTTCCAGAAATCAAAATGAATAATTGTTACGACAATCTTCTAAAGGCAGTGAGGATTTTTAAGAAGTTTCTGGTTGCTGACTGCTAAGATGGAAGCTCACTTCTTATGTCACATTTTTAAGACCTCTGATAGCATACCAAAATGTCCTGGATGCCCCGACATTTTAAACAGCGCATCCCATCCCATCCTACAGTAGAAGAATTCCAGTCCTTTGATTAATTTCAAATAGTTCTCCTTGTTTAGCTAGATGAATTGACTAGGTTTCAGAATACAAGTGATTTATTCTGATGCTCCTTGTTAGATAAACTGACCCCTCAATGCAATAAAAGAACAAAATGAAAGTACTCATTAAGTCGATGCCTTTGCATAACTCACATGCATTTCTTAAGATCATGTTACATATTCATCAGTTTGTCTTAGTCACAGAGTTGTCGCCATGAATGCTCTGTAAATATGTGGATATCGGAGCTGCTTTGTAGGGGTGAGGGGAGGCAAGGAAAATGGAAAAAGTCTAATATGAGAAAGGGGAGGGAGTAGGTGGGACTGGGAGTTAGGAGGGAGTCTGAGCTATGTAGTTCCCAGTCTATACATCTGAATCTTTAGAGGTTGTAGGCTTTCTTTTCCTGGTATAACTCTTGATGTGTTCTGGGAGTTTTGATCAATCTTTTATATTATTAAAACCCCAATAGTTATTATTTTTCACCTTGAGATAAGGGTTAAATAATCTTAAATTGACCAGGGACCATGAAGTTCTTTGTCATCCTATCTGTTCATTTGTTACTTATGTTATTTTTAATTGTGTGTGAAAAAGAGAATATTTAAATAAAGCCATGCTTTCTGTTTTGATGAAAAGTTGTGTTTCTGGAGTTTGTTTTCGATTTTTGCCTGGCTTGATATGAAGTCCCGTTATGTTAGGAATGTAAGACCACAGCATAAAGCTTTATCAAGACTTGGGAAGTTTGGGAAACTTAAATGAGGTGGTGGTTTGGCTTTTTTTTTTTCATTTCTAATAAAGCATGGGCTTATTTCTTCAGATTGTGAACAAAAATAGATTAATATTTCCAGCATAATGTAGATCAGAAGTTTTTTTCATGGTGGTAACAGTGAATTGGGAGAAAGGGTGTTCGGAGGGATAGGCAAATCTCTGCACAAAGCAATTTCATCCCACAGATCTGTAAAATTTATGCAGCATCGTGCTTCATTTTAAACAAAGGCTAAATCCACTGGAGCTGAAAGTTGGTGCTAACCCTGAAAATCCCAGCCCAAAGAACTCTTCCCTTAATTTCTTTTTTCCATATTTCCTGTTCTGTCAGATTTCTTAGCCCTTTGCCGTGTCTTAGGTTCGGTTTGCTATAAAGAGGTAAGGGAATAATTTTACTTGGTGTACAACAGACACAAATTCTACAACTTCCAGAAGGCCTGAAGGTCATCTGCTGTCTCTAGGTAGGGTTCAGAAATGTCACAACCGCCTACAGTGGCTGAGATGGAAATGTGGATCTTCTACCAGGAGACTTGTCCCAGCCTTGCTGTTGGTTATGCCATTCCAGGAGCTCTTGTATATATACTTTATGTGGGGATACCTAAGCGTGCTACCTCACTTTAAGTGAGTCATTTTCACTTATGGTGCAATGGGTGAGAATGGGTGACCATTAATAATCTTATCTAATCTTTAAGAGATCCTGTGGAAGGAAGCAAGCAAGCTGTTCGAACATACTGCTACAAGTCATAATGAAGATTTCCTGAAACAATGGGAGATTTGGGGAAGTGAGTTGTTGACAAGGCAGTCTGCACTTGACAAAGCTCCGGGGGTCAAAAGAAAGATGGTTGGGCATAACCTTGTAAGTTTTTCTCCCCCAAAGGCCTCAGCATGAACCTCGCGCTGCCAGGGTCTTGTTTAGGAGCTGCATGACTGACACACTCTCTGGCTGAGATTTGTAGAAGGCTTATTTAATTGCCACGTGTACCTATCCCCCATTTTGCTCATAAATGTCTGCTCATTTTTCTTTCCAACTCACTGTTATAACCAGTGATTTTAGCCAGGAGCAGCTAAAATGACAGAAATCTATAAAAGTGGTTCATGGTTGGAAATAGAGCACTGCATGCTGAGTGTTGCCTGCCAGCGTTTTACTTGGATTTTAAGCGAGGGGGGAGGAAAGTAAGAGTCCTCATCTTTGTTTTTAATTAATGCAGACACCATTTTCATTCTGAAGTGTCACACACAGGAAATCAAAGGAGCCTTGTATAAATAATAAGAAAAAAAAGGTTCTCCCGATTAGTAACAGAAAACATTTTCAAAAAAGATCTACACAATTACGATAGGGCTGGCACTTCCTCAAGGTGAAAGTCTCTCAAAATCATAACATAAATTATTGATTTGTCCAAGTATCTTCTCCATAGGAGATTTACAATCTCATTTTCATAGTTGTCTTAAACAGGGAGGGGAAAGAGATTCTTATCTAGGTCAGAATGAAAGCATCTTATTTTTACAAAATAATAATAAACCCCTATTTTAGCTAAAGTGAGTTGCTATGGTATGAAATTATGGGGCTCACTGCTCTGACATGTGTGTAATGTGAGGAATAACTCCATTTTAGCAAACAGATTTACAGCTGTGCAAGTGTAATCAGAGCCACGTCATATCATATCTTAGATACAAAGAAAGATTGTTGTGAACAGTAAGCAAGATATGTAAGGAAGACATCTGGACTTCTCTGAATATTTGTGCTGATAAAAATTGGCTTCACTAAAACAGAACTCCAGAAACAAAGAGCCAAAGGTGGAAAGTATGAGGGTGGTGACAAATTAGAAAGGAGTAAGATACAAACCTATCCTTTTATTGATGGCACCTCGGTTCAAACAGAGCAGTGTATGGGTCTAGCAAATAAAGAGCGGGGAAATTAAATGAAAGGGTAAGTAAGGCAGTGTGGCATATTAGAGAAGGCTAAGAGTTTTTGGAGAGCTAACTACGAGTGGCAGCACTTCTCCAGATCTATAAAGCAGGGACCTGGCTGCCAGGGAACCAAAGAAAGTGAAAACGAGGATGAAAGTAGTCAGCTGTTAATAACACCAGGCAAGAGAAGTGGGTACCATCGCGCACAGCAGGAGGCAAAAGGTGGTGAGCAGAAATGTGCTGAACAAACAGGAGTGGGTGTTTGTGCAATGTTGTCCCACTTTCTGTGGTGAGAAGCAACAGACTTCAGATATTATCCATTTCATTATACACAAGATGAAAACAAACATGATGGAGAGGCTTAAAATTTATTATTAAAACAAAGGAAGGACCAGTTAAGCAAAAACCCCCAAGGATTAGTGTTGTATGTCAAAGGAGAAAAAGATATAAATGTCTCCAGATGACTGTCAGTTTGAAGCTAGTGACCTTAGGTGTTTGCTGGTCGGGCTCTTAAAAGATAAAACCATGGCAAAGAATTTAGTTGTCATCTACTGTGGTAGTAAGAAAAGACCAAAGTACTGTCCTAAAGAGTACCCTCTTGTAAAGGAAAATAATTATATTATCTTGGCAGACTTTTGTGTGAGTAATGTGTTGGAAATATCATGATATAAAAGTAAAATGTCTTTAGATTTTTCAAAACAAATTTAAATTGTCATTTCCTGGCCTAAAAGATATTGTACCCACAATAGAGAAATCTTATATTAGACCTTACTCTAAAAATGAAAGAGGGAATGATGACATCTCATAATCAGTGATTTTTTAAAGTTGATATGATTGAGACAGCAGCATTTATTGAATGAGAAAGAATAATATTTTACTACTGCATTTATATATGTGTGTTAAATGAGTAGAAACATACACTGTGACATGCACTTATGCATATTCTTCATGTGTAAAAAGGGCCACTAACCAGCTAATGAAGGAGAGAACTGAGGGATTTAGGAAATCTCTATGAGATCCCACAAAGGCCATTTCTATAACTTAGAAAGAAGTCTGAACCATAAAAACTAACAAACAAACCCCCCACGTGATATAGAGAGGAATATCAAAGTAGCTACACAGCTTTAAAAAGAGTAATTTTTACTAAAGGAGAAGCTGATACCAATGAATACAAAATAGATGTTTAAATATATAGAAAATTGAGGAGGGAGGCAAAAATCATAAAAGGAAAAATCAATGGCAGGTACAGTAAAGTACTGCAAGAATGTTTTTCACTTATATAACAAAAAGAATCCTAAAAAAAATTTTGCTGGTCTATTGCTAAGTGAGATGGCACGGTTATCAATGACAGATAATTGGCACAGGAGACAAAAAATATATTTGTCCATATTGGCGAAAAAGCAGGCTAATGAATTTGTGTCATCTCGCAATGAAAAATACTTTCAGTTTCCTTAGTAATTTAGGATATGTTGAGAGAGAGTAGTTATTGAGTTTGGGTTTTATGAACTCATAATATGTATCTGAGATTTTAAAAAGATGAGGTTGAGGAGCTTTTTCAATCATTAACAATGATGTATCTTAGTCTACTGGGAAAGTTTCAAAGGACTGCAAGATTTAAAATATTTTAAATTCATATTTAAGTACCATTTCTCAGTGTTTAAAAATCTAGGTTACTTAATGCCTGAATTCAACACCAGATAAATTTGTTAGAGTGCATCAATTAACAAATGAACAGGGAAATAATGCAATTAATATAGACAACAGGGATTGGCAGCCTGGAAATCCTCTCAAAATCATTTTTGTTTTTAATAGGATTACAATTCTGATTAATAGATATCTGAAATGAATGTTGCTTAGTACTCAATGGAATTTTGATGAAGAAAGGAGAAAGGTACAAAATTATTATGCTTGAATACTACGTTTCAAATTATAACCGTAAGCGCTAAATCATTACCAGGCAAAGATGCTTCTTTTGGGCTCCCGCAGGGTTTAATTCTTGCCCCATTCTGTTTATGTTTTTTCATATATTCTGAAAAAAAAATTAAATTATGATGAATAAAGTTTGCAGATAGCTTAAAGACTGGGAAAATGCCAAGTAAGGAACAAAAACAATATATACAGATCTCAAAAATCTGAAAACAGACAAACGTATCATGGAAGAAAGAATAGAAGCCAAAGTCACTAGAGGAGAGATTGTCCCAGAAACACATACTGATGACAACTAAGAGAGATTCTGACTGATGATAAGCCGGGTATTAACTCCTAGAATAATTCCTTGGTAAATAGGACTAACATGGTCTTCATGTTAACAGGAGAATAGACCCTATATGTGGCATTTGCATGTTCATTTCAGGAATATTCAGTTGTTTTCACAGTTCAGTGACACTAATGACAAACTGGAGAAGTTTTAGGAAAAAGAAACAAACAAGGATACCCAAAAGCTGAAAGAACTGGAAACCTTTTAACACAAGGGGAATAATCTGAAGTTCCCGTCTCCAGGTATTCTGCTCAGTTTTGGGACCACTGTGTGCTGACTATTCCATCTCTGTTTCAGGGTTTTTTAGGTGGGTGTCTAATGCACCACACCTTAAATTCCTGCATTAGAAAATCAAAAAAATTGAGAGAAAAAAGAAAAACTGTTTCTTTTTAACTTAGAGAAAATAAAATTATAGCAGGCAGGGAATCCTACCTTGATCTTAGTCTGATCCCTCAGTCTCTGCTCCTGGCACTCCCGTGTCGTTCAAGAATTCTGCCCCAGCTGGTTACTTCGCTGGCAGAGGAATGCAAGTCAGTGTTGCAGGAGCAATGGGCAGAGTTAGTAGATACTTTTCTCTCACATATGGGTGTCGAGGGAACAAATGTATTGCAGAGGGCAGTATGATATCCTCTTATACAACAGTTGTCAGGCATCTGAAATACAGTCTCAATTTTTGGCAGTCTTTGGAGATGAATAACGGCCTTGTAATATGGATACTTCAACAGATATTTGCAGATCTGACTTTAGTACTTGGCTTTGCCCCAGACTTCTGGTGCGCCTTCTGTACAAGTCATTGTGGATATGTTTGCAGCATGCAATGTAGTCCCAGCCCCAAAATGGAGTTCTGGACTGTAAGGCAAGAATAACTGTACAGGAACTCTGCCTCTCTACGCAGTGTTGTAATGTCAAGCAGCCAGTTGCTACAGGTGATAAGAACTAAGTGAATACTCACTTGAAAATTGCAGATTAAATGCTGCGATGGGATCTGCGTCAAACAACAGTCCAGGAACCGGCTGGACCTGTGTGGGCTGTAAGCCTCCTTGCAAACATTCCCCATTTGAGCTTACTGTTCTTCAGAGCTCCTCAGTAGCTTCTGTTCTTGCACAGCACTGAACATAATTTGAAGTTACTCTAGAAAGTATGTTGCAGGCATACATGCCTATTTTTGAGTGACCTTTCCATCAGACATGTGCAGATGGAATTTTTATTCAAGAGCTGCAAGTGCACTTTAAAGTGCAATCCTGTTCTTCACATCCAGCTGTGCTGCAATTCCATCACAGTTCCTGCAGCTGCTGTGTGGGCTGCAAGGGAAGCTTCACCAAAAGCATTGCTGGGGATGTAAGAAAGGATTCACCTTGTGCTTCAGATTTGGCTCAAAAGATCAACCAGCTTGCAGGTAACTAATAAAAAAGCCTCTTTTGTCAGTAAAATAAGCAGATTTGTTTCAGGCATACGGGAAATTAATCCGATTGATGAGGAAGGAGGAATCATTTTTACCAGATCACTTTTTCTGACCATTAATAGACGTTGACCTTTCCCCGAACACTGACTTTATATGTCCTCTGCGGAAGAGAAATGTTCTTCTTCATGATTGTAAGGATTTGTACATACCCAGCAGCAGTTTTGCCAGAGGACTGGCAATTGTCATATAGCAAGTAGTTCAAACCAGGAATCCTCCTGGGCTGGTGGGTTTGTCTAGTGTGGAGCTCTTCCCTTTTCTTCATTCTTTCATTCTAAGCATACCTACAGGGGATTCTTCCATGGCTTTGATTCTGGTCTTGTTTATGCTGGCATAAATCAACAGTAACTCAGCTCCTACCAGTGCAGTTCAGGTAAATGAGATCAGGCTCCAGCACATGGTATTCAACCACTCTAATTCTGTTAAAGGAGCTACCATTGGATGCTCATCTAGCTAAAATTTGCATAGATCCTCTGTTTTGTAGTTTTCCTATACATCAGTTCATCAGATGTTCTTCCATTTTCTACTCCTAATAACTATTTCTTACTTAAACAGAAACAGCTTTCATTTAAGATTCTGAAAAGCTTTTTACAAACTTCAATTTCATAGTAAGTTTCATAAGTTTCATAGTATCCCTGTAACAGTGAGAATCAGTTAATCAGTATGATTGTACAACTGCTGCATCCCATCAAATATAACTCCCAGACGAAAAGAAAAAAAACCCCACAAACAAAAAGCACGTTAAGACAAGATTAAATATGCAGTATTAATTTAAAATGCCTTCAGAATTCAAAGCAAGATGCCTTATCTGGTTTATGGGAAACTTTTGAGAGAAAATAAAAACAAACAAGCAAATATATTTCCTTGATATGGAACATACAGAAGAAATCTCATAGGAAGCAGACTTTGTGGACAGATTGGAGTGAGATTCAAAACTCAGTCTGTTTAGTTACAGTCCAGTTGTGGAGTTCCTGCATTTTACAGTGCTCCCTGAGGGATTTTCTAAGATATTTGGGAACCTGTCAGGAAATCATGTGGCTTAGCTTCCTAATTAGCGTTATGAAGCTGTGTTTAAAGCATACAACAATTCAGTTGCAAAGTGTATAACACTTCTGAATTTCCTGCTTTCTCCTCTGCCACCTTTCCTCCTGACAAGCAGCAAGTCTTAGCATGCTATATACTCTGTGCTCAATTTGTGGGCTGCTGTGAGAGGTTAACTCTTTGTGGAAATACCTGTGTCTTCCATGAAACAATTCCCACTTTTGGGTAGAGACTCTCTTGCTTGCAGTATGGGAGTCCCTAGGCATAAGGTATAGTGCAGGTAAATCTGTCTAGGGATTCTGGCCCAACAGAGCAAGTGAGATCATAGATGACCACAAGACAGTGCCTAAGTGCATTGAAATGAAAATAACTCAGGTTACTCACGTACATGTGCAAGTAACTCATGATGAAATCTATTTTATTTCTGATGGGAAGCAGACACAGTTTATCAATATATTATTTTTTTTGCTGTTAGCTAAATTTTATGTTGCAAAAGTTAAAAGGGAAACATTTTCAGGAATCCCTAATTGCAAGTCAATATATACCATTAATATGTCCTCTACTGCAGCAATAAGGAGACCTTGGGACCAAGCTCTTAGTTATTGATTCTTGCTAGCTCAGCTGGTGGTCCTTGGACCTTATTAAATGCTCCGCATTTTGTTTTTGGACTCTTACTCCCTTGAGCTATAGCTTAACTGTGTAACTTCTCTCACTACTTGTCAATCCTTAATAAAATTTGTTGAACGATATGGTTCAAGGTTGGCTCGTCCCTAAGATTAGGTCTTTTCAGCTTTCAGCACAGTCAGTCGCGTTGCACACAGCTTCATTTGCTTTGCTTAAGGCTTTCTGAACAATTGGTTTGCACAGTGCTGTTGCTAACCCCAGTTCTAGCCGTGTGATGACCTTTTCCGAGCCCTGAATATTTATGTGTATCCTGCAGTTCACTGGGGAAGTGTGTGTTGGCTTCCAAACAAAGATTGCTGTCTATTATATATAACCTAAAAATACAACTGTGAACATGTGTAGCAGTTAGGAGCATGACTTTTTTCCTGCAGTTTATTAACATCCTGTTGTATTTATTTCAAAAACTACAAGATGGATGTTTTTAGAGGTTTATGGTTCAAAATTTGCTGTAATTATAACAAGTGACAGACTGATAGGTGCAAATTACAATTGATTACGTTCATGGGCTGTATAAAGCAGTTTAGATTATTGCATTTAGATATTGCCACTTTCACTGGAAGCCTGGGGTTGAAAAGGGAAATGCCTGAGCTTTAGTACCTACCTAGATACGCTGTAGAGTGGTAGGAAAAAATGAGTAAAGGTATGGGTCTTGAAAATGTCCTGCTGCCCAAAAGCAAGCAGAATGAAGCATCCCAAACCTATTTGTTCATTCAAAAAAATCCAAACAGAAAAACTGTTTGACTACTAAATATACTTCTCTGCTCCATCTCTTTGCTTTCATTTGTTTACAGGTTTCCTAAGAAGATCAGGCTTATGGACTCATCCTCTGTGTGTGTGTGTCCGTGTACACCACATGTACTTATATCTAGGTGTGCTCCTACAGTAGTGCCTGAAGAGACAGCGGATCTCACCTGGGTTTGGCCACAGAGTAAAATTGTCAAAACCAAATAACTTTCTACAAGTTTTGTGAAACTAAGTGGGTAGGGAGAGGAAAGGGACAGACCACAGTTATGCCTTGGCACAGCGCAATATAACCTCACTCCTCATGGAACACCAGGAAAATCAAAAAAGAGAAAATTTCTGAATGTCTCCATCATGCAGAAAGCTTCAACTGCAACTCATGCGTATCCCAACACAAAAAGTCAGGCACAGCTGTAGCGCCCTAATCCACCGTATTAATTGGCACTCAGAACTGCTTGGTTTATCTTTTGGCTAATAAAGAGGCAATGCCACAAATTTGGTGTTGAGTAATCAGCTATAGTTTCTTTCTTTTTCTTTAAAAATGGTAACAAAATCCTCGAAGATGTTAACAATTGATTGTGTGTTAGAGGAGCATACAATATGGGAAAGATGAGAAAACCCTCACGTCTGTCCTGCTGCAGCTTGCAGAAGGGAGAGTTGTCTTCATTCCTCCGCAAGCCAACATGCACCACTGCTGTTTGGTGCTGCTGTGCACCAGAGGAGGGGCTGCAGGGGGTCGGACTCCAGGAAAGGATGGCTTGTTTAGAAACACAAGTATATCTCCCTACTTTTACTCCTTCCTGGATTCTTGCCTGGTCCTGTGAATTCCTGCAGAGTTTGCACTCACCTAACCCCAGATATTCAGGGTGCTGTTATGAAGTTCCTGTTACCATAAGCTATAAATTTTATTCACCACACCCATTCCCATGAGTATCCAAGCACCTGGTCTGACACAACATCCAAACAGACAAAGCAAAACAATGCCGAAGGTGGTAACAGGAATGATAGGAATGACAGACAACATGTGAAATCCATATAAACGGCAAGCGAGCGTTCTCCCAGGCTGGCTGTGCTGAGGAGCGATTGGATGAAATAGTAGCAGAGTGGAAAAGTGAACTGAGATTAGAGTTTAATGCCAGTTGCACAGGAAGGATGGACAGAGGTGAGGGGGAGTTCGGAGGTCAGTCAGGCAATGTGAAGGAAAGAACAACTTCCAGCTGTAGAAAATTGCAGGGAGGAGACCAAAAGGAAGCAATTCTCACAGACAGTAAACACTTACGCTATTATGGTAACTCAAATTAACAAATATTTATCTTACAAAGCTGTCCAAAGGAGTTGGACCTCACTGGGCTGTGCTCTGCGTAAACGTGAAGATCGTTTCATTGTGGCTTCCCAGAGAGATTCAGTGAGTTTATTGAACGAAACATGTGACAGGAGGGCAGGATACTAGAATGCAGGTCCTCTGGGCAAACTGCTTTGCTGTCCTGTCTCTCTTCTCCTCTGAGCGTAATAGACTTCTGGGCTCTACACAAACTCCAACAATGTTCAGTGCTTTTCAGATACTGCAGCAGAGAGTGGATGTATGGAAGTGAACTAGCCCAGCTGGTCCTCCAGAAGTGTTGCTGCCTGCCTGCTGCTGCTGCACCCGACCTCCTGAAGCCAACCAGCTCTTGTGCTTTCATTTGACATGACAGAGGGACCACAGTCAATTTCTACCCTTTTGAGATTGCTGTGCCCATAAGGAGAAATATTGACCTGTATTTGGTTCAAATACAGGTTGGAAGAAGCCTCCAGAGATTATTTAGTCCCACCCAAAGTGAGAATAACCTTAGATTTAAATCAGGTTACTCAGGACTTTGTCCAGTCACATTTCGAAAATATCCCAAGACAGAGATTCCACCATGTCCTTGGATAACCTCTTTCAGTGCTTAATCACTCTTAGTCTGAATTTTTTTCCTGTTGTGTCCAATTAGAGCTTGTCTTGCTGCAACTTGTGTAACTGTTACCTCCTGCTGAGTGCCTCAGAGAAGAATTTAGCTCCACCCTCATGAGAACTTCTCTTTCTGTAGCTGAAGGCTGCAATTAGGTTCCTCCATAGCCTTCTCCAGGCTGAACAAACATGTCCCACCAGCCTCTCCTTGGATTTCCTCTGCTCCAGCTCCCAGCTAAATGATCCTTCTCTGGACAGTTTGCAAATATATCTCAAAGCTTCAAACTGGACACAGATGCAGCCTCACAAGCGCTGAGTAGGAGCAGTATTCCCCTTGTCTTTATGGCTATGTGTCCTGGTTTGAGCGACGCAGGATTAATTTCTTTTCTAATACTTGGGAAGACTGCACTTTTAGAAGGCTCTAGTGTCTGAATTTGTGAAAATATTTTCTTTATAGCCAGCCATGGTGTGTGGGTTTCAAGGTTTCAGTGTTTTCGAGTGTGCCAGGTGCAGGGATGAGGAGGAGCGAGACCTGAGCACTTGACCCAAGCTGGCCAACAGGATTATTTCATACCGTGAACGTCACATTTAATATAAATTAGAAAGTTTGCTGAGAAGTCCTCTCTTCCTTGATGGCTGCCATCCTGAGAACTTCCTGCCCCGGTGCTGAACCCCTGAGGCCTTCCCTTCCTCCCCAGGCTGTAGCACTTGCAGTGTACGACATTTGCTGTCCCCTGCTGGGAGTGCATGGCTTCTGACTGATATAGTCGGCTGAGTATAATCTCTGTATATTTTATATTGGTATCAGGATCAATATTGGTTCTTTAGTGCTATTAATGTTAATTATCTAATCTTATTCTATTAAATCTGTTTCTATTTCAACCCCCGGGTTTCCTTGTTTTTTCCAGATTCCCCTTCCCAGGTGGGGAGGGGTCATTGGGTGACAGAATAATTGTCTAAACGACAATAAATTGTTAGGGGTTTCTCAAACCATAACACTATGCTCTTCTGCTGATGCAGCACTGTATGCCATTATCCTGCACCCGTTGCCCAGGCTCCTCTTGCAGAGCTACGAGCCAGGCAGTCTGTCCCCAGCTTGTACTGCTGTAAGGGGCATTTCCATCCCCAGGGCAGGACTTGGCATTTGTCTTTGCTGAATGTCACGTGTTTCCTGTCTGCCCATCCGTCTGGCTTGCTGAAGTCTCCCTGCATGGCAATGCTGGTCCCCTGGGTAGAAACTGTTCCCCTTAGCTTGGCATCGGCCATGAGCCTTCCCATTCTTTCATCCCTGCTCACTGATAAAGATATTAAATAGTGTCAGGCCCTGTGTTCTCTCCTCAGGAACACCACCCCTAACTAGCCCCTACTTGGACTGAACTGTTGACCACTACCCTTTGAATCTAGCCAGATTTTCATCAACCATGTTGTAGATCACCCACCTGTGCCAGAGTGTGTCATGCTAATCCTGTGGGGAAGTCCTGTAACCAGCTAGAAGAAAAGAGGGCTGAAATTGAAAATATGTTAGCCAAAGTTTTCCTCTATCATTGTGGAAAATTCCTGGAGAGTTAATTATGGGTCAGATTAATAATATCTCACCAAAATTAGTCTAATAGCTTAGAATAATAATAATAAAAAGCTTAGCATAAAATAGTCTCCTCAAAAAGAAGTATCTTAGGAAAAGATGTGCATCCTTAGTGATTGGGTGAATCAGAAGCTTTTGCATGCGTATATATTTCTGTCTTTCAATCTACAGAATGCTTCAAAATAACTAAAGGTCAGTATACATTTAACAAGAAATTTCCTAGACTTTATCATAAGAAGTAACTTCCTTATGTGTCTATTTTTTTCTACAGGGAAGAAAATTAGCAAAGCACAAAGTCAGTTTTCGTTGTTTTTGCCCTTCACCCCCTGAAATCTCAAACAGCCAAAAACCTGTTGCCTTTCTGCAGCCCCTGGGGTGCAGAGGGCATCAAACAGTTCATACTCTGAAAGTCTACCAAATTCACTTCATTTAAAATTCAGCACAGTGTTTTCCCTGTTGGGCAAAAGGAGCAGTTGAATACATTGGTCAGTGTGTAATTTAGTTCCTTTCTACCTGTGCAAAATGAATGTTTCATAGCCACAACAGAGGCTGAGGGCTTGGAGGGCCCTTGTCCAAGTGCAGCACAGGAGAGGGAAGTGCATCCTGGTTCTGTCCACCGTGAAATATACCTCAGACTTCCATTTCCAGCATTTGTCTTTCCTGTGCTTGTGAAAATAAATGAGATAAGACTGATACTTATTTATGGAGATGTAATGCCCTCTGTTTGTGTAGCTGCAGGAATGCTCAGTTTATCAAAAACGAAAGATGTATTTCTTGTCAAAAAATTCCGTTGGCAACAACTAAGTTCCTGTTTGACTCTTTTTTAATATAAATAAGAAAAATGCATGAATTTCAGCAGCCACATAACGGAGAAATTTTGAACAGAAAAGTTCTGCAAAGGCTTAAAGAAAATCAACTTGCATGACCAGCTAAAGGTTTGAGGAATGGGCTGTTGGAATGCGGTGCAGAAATGGTTAGCACTAACAGCCTGGGTTATCAATCGATGTTTTACACCACAGCTGACGTGGTCTTATGGTCTTGTAAACTCTCTCACACAAATAGCTCTGCTAATCTGAAAATTTCCACTACCTTCCTGGAAAATGTGGGAGAATGAAGACTATAGGTGCTAGGATTTGCAGTTAGCAGCAAGTAAAGCAGACCCATAAATTTTGTGTGTAATCAAGTTCTGTGTTCAAATATACTTTGCAGGCTGATGAAGCAAATGACATTCTCATCTTGTTACTGTTCATTAACCCAAGGATGTGAAATCATTCTGCATATCTGGTCTCTCTTCTCTCACCAGACATGCCCCCATTCTTGTGTAAATAGTGCAAGTTCATCCATCACCACGTAATCAGAAGACTGTCAGGATCTACTGGCTGCAAAACTTGGGAGTTCTTATAATTTCATTTGAAATATGGAAAGACATATTTGAGAAACTGCTGGAAAGAGAAATAGAAAGAGATGTATTTCACAGACCAATTAGTTCTTGTTTTGCGCTAGATTTTCCATTATTTATTTCTTAATGATGTGGACTGTTTCTCTTCTGCGCTGTTGCTCACATTTGGCCTGCTTTCAGTGAAGCTTATAAACAGGGGCGATTGCTGTAAATGAAATCTGGAAAACATATACAAATACATACAGGAAGAAAAAATAATCTTGATACTATTAATCTCATGAAAATTAATTTAACAGAAGTGGGCCTTAAGTCATAGAAATTTCAGATGCGGGGGATTTAGTTAATCTAGTTTCCAAGGCGAGTTTTGATAGCTTTAAATAATAAACATTTTGTTTAAGAGAAATCTCAAGAAAGCCCTCTGTCCATTTGAACGTATGTTAACATTCCTGTGCTTGAGACCTCCCTGAACTCTCTTATTCTGTGACTTTTATGCTGTTGACTTTGCCTTTTTTGCTGGTAATGTCAGGCTTACTTGTCCAATCTCAGCTGTGTGACTGAGCCACTCATCTTTATCCATTGTTTGAACAAGGTCTTGTTGTGTGCTCTGACTGATTGATTGCTTATTCTCAATAAACAAAGACTTGCACTCAAGGTCTTTGAAGCATTTCTTGCTTAACTAGTCAACTTATATGCATAGAAGGCCAACTGTCCCTCTCCTGTATTATTCAACTAGGTGGCTTTTTTTCTCAGACAGAATCACTATCTTGGAAAGGAAGAGAGGGCAGTCAGGAGGAAGTATTATTTTTCTAGTCCTACTTATCTTTCTGTTTAAGGTATAGTGTTTTTTCTGGGTGCTTCTTTAATCTGAAGTCATAGCACAATATATTACATTAATGAACTCCGTTTATTCTGAAATAGGATAAAGTGAAATCACAGTGACACTAGAAGAGGACCAGTGAAAACCATTGTCTCCCTATGAAAAGAGAGGGAACCCAGAGTAATGTTGTGAGTATCAGTAAGGGGTGATGCTCAGCTCAGAGCTTCATTTGGGAACAGTATCAGGTGTGAATATAAACCCTTTGCATGTTATTTTAGTTAATATTCCTTTGCATATTTTTCCTTCTTCACTGACACAGCTGATTAACATAAGCAGTTTTTAAAATATTTTAATATTACAGTGTCGGAATGACAGTTCAGTCTGCCCTGCTGTCATTAAAAAAGTCCTATAGCATTATTTTTTTTCCAGTCAGCCTTACCATTTAATACCTTGAATAAGTGAAAGATAATAGCTGAGTAAAATTTTCAAGGTCTACTCCAATAGAAAGATGTAGTCTGGTAGTGCAAAACTGCTATCATTTTACTGTGAGGGGGAAAGAGAAATCTCTTGCAGCTTGCTGACATTTTGCAAAGTGGTAATGACTCCACTGTGCTGTGCAAACACAATATAACACAACTGTCCCTGTCTTCTCCTGTATGCACTGTTCACATCTATCTACTCCTATGCAAGAAGGAAAATTCTCTTACAAAGGCAAGGTCAGCAAAATTCCTCCAGATAAAATTCATGATGTCATTATATAAATCTTTATATAGCTAGTATATATGCAGCTGACAAGTGCTCTGGCAATTCTATAGTAAGGTTCAACCATATTAAAAAAAGTATGTATCCTGATGCACACTAACCCGATCTCCTCCTATGACAAGGTGACCCGCTTAGTGGACAAGGGAAAGGCTGTGGACGCTGTCTACCTAGACTTTACTAAAGTCTTTGACACTGTTTCCCACAGCATTCTCCTGGAGAAACGGGCTGCTCATGGCTTGGATGGGCATACTTTTCGCTGGGTAAAAAAATGGCTGGATGGCCAAGAGTTGGGGCGAATGGAGTTAAATCCAGTTGGCAGCCACTCACAAGTAGTGTTCCGCAGGGCTCAGTATTGGGGCCAGTTCTGCTTAATATCTTTATCAACGACCTGTGCGAGGAGATCGAGTGCACGCTCAGATGACACCAAGTTGGGTGGGAGTGTCAATTTGCTTGAGGGTAGGATGGCTCTACAGAGGGATCTAGACAGGCTGGAATGATGGGCCAAGTCATGCACTTGGGTCACAACCACCCCATGCAATGCTACACACTTGATGAAGAGTGGCTGGAAGGCTGCCCAGGGAAAAGGACCCGTGGGTGTTGGTCAACAGCCAGCTGAATATGAACTGGCAGTGTGCCCAGGTGGCCAAGAAGGCCAGTAGCATCCTGGCTTTTATCAGGAATAGTGTGGCCAGCAGGACTAGGGCAGTGATCATCCCCCTGTACTCAGCACTGGTGAGGCCCCACCTCAAATACTGTGTTCGGTTTTGGGCCCCTCACTACAGGAAAGACATTGAGGTGCTGGAGCGTGTCCAGAGAAGGGCAATGAAGCTGGTGAGGGGTCTCGAGCACAAGACTTATGAGAAGCACCTGAGGGAACTGGGGTTGTTTAGCCTGGAGAAGAGGAGGCTGAGGGGAGACCTTATTGGTCTCTACAATGACCTAAAAGGAGGTTTTGGTGAGGTAGGGCTTGGTCTCTTTTCCCAAGTAGAAAGTGATGGGATGAGAGGAAGGAGCCACAAGTTGCACCAGGGGAGGTTTAGATTGGATATTAGGAAAAGTTTCTCCACTGAAAGGGTTATCAAGCATTGGAACAGGCTGCCCAGGGAAGTGGTTTTGTCACCATCCCCAGAGTTATTTAAAAGACCTGTAGATGTGTGTGGAGCTTAGGGATATGGTTTACTGATGGACTTGGCAGTGTTAGGTTAATAGTTGGACTTGATGATCTTAAGGGTCTTTTCCAACCTAAAAGGTTCTATGATTCTATGATTCTATGATCTATTTGAATAAGGTTCTCCACCCCTCCCCTCTTATTCTCTTTATTGGGATTGGATTGGGCTGGGGAGGGATGAAAAGTATTTTATTGACCTTTTTTTTCTTTCTTCTCTGTACTCATAAGAAAAGTTTTATTATTTAAAGAAATGTCCAGGTCAATGCACACCTGTAATATACATGAAAGTTCCCTCATACACCTGCATTCATTTATGGCATAATGGTAAATAGGCAAAGTTTATTCTTATGCTTACGTTAGTTAAATAATTTGTTCTTTTGAAATACAGCATTATAAACATCACGTAGTAATTTTTTTGGATTCTGCATATCATTAATATTTGGAGGAAAATATATATCTTGAAAAGTTAATTGAAACAGCAGATAGGAGTGTTCTCCCACTTGCAAAAATAGATCACATGTAGATGCAGTGAGATGCTAGATTTGCATCAATTCAAAATGGGTGTAAACATTTTTCCTGTATGAACAGAGTGACTAATACACAAGAGGCTAATTTAGTAGGAACATTTAGTCATGGCTTCCTGTAACTGGGCCACTTTGTGAAACATGTAATTACACACCAGTGGCTGTAGATAACAGTGTGCTGGAAAACTTAGGACATTGTAATAGGAATGGGCTCCCAACTTTGTAATTTTAAGAAGTGAACAGCATTTCTTATGTAATCCCCTTTCATTTTAATGCTTGCCGCCCAGTCTGTTAAACCTCAATTTGATCAGGAAAAAGGGGTTCTGACTGATCAGCACTGCTCCATTCCTACTCCCTGAAAGTCTGGAGATGGCAGTTATTGCTCCATCCCTGTTGGGAGGTTCCTCAGTTTTCTACATGGGCCTGTTTGTCTTTCTGCATTCTTATGCCCTGTCAATTCCTGGTACATTTTCACCACATCCAGTAAATAGGTAATTCCACTTGCTGTAACTGGTACTTTAAGCTCTACCCCCTTCTGTGCTGCTTGTTATCGATATTTGAACAATGCACAGTGTCTCCCTATGACCCTCATTCCATCTTTTTTTCACTTGTCAGAGACTGCTCTTTTTGAATAATCATTTTGACTGAATAATCACTTTGTCTCTAGAGACAGACCCTGATAATCTCATTTCCATTTAGTCTTTGCATCCTATGGGTTCTTATACCACACAGCATCCTTCCTTCCAGAGCCATGTTAACCAATATAACTAACATCTGCTGTATCTGGATTCATTTTTCCCAAAGTGAGGTAAGCACGTGCAATAAAGAGTTTGGAAATTCTTTCTGGGAATATATGAGCATCCCTACACATGTACACATATGTTGCTAAGTAAGTGTGTGAAAAGACAAAGTAGCAGGAGGTAGTCAGACTTGTGAGAGTTTTATCTTGCAGTCTTATATCAGCCCTCAAAATTTACCCTGTAGGTGGAAGTCCCAGTGTGCCAGGTGAGTGATAGTTTTGGCCATAATCCTTATCCAGGAGTTTTAATCAATCTTCTAGATATCAGCCTTAAGTTACCTTGAACATGACATTTAATATTTTTATCTGTATTCACTATTCCCTGGGTTGCTATTGTAGAATCTGGCAAACAAATCTGATATACATGTAGCATTTCTTGTTATACAATGCAAGATGTAGTGCAAGATTCTCAGATTCTGTGGATATTTCTGATGCCATAGGGCAATACTGGCACATGAGCTTGAGGACAACTTGCAACTGGTCAGGGTTAAGTACTCTTCTTTCCTTGAAGCTGATGTTCAATGAGAGCTTAATGACACTGATGAACTCAGGAAATACTCATTCAGCAGTAGTATAGGTCTTCTGTCCTAAGGAGAATGCACCAGGACAAAAAATGTTTCCGGATGTTTTGTTTCTTGTTGTCACCAAAGTTTTCATTGGGATCAGCTTCATCCAGCTGGTCTTTAGCCACAAGTTATTGAGAGTGGGAGAACTCAGGTAAGGAGGAACTGGTCACCCAATGGAAAAAAATGGGTCAATCTGTATCAGATTTTAGGGAGTATAAATGAAAGTGATTAAGAACCAACTTTCATACCAAATTCTTCCTAGTTTTATGATTTCAGTTAGAAGCAGTGAAGTTAATTCAGAGAAGTCTCATTCTGCAGGATTTTTAACTTCAAGGGTTAATGAGTCTGAACAAGTGTAAGAGTTTAGATGTAGCTGAGAATAGCTAGTTGGCAGAAGAAAATACCGGTTTATTACATTCAGTCTTTGCTTGAGGGATAAGAAAAGAGAAGAAGTCACCTTGCCCAGGAAAGAGGTTTAAAAATATGTTTTTTGCAGTATAATCTATTCTTTTCATAATTAGCAGTTCTTGGGTGATTACCTGAGGAGGCTGGTTGTGCCAGATAATTGAGTACCCATATATCATATGACTAACTTGGGCATCCTCTGCTCTTTCTAGTGTCAGAGAAGGTTAAGAACCAGTCTTTTTGGTCTACGGTAAATGCTAATTGACATCTTATTTTACTGGAAGGGCTTGTCCCCAGTCACAACAGAAAACTGCATTTTTGTAATCAGCAGTTGTGGCTGTCCTTACTTGGCAAGTCATAGCCTTGTCCAGGCAAATTTCTCTCTGTCCTGTAAGCTTTGTTTTTTTTTTAACTCAGGAGGTAGTAAAATAGACTGTAGTATTTTGTCAGTGGCTAGAAGTGGTGCATTTCCTTAACCTGTGGAAAAAAGTATGCCTGCTAAGCTTGAGTAGTAAGAACAGATTCCAACCCAATCTGGAATTGTGTGAGTGTTCAGAGCTGGGGAACCAGCACGATCAAGGATAAAAAGGGATATGAATTCAGGTGAACAATTAGTTAGCATGAGAAAAAAGACTTAAAAGAGGGTATCTTGCTAAATTGCAGAGAACAGCAGCTCAAATGAATTTTCTGTGCTACATCTTTTTAGATTTGCTGGGAAAAGAGAAATGTGATATAAAAATCAATATTTCTCTCAAATTGATAAGGATTTTTGTTTACGCTGACAAGGTTTTTCAAGTCTCAATTGACTGATCTCTCTTTGACCTCACAAAGCCCTTGATATGTGCACACACACATAACTTTGGCAACTGGTGCCAGAGTGACCAGGCCCAGCCCAGGTGTGAGTGAGTACATAGTTTTGCAAGCAAGCACATAGAATTACAATCATATCTCTCAACCTTAATTGCCTCATAGAAAATAAACACTCCCAGTTACGTGATCTCCCCTATTGCCAGGACAATACAAATCATGAAGATCTGTGATAAGACCCTGCTTTTAATGAAAGAAGATTGTATTTCTCCTCAAATCCCTCTAAGTCTTTGACTTGATTTGAGAGAGAGGGGCAACTAAATTAAATTGAGTTTGAGAAGTATGAAAATTAAAGTCTCCTAGCACCTCTGTTAGGATCAGGGTTTGAAAAGCTTTGAGAATAAGGTGTAAAAATCTTCACTCAGTCTGTCAGTGTGGGCTGGGACTACGCAGTCTTGCTCATTCTCTGAGAGACGCTGAACACCCGCTAATGCTCTGCACTTCACGGTTGCTGAGGCTCAGCCTCCTCCAGAGTTTCACCTGGTGAAGCCTGACTTGGGCACTGCATCAAGACTCTGCGCATCTGTCCTGCTACTGGGACATTGCTGTTTTTGATGCTGTATATATTTCAATGTCAGTTTCTGCAGATTTCAATATTAATTTCTGCAGTACTTCTCTAAAGAAGTACTTGTTATTATCCCAGACAGGCAAGGCATGAGAAAGGTTGCATTGGTGAAGTGGTACAACGAAGAAAACTGTAATCCATGCCTAAGTATTGTGAAAGATCCTCTCATTCAACTACACAAAGGTGCCAACACTTACTGTGGTTTTATACACTTCATACTGGTTGCCATTTGCAAATGCTCAAAACTGGTTAGACCTCTTTTTCACCTCTATGAAAGACAATGAGATTATTTTAAAAATCTAAAGGCTTAAAATAAATGTATTGTTTTGGGCACGACTGTTTGCTTTTAGCGAGTAGTGAGGGGAAAGTCCCATGCTCCTAGTCAGGAGGTGGCCATGTCCTGCTGGACGTTCAGATCTAAGGGCCAAGCAGTGCACATGCCACAGGACTTCAGTCACCTGCTCCTCCGCACGGACAGGACCCTGCTCTTCTTGCATCCATCCACCTGCCAAGTGGCTTCTTGGCTGTTTCTGCTTTTGGCTGACCATCATGATGGGTAGAAAGGCCGAGCAGGATTTCGAATACTTTTACCATGGTCAGTCTGTGAGATGAGAAGACTTTTAGCTTTCCTTTTGCCTGTGAGTGAGTGGCCCCAGAGGAAAGGAGAACAGTGAAGGTGATCTGTCCTCTGTGGGGATGGGTATCATGGTGGGTGGAGGAGAGGTGAGGGGTGGGGAACTTCCATGCAAAGAATCTGTCCTCATTTAGCACGCAGAAGTGAAGCACGATGAAAGACTAAGAACAAAAGGAACAAAATAACCTGCTCTTTGCCTGAATACCTTCTCATGGGATGCTACAGTTGCTGAGGGTTTTTATCAGATCCCTGGTAAGCGGGATATAACAGAAATTACCTTTCTAAATCCGCATTTATTAATTGGTAAGGTTACAGGCTTGTTATGGCTGTGGCCTTTGAGAGAACTTCCACCTGCTAATTATGTGGCTGCAATTCAAATAAGAACATTGATGTAGAATTCTTATGTGATGGTTAAAGTACTGTGCAGAGGGCCTGAGTTTCAAACATAGAAGTAAGTAGCTGCTGTGCTTGCAAAAATGAATGTTGAAATGTGCTGTCCAGCAGGTACTACCTTGCTTTGAGAGTTATATTCAAAGACTAATTTCTAGTTATAATCATAGATTAATTTGCACCTTCACAATCATTGAATGCACATATTCATGTACAGGAATATTCAAGCCTAACTTCCAAAGCTTGTCATAACTTCCTGAAGTCAACCGTATTTAGAATATGGAAAACAAAACCCCAAGAACAGAAAAGAAAAGAAAAAGACCTAGCCTGCTGGAGATGCTTCAGCCAGCTCCTCCTTATAAATAATATATGTATATAACTGTACAATCAGACACCTGTTTCAATATGTGCTTTCTAGTGATTTCTCTGTGCCTTTTTGTTTGCTTCTTGGAAATTCTGTGAACCTTTTTATGGGGCGACATTGCTTTCCCTGCGGGTGCCCGAGAGATGTACGGTGTTTCTTGCTGCTGTCTTTCAGTGGCTGTCAGCAGGCATCTGGACAGAAAACCTCTATTTAGCAAATGTGAACAACTGGAGAATTTTTGTTTGCAAGACTGACGGGACCTGCCGCAATTTACTGAGAGCAATAACAATGTTTCTCCCCCACTGAATAGATCTAGCCTGAAGCTCCCTGACATTAATAAATGACTAGATCAACCTCTCTCACCTCCCTATCTTTTTCCAGCTATAAATGTGAAGTATAGAAAGTGAGACATGAGTAATACTTGCTGTAATTTGATTTAAAAGTTGGAGAAGAGCAGGGGAGAAGAGAAACTCTTCCTCTGTTAACTTGTGTAAAAGCTAAGAGTTAAAATGTAGTGAAAGACTTACTCATTAGCCAAATATGATTGTATTATGCTGTCTTTTCTGGAAGGAAAGCATTAGCAGTCCAGCTGTTCATTTGTATTCAAGACGTTTGTAAGATAAAACTGTATGAAATATTTAATCTGAAAACAACATTGAGTAAAACTTTTTTCAGTGTGAGAATGGACATTGGTGGCAAAACTCATCGGAGAGACCTTATTTCCAAAATGGGTGGGGTGAATTTTATTTCAGCAAATTTACTAATAACTAGTGATGATCTGGGAGCAGAAATAGGATTCTAGCCAGGGCAGTGCTGAGCTAAGCTCAGATTGCCAGCTGTTTTAGGAAGTCTTTGTCTTGATCAGTTTAAGACGTTTCTCTTTCTTCCACTTGAGCCACTTGGGGTTAAATATCAGTGCTGGGAAAAGAGCAACTGCATTTTTGTACAATTTATTTATAATGATTTTAGTGTTTTGTTATTCATTTGGAACTTCTCAGTTTCTTGCTAGTTCATTGGCTAATGAATCTTACTTTCCTTCTTTGTGCCTTCTAGATCTTCTGTGGTTAGATGCACGATCTCTCTTTCTCTGCAAGGCAGAGGTGTACCCAACAGGTGTGAGAGATGTTTTGCTTTTTGGTTTAGAGGGAACCTATGAAAACTTCATGTCTATTTCATGTATATTTTCCTCCTGCAGTCCCTCTGGTATTCAAGTGGATAAAAGGAAATGAAGTAAAAAAAAAAAGAAAAAAAGGTTTAAATCTGGTTTGACTAAACATGTGAAATGACTGACTTTGCATGAAAACGGACGTCTCTGCAGGATGACCCTTACCTTGAGATATTTTTGCAGTATTTACAGTATCTTTTGACAAATCTCAGATGCCTGTTTGGGTCATAAAGAAACTTGACACCAGGTGAGAAAAATTTTTCACTATGAGAGTTTGAGGCTAGGAGCTGAATCCGAGGTTAGTGGGCTCCGGACTAATACTTTAATAATGGGGACATTGCACCTTTTGTCTTGTATATACATATTGTTAATAAAGCCTGTACCTTTGCTCTTTTTAGAATCACAGAATAAATATCCTGAGTTCGCAGAGACCCACAGGGATCGTCAAGTCCAACCCCTGACTCTACACAGGGCAAACTAGAAGTTAAACCGTACATCTAAGAGCGTTGTCTGAACAGTAGTTGAACACCAACAGTCTTGAGGCCATGACCACATCCCTGGGGATCTGGTTCACGTGTTAGACCACCCTGTAAGTGAAGAACTTTTTCCTAATATTCCACTTGAATATACTACTCTTGCAGTGAAGTATATATGCGATGTCACCTTCAATCACCTTGAAATAACTGATGTGGAATACGGAGACTCCTATTAGCTAGGGCAAGTTACAGGAGTGCAGGAGGCACAGATTATCTGTCTGTGGCATTAGCTGCCTGTTGTTTCCTTAGAGGAGCTGGAAACACTGATGTACGTTCACAAATCTCTTAATGATTTAAACCTAAATTCTTGAGGAACTGCATCTTCTCCATCAGTCATATCAGGACTGCAAAGACTGGGGGATGTAACCAGGTACCTTTGGGATTCTTTGTAGGGACGATGTTACCCTTCAGCATATCACCCTTGGGAGCTTCTTGGATTTAATACCAACCACTCTTGGGCTGAAATAAAAAAAGCTGATCTTTGGACCAAATGGACATCTCCATCTACCTGGTGGGATGTGGGGAATCCCTGACAGATTGACACGTACGAGGAAATGAAAGTGCTGTTTAACTGTCATTTCATTTCATTTGTAATTCATTTGGGAGTGTAGAAGTCCTGAATTCTGCTTTTATTGCCATTCTTTTTTTTAGCTTATATCACAAGAATGATCAAGGTTGAAGCAGGACAGATGTGAAGAACCTCTACTGAAAAAGGTTTACTAAAATATTTCAGAACTGGGAATGAATTTACCCTCAGTCTTCTAAGAAAGAGATATGTAGTTGTCCTCTTGGAAGTGTAGGGAACTTTAAGGCAGCATTTTTAGAGGTGAGTGCAGGTTGCCTCAGTATTTCAGTATCTAGTGGAGACATTTTGATTGTTTACAGCTTAGCATGTCCTGGGTAATTACAGATCAGTGCACAGCATTTGTCACTTTTGAAACATTTGCCTAGCCATGAAACAATCTTGAGACAGATTTGGAATGAGAATACAGATGTCACAGGACCCGATCACTGTGTTGAACAAGTTTATTGCTGTTAAATCTTAATTGCTTGTATATATGCTTTACAAGAATTGGATTACGATCTGAGATTTTTAATTTGTATGTGATATTCATATAGAGATTGTTGAGATTTTCCGTTGACTAGACCTGGCGGGGAGGAAGAGGTCTGGCTTTAGTGGTTTTCCAAATTTTACTAGAAATTCAGCTGAAGTTTCTAAACTGCATCTGTTTTGGTTGTGTTTTTAAGCTGCATTCATTGTGGGTGGAAGCAAACTTTTCATTTATATGTTGATTTTCATTCTGTGATACTTTTGCTTCAAATAGTGCCCTCATTATTTACAAATATAAACATTCTTGTTCTCTAGTGAGGGAGTATGTCACATCCTGGTTATATACATTCAAAACCAGGCTTGCCAGCATTTGCACTTCATATGAAGAGGGTTAATTATGAACTAGACTACAGATCTCAAATACATCAGCAAGCTAAGTAGCTGGTGACTGCTGCAATCAGTTAACTGCAAGGAAATGAAACAGGACTTATTTACATTTAGAGTGATGCCTGAGTTCTTAATCACCTCAAAGCATTTAAAAATTAACTTTACTACCAACAGCTCAAGAGGCATAATGAACCCCAGGAGGGAGTTTTCTTCTCTTTCATTTTCATTGAAGCCGTCTATTCATTTACATCAGACTACTCTCACTCCAGTCTGTTTTCCTGCTAAAACCTCAAAAGTTTCCTTATTTCATTTTCTTAAATAACTTGTGGTTCATTTGGTATGCTTCATCATAAATTAGTATTAAAACTGTGCAAGAACTCTTGGCAACTACTTAAGTGCATGCAGCCGCAAATCCTTTAAGGACAAATAGAAGCAAACAGCTTAGTATTTCTGTGTTTTGTTGTAGATGTATCTCTGTATTAAAAAGGCAACAAAATAGATTTAATTATCATCTTCATGCTTTCCTGAGCTTTTGCACCTGCACAAGCACATTTTATGATTTTACACACGGACACACTCACGCTCCAGAAAGGGGGCTACGCTGTAATCAAATAAGCAGCTAACAGCCTGACCAGTAATGACATTTGACAATTGGCAATTTAGAAGATGGAAGCAAAGATATTGAAACTAGTACAAATTCTCCAAGCTTTCCACCATAACTTTGTTTTATCTTGACTCTTATTTGCCCTGAATCCCCTAATAGGAGCAATCCTTTCATAATATACTCAGACAACCCATTATTTCTATATACTTTTTTTCCATTGCTACAAACATGAAGCACTAACACCTCCAAAAGTGGCCTGTTCCCTTGGGAAAGGTCTCAGCTATGAGGGGGAAAAAAATGTATTTTCTTTGGAAGTTTCCCTTTAAGGTTTGAACTATTTTCCTGGGCTATTTACAGCTGAAGTGAAGGTGATATTTTGAGAGACAACAGTAATGAAGAGTACAGCAATTCAGCAAAACTTAATAGGGGTAAAACTTAATAGCAGAACTTTTTTTTTTTTCTTTTTATCAGTGATTTAGTGGACAAATTGAATTTGGGTGTTTATACATCTGTTAAGATAAGTAGAAGTGCTAGCAGTGCAGGTTATTTTTTTTTTATATATAAGAGACAGCATAATAGTACCATGGTAGTTCTAGTAAACAATAGATACATAGTTACAGTAGATACATGTATGTTTATTTAGTAAAGCTCCACTTTTCCCATTGTCTGCTCCTTCAGTGAAATTTTAGTCATAAATCTAACAAACTTATAAATGAATTGTTGTGACAGCTTTTGTTACCTGCATTTTTACAAAGCAATTAGAGTAAGCAACTGTAAATCTCAGATCTCTAATTATTTAGGCCTCTTATGGAATAGTGTCATCAAACCAAAGCAAGGTGTTCTGGCCAGCAGCTGCAGATCGTGGGGCATTTGAACCACCACGGCTGCCAGAGAGAGTAACCCTGCCCCGACTGCCTCCCTCCTCCTCCTCCTCCTCCTCCCTCTCCTTCTCCTCCTCCTCCTCTCGCTGACCTGCTGTGGCTGCTTGGTAAATCGGATACTTTGGGAAAATAAGTGGTGTTAGCACTTGTGCAGCCTGGGGTAGTGTGGGACTGGAAACGAGGGTCAAGGAGGGGAAAGAGAAGAGAGGGTCTCCTTTTTCTGATGACTGTGTTGCCTCAATACTGTCAGACTGTGGCCTCAGTAGAGAACAAAAATATACTGGTTGCAGTTAAGGGGAAAGAAATGTTAATTTAAGTAACTTAGACACCAGCACTACAGTTGTAAGGAATGAGCGTCTGTATTTATGAACCAACTACAGTTCAGGCTTGTAAATTCTTTTTCAGTCAGGAGGGTAACAATTCTGCAAACTAAATCTCTTTGTCTTTTTACTGAGGTGATAAGTACTCTGATATGGAGACAGATGGATTTGAGTGTACGCTGTCCTGGGGAAAGATGTGACTGCTGACAGCTGTCACCTTGGGGGAGGCTGGTACGGTATGTACCCACCTCGCTGGTGAAGCTTGAGGGATAGTTTCCTTTCTTACCCTGAAGTTGCGTAGTTAATATTACTCTTTATCTCTGCAGGAAGTGGAATATGACATGTGGCGAGGCTGGGGGCTAGTATTGTTTCAGCTATCTGGTTTGTAAAAGAGCCAGAAAGTTTCTTATAATGATTTAAAACAAAAGCATGTCGTTGTGTGTATCAGTGCTTTAACACTTCAGATCTCTAAAATGATTCTCATGCAACTTTCTCATGATAGACCATGTTGCCTGTTGGATTTGATGTTGTCTTTCAAAACTAATAGCTCATTTCCTCTTTACATGTCAACTTGTCCTGAACTCTAGGGTTTCTGTGAATAACTTATTTACAGAAATAAAAAGGCAGAGTTTGCATTTTTTTTTTAAATTAATTTACTTACAGTTGAGTGAAAGATTTTAACCATTTTCTTTCTTACCTATCCTAGCCTATTTTCCTATCCTATTTCTAACCCCTTTAAATTTCTTTTTATTTTTAATATCTCCTTTATTAGGAACCCTGACCAATGGTAGAAAAGTTTAAAAATATGCTGTTTTCTTACCATACAGTTTCAATGCATCTTGAAATAGATGGCTCTGCAGCAAATCTGACCAGGTGGAAGGAATAAGCAGGACCCAATCCTGTGTTTAATAATATGTGAGCAGCCCACTTTCCCCATAGCAAGTACCACTCACCTCTGCTATTAGTTGCTGGATAAAAGCTCTGAGGAGAGTTTCTCACCTTTTTTGTTCACCAACTGTTTGTTTTCATAACTTTTTTTCTTCAAAGTTAAGTATCTTTTTTTCCTTACTAGAAACCATAGTTGTCTCTGGAGTTTACCTCAATTTTCCTGTGAAAAGCTTTCTTGCAAAACAACATATTTTGAAAGGTTTTTCAGTATCGTTTCATAGAGGTTAGTGTTTCTGGCTGGTATTACTTGTAGCCAGTGGTGCCTGAATCCCTTTTGATTGAGTTTGAAATGACTCCTGATATAAATGTCTTCAGGATTCCTGTCAAGCAGTGTACTACTATTTCCCTGTTCTCTATTTCAGCCAAAACCTTGTAATGTAGTTTTATTGTTTTGACTGGTTGTGACATTGATTTTTGAAGGTTTTGTAATGTACAACAAAACATTATACTCTTTCAAAACATGAAAAACTTCTGCAGCGAGCGTTTCCTTGAAAATGCATCCTTTCACCAGCTTATAGATATCATTTGACTCTGACTAACAATGGAGGTGGTCTGTGTGACCATGTTTGATGTGATATATTATATAGTATTAAGTCTTTTGGCTGAATTCACTGGTAGATTGTTAGAGACTTTATGCAATAGTGTGACTCCACACTTTATTTTCTTGACTCTGTTTTTTTTCTTCTTTCTTCATGTTTTTGAAATTTGGGACAGAATTTAAGGTAGATTTCCAGCTGAGAGAATGAATATCTCCATTGCCTAATACAAAAGCAGATAAAATTACTCTGGGAGGATATAGCAGGAGTTTGAGATACAAAAATACTGAAAACATTCATAACTAGGGAAATTTCACTCAGTCATTCATTTCCTATTAGCCCCTGACCTTCCTAAAAATGATTTCATGTGGAGCATGTTCAGATATCAGAGCTTTGTAGGAAATTAATGTTGGGTAACAAATTGCTGGGAATGAGTTATCCAGTGTGCTAACAGAATTGTTCAGATCCAGGTACTCCTCAGGCACTGTCAACAGAAACTGAGCTGAAACTCTAATTCCTGAGTGTTGCCTGCTATTGCAGATTTAGTGTCCTGCTTTACATTGTTTGTACTGAAGGAGCTAGAAAAAGGCTGCCTGGCAGCTGACTCCTTTGGGAATCCCTGCTAAAATGAAATGTATATTTCATAAGGCCATCCCAGGGAGCAAAATTTTAAGTAAACATACATTTCAAATGAGTAAGCAATTGTCTACTGGGAAACCGTGTATGGAGCTTTATTTTTAGATATATATACTCATCTTTCAGTGTGGGGAATTACACACATAATCTGCAAATGGAGAACATCTAGTTAATGCCTAACATCCCTCTAAGCACAGCCTTGCAAGCTAAATTAGTGAACACTATAGAAAGAATGTTCTCTGCATAAGACTCAGTTTCACTTAAGCCAAGTCAAAGCTCTGCTGCCACCGGAGAGTGTTTTATTGACATGTAAACTCTGCAATGGATCTGGTTGGGTATTCCTGGAGAGCACATTTTAACTGGAGTTACCTGCAGTGACCTGAAGGTAACAGTATATTTGGAATACTTTCAGATATTGACATGTATTTGTGTGACACAGTTCCTGTAGTCACAATTCAACTTGTGTAAGTGGGTTTGTTTAAGGTTTGTCAGAGACTGGACACTGTGAATGTTTAATCTCTTGTGACTTTAAACACCGGTGGGGTAGATGTCTATACCTGAGCTAGTTATTCTGGGCTCCCCTTACTATCAGTGGGTGAAGTAGATACTTTTGCCATTTATTCAGATGGTTTGTTTTAGATCTGTGCTTAGGATGAGGTGTCTTAGTCCCTGGACTCTGTCATCTACATTGACTATGCAGAGACTGGGATGGCTGGTTCAGATCTAGATGTCTGTCTCCAGCTGAAGTCATAGAAACTCTACCAATGTGGACAAGCAAGACATTTTTTTTCTTTGGGATAAAATCCTGCCACTGCATCTTTAATATTAATAGTTTGATAGAGTTCAGTTTGGTTTTATCCTGAGCGATAAAGGAAGAAAATTTGATGAATTATTCAATGCTTTTCTGTTTATTCACTTCTATAGTTCAACAGAGCTATAAATAAAAGCATTTATGTATGTGTGTATATGTATGTTTGGAAAAAAATCTTTGGGACAAGATGAACAGAGTGTTTTCTTTGTTGCTTTTTCAGACTGCAATTCAAGCTTGCTCCTATGATACCTTTTCTGAACTGGTTGCATCAGGTAGAAGAATAGATTTGTCAAATATGCCAAAGAATAAAAAAAAAAAATAAAGTAAAAAGATTATCTTCAGATCTGGACCCTTCATCCTTTTAAATCCTTGCATTTTCAGAAAGCACTCAAATCTTACCTGCTGTCTAGAAAAAATAGCCACATTAAAATTGGCAGCACTCAAAGACAAGTTAGAGGATCATCTTAAAAGATTTTAAGGTACACAGCACATCCTGTACTCATAGGTACACATAAACCTGATTAGCAGTTGCAGGGTGGGGTATTCTGATTCTTTGTTAGTAAGACTTAGCAATTGTACCTCTTCTATATATATAAGTGGGCTCTTATAAACAATGAGAGGCATATTTGGTTTAAAATGTTTTAACTCCCCTTTGTTCTTGCCTTGCACTGCTCTGTGAGCAGGAAAAAGGGTCACTTGAGGATTAGATGCAGTCAAGAGAATGCTCTGACAGGGCTGAATTTAGTCCATCTTTCACCTAGGAAGAGTCACTGCGAAGGGGTTCCTCTGCCATGTGCCAGGTCTCATGGGAGATGTCCTTGACCATGGCAGGGGGGTTGGAACTAGATGATCTTTAAGGTCCCTTCCAACCTAAACCATTCTATGACTCTATGTTGCATGCCCACACCACTGCCTTCTCTGCAAGGGGAAAACACAGAGAAAAGATAAAGATTTCACAATGTCTTGGTCTTACCCTGTTTTTCTATAAGTTTTTCTTACCCTGTTCCCTGTACTGTTTACATTGCTTATATCAATACCCAAAATGACATCAATAGCCAGGAAAGGATTAATCCAAAGTTCAACATAAAACTAGAAGATTCAGTATAAAACTAGATGTCACTTTTTTTCTGTCCTGTGGCAGGAGAAGGGAGTCAGTATTTAAAGTGTGTGTAAATGGACAAAATGTCAGTCTATGCAGTCTGGTTAAAACTCAGCCCCTGCTCAGTGTGAGGCTGGAGGATGGGCTGTTCAGCTTTGGAGATGCAAACACAGAAGCTGTGAAGGTAGAAGACGACTGATGTTATAGGACTGACTGAGCACAAGCAAGAGGAAAAACTTGCTTCTTGGATAGTGCCTATTTTCCTGACACTTGGTTTCTTTTTCATTTTGTCTTTTTTTTTTTCCTTTGCAATGTCAGCTGCAGCTTAATGGGATACTCAGGTGGACAAGGGATGCAGGTCCTTACAGTTCACTGGACTTAATTCTTAATAGTTTTCAGCTTAAAAAAAAAAAAAAAGTCACTCTTGCTCATACACTGATATTACAGCTCGTTTATTGTTTGTGGTTGTTGGTGTATTTTTTCAAACACTTGTGTAATTGTGTATTAAAGAGGTATAAGGGGTAGCTGTAGGTAAACATTCGTACATTGATTCTGATCACTATGTGTAGTGTAAAATTTGCATTGAATTTGATGTATACAATACATTTTCTATATACCAATCTATTTCATTTTTTTCCTATACAGGAACTACCTAAATTTAGCATTTTTAACAATAAAGAACCCATGTAGGTCATCAGATGTTAGATCTCCTTGCTTCCCTTGCAACATTTTTTATTTCTGAGCAACATGGCAGTAACATGAGACCATGACAGCCTTTATAAAATGTGTACTTCAGCGAACAAAAAAAGATTATGAAATTTCTGATCAATGCTCCGAGGAATTGTTTTTGCATTGGTATTGTATTGCAAATGATAGACTACATTGTAACTTAACAAAGGCATGTCTGCTCACTTCCAGCTGATGGTGTCAAAAATAACTTTCAGTGGTAGCGTTTTGAATTGTTAATTGTACTGTTGTTCTATGCTGAAATCCTTGACTTAAATATTTATGAGGGAATCGGTTCTATGGTGCACTACATTAGTGCCCTGCAATATAGCCATGTAAGCAAGAGTAACCTTGGTTATTCGTGTGCTCCCAGAGAGAGTGGCAGTGCTTGGGAGTGGGAAGTCTGAGCCCCTGGATCCTGGGGGTTCGCCTCTTGCTCATTTTCTGTGTCTCGTTCTCTCTCAGCAGATCAAACATTCCCTGAAGTGTGGTAGAAGGCAGGAAGAATGACACTTGCTAATTTGAATTTCAGAAAGCACCTAAACCACATTCTGATCTCCAGGTAAGTGTCTGTGAGCCACTTGGCTTTGACACTTGTTAAAACTTAATCACGTATCTTTTTGGTGCCAAGCTACTGTACTCAGACCAAAGAGAGGAGTATGCGCGTGCATGTGCTCGCGTTTGTGGGGGAGGGAATACTTTATTTGTTTGTACAGAAGATGTGAACTGAAAACAACATCACTCTGGAAAATATGAGATCAGCTTATGAAAAAGGAGGAAAGATTTAGTGACAACTGAAAACCTTAAACTACAGGTGACCTGATGCAGTTGCTCTATGTGAGACCTCAAGAAGGAAACATCTGGGGACATGTAATTTACTAATTTAGATCAGGCATTATTTTTATGTATTCATTCTCTTCCTCTTCCCCCAAACTGCTTTTTAAAAATACCCTCAGACATGTCATGGGCTATATCAAAGTTCCTTCTTAAGCAGTAACTGTCAAATGTAAAGGAGAAGGAAAACAAATAACGTATTCTATATGTCAATGGTAACTAAACAGGTTCTCTCTGTGAAGATCTGAATATCTCCAAACCAGTGACTCAAAATAAAGTCTTTTGCTTTAGATGCGTTGTCATAATTATTAGGCTGAAGACTGCAAAATATTTCCTGTGCTTTCACCTATATTGGAAAACAAATTAATTTCAGTCTGGACTGGGCTGCTCCTTTTGGAAGTATTTGAGCTATTGAGTTTTGCCTGCCTGAACACTTATGGGAGGTTGTTGTGCATGGTCTTGCTCAAAAATTACATACACCAAAAGTGCTATGCTGAGATAACTGTCTGTGTTTGTCCTGATGCAAGATTTACTCACTGTCTACTTTAGATATCAGACTCAGATACAGTCTAGTGCACCAAAATTCAGGAGCCTGCATTCCTCACAGATTCAGGGGTGGGCATCTCTGAAGGACAACTTGTGCAAACTGTCAAGGGGGAAGGCATGAATATGCCTCGGTGTGTTTGTTTGCAGCCTAAATATATCTGATAAACATTTTTTCCATCAGTTTCATGGTATGTTTACTAGCAGCAAAGTCAGATGGCATATTTTTTGCTCATATAAATATGGCTTAATGCACAAAATGGAAAGAATTCCCAGGCTCCCTGGCAGGGGTACTGCATGGAACATGGGACACAGTTGCACTTAATCCTGTGCATGTGATTGGTGAAGGGGGAAAATAGACCATTAAATGCTGTGTGATGCAGGTACTGGAGACGCTGCGTGACACTACTGAACAGAGCAGAGGTGTGTCATCCCTTAAACATACTTTCCATCAAATAATTAAATGCAGCAGTCCTGCTGCATCCCATGTCCTTTCTGGAACAGGATGGTATACGAACACTTAACAGTCTTGAACTATGTAAAGTATTGTTAGCAGGTATAGTGATCTTGTCTAGGATCTTCAAAAGTAAACCAAGAATGGTGCAAAAGAGGAGAGTTTGTTCTCCATATTCTTGGTGGACAGTACAGCAACCCCTCTGCTTAAGCTGTAGCAGAGAAGACTCTTCTACAGAGATACAATAAAAGCCTTTCTAAGGAGCACTGAAAGAGGCTGTGTGAGGCAGTGAAATTGTCATCCTCAAGAATCTCTAACTTGGCAAAACATGTCTGTTCTTCCTGCCATGAGGGGCTGAGCCGCTGTTGAGTTGAGCCTGTGGTGAGCGCTGGGAGGGAGATGGTGCTATCAGCAGCTGAAACGGGAGCTACAGTGAACACCCAAGCCATATTCAGGACATGGCTTGCTAAAGAGTGCAGTTTTGGCTGGGTTTCTTCTAAGGCCGTCACCAAGACTCCTCAGTTTCCGTATTAGTGGTCTCAGCCTTCCCTGACACGCAGTCTTGCTTTAGTAGCAGGGAGGAGCGAGGCAGTTTTTGTCAGCAGAGCGATCCAGGAGTTGCACTCGCTGCCAATTATTCAGACAGCCTTCAGGAAGGGCTTGTTTACCAGAAGAGTTTTCTTCAGTGATTTCCCACCTCGGAATGGAGCGTGATCCTTTTCACATGTGTTGTGAGCGCTATTTATAGCTGAGCAGCGAGAAATGCGCTTGCAGCAGAACTGACAGTCATTCGATGCAATGTATGATTTCTCCCCAACCCCAGACATAATAAACACAATCTGTGATATACATTTTATCTATAAACACAATTAATCGCAGTGATTAATTCTCACGATCTCTTAGCCTGTTAATAAAGTGAAGAAATATTGCTTAACAGGTATAATAATGGGCTGGGGAAGGACACTCCTGAATCACTGTTTTATGTACTGTGGACACATCACTTTGCCTCTTTGTGCTTGGTGAAGTCCCCAGAGATTACTCCCTCTTCATGAAAGTACTGAATAAATATAGATTCAGGTCAAGATGTTCTGGAGTTAAGAATGTCATCTGTACTGTGCAATATTAGTGTTTTCATAAAGGTTCCTAATGTGCATATTTAATATTTTTGAGAAGGCACTTTGTTACTATTTTTCAATCTATTAATGCATACATAGCATTTTCTGGCATTCTGCATTGTCCTCAGTGCAAAACTGGGCTTTAAGGAACTTATGGTGTAAATGTTACTTGCCACTCTGGTTGTGAAACATAAGCTGCCAATGAATGGTGTGTAGCTACTTGAATGGAGCTTGGAAAAGATGTAAAACCTCTCCATCGATCTTCTGGATTGCATCCTGTGTCCAAATAAAGGAGAATGTGGGCTGGTTCCTTAGCTCCATGGATCTCCAATCACATCATACTGTGACCCACAGATCAAAACTGAGGCCACGAAGGTAGGAAGCCAGGTTAGACCTTCTCCTTCCCACCTATCTGGGGTTTCTTTCTCCCCTTTAGTACACAGTGCCTGTATTCCCAGTTAGGCAGCAATGACCATTTTAACAAGGCACTACACAAGGCAAGAGGGAGAGGAAGGCCCAGCACCTTGCTTGCAGCACACCATACAAGTGCTAGCTGCAGCTGTGCCCTAAAGGATCTTATTCTTGCTGACAAACCCTTATTTATGGAGGATGTTGTAACACTGGTTTGCAAATGGGGTGATTGAGACAGTTGGCAAGATATCCGGACCTCAAAGCCCAGTGCCTCACAGCACTGTTGAAGGCATCGTCAAGGCTAAATGCCCTGCTGTCCACCCTCCCACTTCTTGCAGCGCTCTCTGAGGGGTGCTGGAAACCCCCTGTGGTGGGAGGTTGTGTCCCCGAGTGCATGTCCGAGGTATACCCTGCAGCAAAAGGGCTGCGGCACTGCTGCTCCTGGGACCCTCCTGCTGTACTCATGCTTGTGCTCCCCAGCAGGCTTCCAGACACTCGGTGGCTGGGCTGGCAGTGGTGGCATCTCCACAGTTTGTCTAGTCAGGGGTCCCATCACCAATGAGCATCTCTGTGCCTCCTTATCCTTCCTCCATGAGAAGGCACAGCCTCTATTTGCAAGTTCAGACAATGTCACAGCACTTGGGAACCAGTGAGGAAGGCTGACAACCATGGGACCTGCCTCTGGCCATGACCCTGACTTCTTGCCCTCCTCCCCTGCCATTTGCTGTGAGACCCCATGTCTTATGTAGGGTTGCACGGTAGGCTCATAACATCTTCAGAGTGTGGAAAAATAGGAGGCTGAGTGACAGATGACTTATTGCATGCCACAAAACCTGTGGCGCAGGTTTTTCTTTGTGCATACCCATAGGAGGTAGGGCTAGACGTGCTGGGAGTGACCCAAACAGCTTTGGTGTGGAGGCACACAAGATATTCTGGACACCCTCAGGAGCTTTCTGTCTGAGCAGTGTAGACACAGGCAACCCCTAAAAAATCACAGTTCCATTTTTATCTCAGAATACAAATTCAAACTGAATCCAACTCTGGATATCCTGAAGTTGCTTCCAGACAGCAGGCTAAACTTCCGAGAACTGAACAGGGCACATGAAACCTGAAGCCAAGTCTGAGTTTTCCAGATTGAGCCAGGATCTAGTTAGAAAAAAAAGAACATCTTATTTATAATAGGAAATGGGTACTTGACTAACAGGGTGTGGTATGTATTTGCAAAGGCTTCAGACTGAAAATCAAGCAGGCTGGTTGCATGCAGGCTGCATTTCAGCAGAAAGGCTCCAGGTATGCATTTCCGAGGCCAGCAGGCATGTGCTTCTTAAATCCACCTGCCCACCTGAGCAAAACCTGCACTCACAGCTTGAAGGTCTGCTATATACACCTTGTGTATTGTGGGATGTATATAGGGTTTAAGTGGAATGTTATTCATGAACGGATAAAATAGAGACAAATTATAGGAAAAAAACATTGAAAGGAAAGGAACTGGCATTCAGGAGAATGAGGAAGACAAACAGCACAGGGGCAGTCTAACGATGTGACAGACGCAGAGGCAGCTCTGAAGCTCCAACGCGATTATTCCTGGACCATGTTGTCTTAGCTGCTTTGGCATGTGGTCCAGTAACTGGGAACATGGAATAATGATCAGAACAGCAGTAGGTTGTGGTTTTGTACAGCTCACCACAAGCTTTCTCTTTCCTGTCAGAAAGTATGTGTGTTTGTTTTTAAAAATAACTTTAAAACCTCTCTCAAACACTGTTTTTGATGACACCAATTTTGGAGAAAGCCAGTCAATGAAGTAAAGAGACTTTCTAAAATACTGTTTTCTCATAGTGCTATATTTTATGAGGAGAAAATAAGTCCCTAGTAGCTCACTTACATTAAAAAAGATGTACATACATAGATTTGTTCTAAGTACAAGAATCCATACTGACAAGTGTGATCTTGTGAATGCTTTTGCTAGTATAACTCTACCACATGAGTGAGTTGTGTGAATGACTTGTGAGTTTTATGAGAGCATAGCAACAGGGACAAGTAAAATGTTAGCTTCTTTTAACAGCAGTTATGCTTTGCTATTCCCTATTATTTTCAAGAATACAAAAAGTGTTTTATGAAAGAGAAGGGCTTTCAGACGTAGTTCTGAGTAGTGAGGGTGAGTTCAGCACATTGCCTTCTCACTGTTCTTGGACTTGGTCCTCCTCAGCTCTGTGTGCAGAATTTCTATTGGTGTCGGTGATACTTCTCCACTCAGATGGAGAGGTTTATTTAAAAGTGCACATGTGCTATTAAGGCACTAGAAAGAGCTGGAGATGAAGGACATCACAGGCTTAATAAATATCCCTATGTTATTCCTCTCACAAACATTAAGGTAAGAAGTGACACAGACTTGGAGGCTACAACAAAGTAGAGAACGTTTGGATCTAGTTATGTCAGTGAGGCTGGGGACCACCTTGCCTCTTAATAGCCCAAGCTATAATTTTCATTATTTCAGCTCTATGAAAAATGGAGAGGAGTATCATCCAGACTGCTTAAAGGATTTGCCTCCACATGGTATGCTGATACATATATTAAGTCTATAGGTTTGTCCGTAATTATGCTGGCATGATGTAAATATCATCAACAGTACTACATAAATAATGACCCACTGAAAAATTCAGAGTGGGAAAGAAAGTGATAAGAATTGATATTTCTGAAATAATGGACACGTCAAGGCTAAGAGCTGCAGGATACAGGAATTGATTTTGCTTTATTTACTTTTTAATGTGAAGAAACAAAACTGTTGAGCATGCAGGAACCTTAGAAGCCAATGCAATATGGACTATTCACAAAGGCATTCACATTTTGTGGGTGTAATTAATAATTAAACTCTGATCTTTTTTGGAAAAATGAAATATTTGGACAAAAAGTAGAGGTCTACTGTGAAAAATCTGTGAAGGGCATATATACCTCCAGTTTCCATTCTTCTGCTGTGGTCACTAGCATGCTGCCTCATTAAAGAGATTTTGAATGCTTGTTTATGGCAATCATTTTACTTTCAGTTTTCATATTCGACTTACATAACTATAATGATCTTAATAGAGACATATGTTTTGCACCAGAGCCTATGCAATAGAGCAAGGGTAGAAAGTTGCATACTGTTCAATAATGATACTTTCTGTGCAATATTTATGAGATCCACTAATTCAAAAGTGTGCTCCAAAGCAGGATCAATACAAAAAACCAATCCTCACTATTGTTTGGCTTACTCCTCCTTAAAATTTCTAACAAGCATGAAAAATCTCCATAGGTCTGTTACTTATTGCTTAGTTGGCCTTTCACACAAATATTTCTCTCACCTCTAACCTAATTCTCCCTTCTTGCAGTCTTTTCTCTTTTTCAGGGGTTATGGAAAGCAATTAATTGTCTTCTTTCAGAAAAAATCTTTCTAAAAATTTGAAAACTGTTATCAAATGTCCTCGTAGTCTTCCCTCTCCTGGACTAAGCGAGCCCAGTTCTTGCAAAGTCTCATGCCAGATCACTTTTTTTGGAGGTTCACTCTCATTTCTGTTCTTGTGACTTTCTGCAGCTGGTTGATGTATTCCTTGACATGTGATAACCTGCAGTGGCCACAGGGATCCAGATGAAGGATTACCAACTCTGAGTAGAGCAGAAGGAATGTTTTGTGTGTTTAACAAAAAACGTGCTCATTTTTTTTAACCCAGCATGATTGCTTCTTATGCAATGGTATGATTTTATTGCTTGTTTGTGATCTCTTCTAATTGTTAGGTTCTTTTCTACGTTGTGCTTGTTTTGCCAGTCATTCTCCAGCTTATATTTGTGCAGATAATTTTTCTTGTGCACGTGCATATGAATTCATTTAATTGTTTAGCTGAATTCAGATTTCAGCTGTTCACCAAGATCATTTAAAATGTACATTCTGCACTCTTAAGGGTTTGAAGCCTTTTTAGCTTAGTGTCATTTTCAAATACAAAAAGCATCTTAATTTATCTACCAGTTCATTAATGAATATGTCATAAAGACAGATTCTTGCAGAATCTGACCTGATGAATCTTGTTCATTTGAAAATGAATCATTCATAACTATTCTTTGAATGGGATTTCCCAAGTAACTGTCTAACTACCTTAAATCCGCTTGTCTATTGGAATGTCCTGTGAGATGTCAAAAGCCAAAATCCGGATGCATGGCAGTATCTATCCTTAAAGCTTATTATCTGCCATAGAGAGAAATAGGTTTGTCCTGACATGATTTATGTATTAAAAGTTCATCCTGGCTTTTACATACTTCCTGGTTATATTCCAGATTTTTACAAATAGCGCTTTTTATTTTTTGTTCTGATATTTTTCTGGTGATTGAAGTTAGGTTCTCTTCTCCTTTTTGACATTTTAAAAGTAAATACATGTTTTTCCTTTCTAGTTTTCTGGAATCTGTATTTCTCAAGTTCCTAAAGATAATTGCTGATGGCTCTGAAAATGGTTTTCTGTGTTCTCAGTGCAGAAGTACATCAGGCCTAGTCACTTGAAAACTACTACACTTTGTATGTAGATTCTACCATTATTCTTTCCTTTTTCTAGCCTTCTATTTATGATTTTAATGGGATTGGCTATGACATTGAAACTGATCTTTTAAGCACAGGCTGAAACAAATAGATCATTGAACACTTTCAATATACAGTGATAATGCTGTAACTATGATAGCTTAAGAGTATAAGCAAGGAAAAGTTGTGGGGAAAAGGCAATCTCTTTTACTAGACCAATGGATATAGCCAGAAAATAGACAGAAAATAGCTCCTCTGCCTCAGGAGCTGTGTTTCTGTTCCTGAAGACGTATCTATTTTCTTTTACTACTAAATTTGTCAGTCTATTAGAAGATATTACTTCACTCCCCAAATCCTGTCTCATGTAATCATGGAATTCAGTTATATTTTGTTGTTAACTATTACCTTCTTCAACTTTTCTCTTGTTAATAATGCACTTAAACATCTTTTCTCATGATGCTTTGTTTCCATTTCAAATTCTGTTGCAGTTATGCTCCTGAGCCCATAGAAGTTTTTCTCCTATGGGTTTGCACTATCTTTTAGTAATTTGTGCTAATGCACATAGTTAATTTGATTGGGCATTTTTTATGTGCCTTTCCTGGATGTTGGATCATTGAGGAATGCAGTGTCCTAGAACACTTCATACCTTTCCTTCAGATGGTGGTAGCTAGCCAGTGTGGTACAGATGCTAGTGGCTACGCCTAGTGCAAGATGAGCTCCTCAATTGAAGCTAAGGGTGAAGACTTCAAGAAGTGTTTGCAGTTAAAAAAAGAACTTGAAGTAAATGAGACATGAGGACAGATATTCTGGGAGGAGAAATGAGGATGCTGACGGTTTCTATTTTAATATATTTACATTTGGTTCCCTGTAAAATAATATTAAAATATAGAGAAAAATATTGCTAAATATCCAACATTGCATTTAGGTGACTTATTGATTCAGTAATTTGTTTTTTTTTTTTTTTCCCTTCTATGTTAAATATTAAGAAGAACTGAAAAAAAAAGGCCTCAACATATTAATGGCATTAAATGTAGTACATACGTGGACTTTGAGAAGTATATCCAGATGAGCCAGATTGCTTTTTTGTCTATAGAGTTACAAATTTGATGGTCGTGAAAAAAAGTGTGTTATAGCAATGGGTCATTTGATAGCTATGTATCATAAAATTCTCATCTGTGTACAAATTAAAATATCTTTAACTAAAAGCTCCATAAATACAGAATTACTGAGGGTATCAGGACCAAGTGAAGAGAATAATGTAGAGTCACAGTATGCTTCTGAGCAGCTGTCATGCTTCAGTGCTGAAGTGGCAGTTTTTCAGCTGTGCCTAAGAGATACAGAGCTGCATTTCAGAGATGACATTTTATTACATACTTGCTTTCCCAAGGGTAACTGGACACTTAAGTACATTGGGCTAGTTTCAAACACCTCTTTCATTTTTATCAGAGCTAATTGTGATGATGTTCTAAATAGTCATGTATAGTGCTGGAGTCTCAACTATTCAAAAAGTAGTTTGTAAAAAAGATGACTGCATGTCTGTTTATATGAATATGGAATTTAAAATGTATATATAAACATGGAATGTCCAGAAATTCTCTTAAAGGTAGCAAAATATTCCACAAATAGGAATCAAAGTGCAAAGTCTGTGTCAACAGTTATAATTATTTATGAATTGTTGGATACTTACTACCAGTGATCCCTGTTCACTGTGTTGGTTCTCTCCTGCTACCCTTCCAAGCTGGGCCATCTCTCCTTGCTTTTGTAGGTGAATGGAGAAAAAGAAGGAGGGTTGTATTTCCATTGGTTTATGTACCTGGCTCTGCTCTTCTTTTCCTCTTTCTCTTTACAAATTTCACCTCAAATTCTCTGCTTGTGCTCAGTCAGTGATGATTTCTTCGTGAAGCACTGCAGATCAAGATTGCACATTATGCTTATAAGGGATTATATAAAGCATAAAGCATTTAAATGTTTATTGTAACACACTAAAACAATGTATTCCTTGAGCTGGGGCTCAGAGTAGAATCAGCTGTAACAGCTCAGAAAATGTTAACATGCTCACTGGGCTTTACAAAGTAATGCCTGATGAGATTGGCTCTAAAGAAGCATCATACTTTGCCCATAACTTAAACTTGTCCATCCTTGACTTCACACTTGATAAACAAGGTATAAAATATATATTAGGAACAAGAGTATGTTTCAATCCACTGCAAACATAGATCACTAGAGAGAATAAATCATAACCCAGCCATCTATGTTTTTCTCCTCCTGCTTCCTATCCAAGCTCAATTAAGACTCAACATGTTTTTTCTTCTCCCTAGTTCCCTTTTATCTGCTCTCCTTCTCGTGTTTCCACGTCCTTCCCCTTATCCTCTTCTTTATCTGATGAGGCTGGTGCTGTAGGATAATGAGGTAATTCCTGGTACTGTTGGAAGTCCCAGACACCTGGATGATATATGTTTTTTCTGTCCCAGACTAGGTCAGATAAGACCTGATTACCCTTGGGTATTTCGGTGGTATATGTTCAGGTTAAGTTAGTCCTTCTGGGACTCCATAAAGGTTTTGTGTGCTGCAAAATATGCAAATGTCCATCTTTAGATACAGCGATTTTGGACTGGAAATTCAGATCTAGATGAATGGCTCGGAAATAGCCTAGATATGTAATGAACAGAAGTGTTTTAGGTTTGTCTTCCATCCCATCCAACACTTTACAGATGTCTAACCCCCGGCTCTCTTTCCTGGCATGGATCCAGTTCTGATTTGGCATTGAGTCACTCTCCATATGCGGTGATTACTCCCAATCTAGTGAATTTTTAAATGCAATTGCTTTGCATACACTATGTAAATAAAATATTAACCCCCCCAGCCCCCAAACTCAACCCTCCCCCAACAAAATTCTGCAAAAAATACCATTCCCAAGACTAATTGTTTCAGCAGTCTAATCTAAATTAGGTCTCAAACAAAGTAGTTTCCATTTTTTTTTTAATTTTATGTAGCCATTAGAACTGCGTGATTATTTCTTAAAACATTGGATTAATTTAGATTCAATAAAGCAATTATATCCAGCAAAAGGATTAACAATTTAAGAGACCTCCAAAAAGGCTAATTACAGGGCCAGTAATTTAGCTGACTGTGTGATGATTCAACTCAGATTCCCATTTCTTAAGCTTTTGTGGACTCACTCTTCTCCCCGGTGCTTTAACAGCAAGCTTGCATGCAAATACTTGCTTCTCTGTGACTGAGGTCTATGATGCTTTGGGCCAAAATTGATTGCTGAAGTTACATGACTGAAATGCCTCAGGTAAAAACCAAAAATCACTAAAAAGAAAAACATTCAGTAGACAGCTATGTAAAGTGTGCTGCCTGACAGTCACTAATGCTCCCAGGATGGAAGAGGTTCTGCAAATAAGGTCAATAGAATTAACACTCAATTACCCGTTAAATATCAAAGAGGGTGCCAGGCATAGTTCTGACAACATTTGGGCTTGATCGTAATTGCAAGCCACCTGCTAAATGAGCATATGTGGTTAGATGCTTTTTCTTTCTTGGAGTAACTGCTCATCAGCTACAATTATGAGCTCACTCAGTCATATTTCATACTATTTAAGAGCAGGGATGGCCATATACCACGTAAAGTCCCTTCTTCTTTTTGGTTCAGATCTCCCTGCTGACATAAACTGTCACTGCTCCACCAGAGTTGGCAGAGTCCTAGGGGTTTACACCAGCTGAGGTCATGCTTGTTTATGCAGTCAATCAATAAACATGGAGACAATGTAAATCCATTGGTGTGGTGATTAAATAGGTAGTTTAAATTCGTTTAATGCATAACAAGATAGATACTGCTACTTTCATTTCTGGAAAACACTGGTTTAAGTTCTGACACAAAGCCTGTTGAAATCAAGGTTTTCACTTAACCTCAGGGGGCTTTAGCTCGGAACCACAGTCCAACCGTTGTGAAATACACAATTTATTTCTAGCCTTTTGTAAAATTGATTCCAGTGGCATTTTCTCTTATTTAGCCCCTAAATCTGTTTGGTATCCCATATTTTCTCTTTGAAGAAAAAAAATCAAACGAGAGAAAGCAGGATTGCAAAGTGTCTCTGAAGGAGATGTCACACAGTCAGTCATTCATCCATTTACTAGCTCAGCAGTACAAAAACTGACTCGTATGTTTCCCTTTTTCACTTTTCATTGTCCTCTCCCCACCCTCAGCCCATGCTATCAGCCCCAGCAAGTAACTGGTATTAAAGACCTCCTCTTGCCTTTAAAAAGGAGAAGAAAAAATTAGCTTTTTTTTCCTTTTTTTTTTTTTTTGTGATTGTCCCAGTTTAGTCTCTAAGTCTCAATGGGCTTGTGCAATCTGAAATTTGACCTTTTCAAATTGGGTTTGAAGAATGAAATCACAGCAGAAACCCCTTTCTTCACATTTTTGTTCATATGCTTTGTGGCTTGCAATCCTACAGTATCCGAGAGTTCAATTAGGCAGCGTGTAATTGACAGGTTCCTGAGTTAAATGGCTGGGATGGGATCATATACTTAAAATAGCTTTAAAAGAAAACCTGTAGACAGACAATCAGTCAGACAATCTTTTCAGGCGCTTGGAAAGCCCCTATTTTCCTAAGCACTTGCCCTGTAAATGATCTGGAAGTCTTGCACGTAAAGTAGTTTAATATAAAAGATTGCTTGGAGGCAGTTAACATGCAAACATACTCCTTGATTTAATATCTAGGAGGCATTTTTTGAAGTTCTTTTTTCAGAAGTATTGTTGTTGCTCATTATGAGTGTGACATCACTTCCCCTGACCTAGTGATATGTGTACTCCCTGTGCTCTGATTTTTACCTTCTTTAAGATCAAAGCCTCATTTCTTCTGAATTCAAGCCCACCCTTCCTTTTGCTCTGTTCATTTCCAATATCTAGAGGAAAAATTTACCAACAAAGCAAAGGGAAAAGAAAGGAAAAAAAAAATTCGTGTCTTCCCTTGTTGCTAGACTCTGCAATTTGTCAGCTTAGATAAAACTCCCCTATTTTCTTGCTGCGATACTGTGGTAGAAACCTCAGTTCTGAAGCCCGTGTATGCCAGGAAAAATAGGAAAGAATTTCTTGCTTTTCTGTTCATGAAAGAGCGTCACTGCATAGTGTATGATTGTCCATTTTTATTCCCACATTTGCAAAAATTAGGCTTTTAAGCTGAGAATTTCAGGAGGGAAGAATAACTTTTGAGTACTCCTACATTTCAGCTTAAGATTTCTTACAGACTCCCTATTTTCACAAAGAGCCTGACAGATCAGGGGCTGTAAAAATGGAGCAACTGTTTTTACCTTGGCTTTTTTTCCCCCCTTTTAACAAAGCTGGAAAGTATGAACACTCTTTTTCTTTTGTATAGCAGCTCACCAGTTGGAGCTTTTGACCAGCATGTGGAAAACCACAGTTTAGTTCCTTAGTTCCCTGGATTTAAATCCATGTTTCTTACCTTTGCAGAAAGTGACCTGTTACTGCTCTAGTCTGAAGAGAAGACACTCTCTATCCCTTCCTTTAAAGCAGTTGTAACTGAAAAATACATCCAGGACCCACTGAGGCAGAGGAGGACTGGAAGCTTCCCACACCAGTCAAGGTGTTACTTGGGAGGAGACCTACCGGTGAGTTCACCTTTATGAGTGCTGCTCTGGAGCCGAGAAGGATGGCTTTCAATCGTCGCCAGCAGAAAGGGGCAAATTGAACGAGAGGTCTCCCAGATCCAGTGAGTGCTGTGGATACAATGCGATATATTGTATATGACACCATGGAGTGCTCCTCATGAGAAAGTTTTAGTTTTCAATCCTGATCTGGAGTTTGTAAAACCCCAGAGAAGGATGGGGTTTAGTGGTGGCATCTCCTTGCTCTGAGCATTTCCTACCAGCTAGCTCTGCGCAGATGGTCCTCAGCAAACTGTTTTTGTGATGAATTCAAACTGTCAGGGAGGAAGTGGAGACCAGAAGATCAGAACTCAGCCCTACATTTTTTTTTGTAAATCAGTGGTGAACCCATATCTTAAAAACTGCCAACAGTTTTGATGTCTCCTCTGAAAAAGCATATACAAGAGCAAGAATATTTAGATAGAAGAGCAAGAGGTATGGCAATAAATATGAAACAGACCTCTATGTGAAGATATACTAAATAGATTAAGACATTTTATTTCAGAAAAGAGATATACAGTTAGAGGCAGTAGGGACATGAGAGAGGGCTAGAAAGTCATAAACAGAGGTGTTGAGGAATGGTCTTCCACCATGTTTTATGATACAAGAACAAGTAAAAGTACTGAAATTATCATGTAGCAAGAAGCAGGCAAAACAGTACATGGAACTTTTTAGCACAAAGTGACCAAAAATGTAAGTGGATTTTGTGTTTTTTATGTATACATATGCATGCATACACACACACACACACACACATATATGTTTAGGTAGCTATTAGATATGATTGTCCTGATACAGTCTTCAGTAGAGGAAGTTTCTAAACCTCTAGTTGCCAAATACTGAGGGGACATATCAAAGGATTACTCTTTCCCGAAGCAGCTCGTTTGGTATTTGAAACCCTCTGTTCTCCCTTACATGCTGTGAAGAAAACTAAGTCCTGTAACAGCAGTTTCCAGGTGCAATGTGGTGGGACGCCATGAGAAGAAGCTAGCACAGACTGCACCTACTGATATTGTGCAGACCTATCTTTAGAAAAGACCCAGGAAATCCACAAATTCGGCAGGCATTAAGGGGAACTGAGTCTCCAGGGACTGGGGCTGAGCTGAAGAGCCATTCAAGCGGTTAAGTTGTAATAGCTGAAGAGAAACACTGCTTTTAGCAAAACAACCATAGGAAGACTCTTAGGGCAAAAGATTAAGTGTCTAGCCCTCTGTGTAACTGATAAAATACACAAGTCAGGGAGGATGCTTAATATTACTTTGCTGTGGTAACTTTTTTCCAACATCATAATCGTTTGCTTTAGTATTTTATCTTGATAGTATAAATAGGACTCATTCTTTTTTCTCAGTCTTACCCAGAAATCAGGGTGGTCTTTGAGGGAGCTGATAGCTGCAGGGAGTTATGTTCCTTGGGAGAAGTGAGCAGATGACCCGAGCAGTGTGAGTTAGCCCTGAGCTGCCAGCTCTCACGCATGTGCCGAGGGCTGGTGTGGATGCTTTCCTCTGTGTTGTCAGAGAGGATTTGGACATAAGTGACGTCCAGCGCAAAGTTTGGACAGCACAGCCTCCTTTGGCACTTTGACAGTTTATTACTTTAGCTTATTCCTACATCTTAAAGGATTTTGGAAACTGAGGTCCTTTTAGAGATATAGCGGTATGCTCCTGCTTGCAAATTGACCGTATTCTCTAAACAACTGGTAGATTAATGAGGTAACATTTGTCTCCAACAAGTGTTTGGTTAAAGGGCTGGTTAGGTGTAACCCTAACTTTCCTAATCAATACAGCAAAACACATCGTGCTTGAGACTTTTTCTGAAATTAAAGTTTTTGAAACTGATACTTTTGAGACAAGAGAAGCAGGAATATACAGTGGATATCTATATCTCTTTGTATTTCTCTCTGCAGTTTAATATGATATTATGATAACAGCCTCAGGCCTATGACAGCTTTCTGTGTGGTACAGAATGAGTTAGGAAAATCCCAGTACGACATTACAGGAGATCTACAGAGTTATAAACTATAGCAGGCAAAACTTCCAAGAAATTAAGTACAAATGTTCCCCTACTATTCCTTATTCAATAAACCCACTTATGAGATCGATAGTACTAATTTCCAAAAGACTTGCAGGAAAATATGCATGTGGCTTCTTCTGTAACCCAAGGAGTGGCATAATCTTAGTGAGAAATTATTCCATTTTCTGTAGAGGATTACTTACATGAGGTTACAGAGCCCTTAGTGAGCGGGAAATTCCCAGCTGTCCAACACAATGACTTGCAGTTTTAGGAAGGGTAAAGAAAAGAGCTGGGTGGGCAATTTTTAGTTGGCTTTAGTTGGATTTTTTGCTTGTTCTGATTATAAGAGAAGATGATGCTATTGAAGAAAAACATGAAGCATATAAAGATTATGAGTAGTTTGTTTTCCGTAACTGGCAGGGTTTAAACTATGTCCTAAAATATTTTTCTCATTCTCTTAACGTGTTCCCTAGTGCATTCTTCACTTACTGATGGTATTTTTCATCACATGGTGTTATTTCTTCCAGATGACTGTGCCCTAAACCATTTAGGCAATTAATATAACCCTGCCATGATCAAGAAGAGGAAATAACCCCCCAATTTTTTAAGTCTTCTAGAAGTAAAGGTCTGCCATGTATTTTCCACTTTTGAACCACTTATGTCTGGCTTGCTTTGGCGAAATCAAGTCAATGTAGTGCCCCCAAAAAACCCCAGCCCCCAAAAAACTCAATCCCTGAAAAGTAAGATTTTACTCATCTCAGCCTAAAACAAGCATTTAAAATTTGTTAAATGAATTTCACCCTAAGATGCCTGTTTCTTTCTAGCTGATTATTAAGAAAACCTTTTGGTATCCATCCGCCACCATTGCATTGCAGACATCTAATGGTGCAAACATTGCATCCAGAGTTCATAGACAATGTGAAGTCACAGGTGGGGATCCTGAAGAAAGAAAGACATTATCTTCTTCTATACCAGGGCCTCTGATACAGCTACTTGATTTGTTTGTTTCAGTTTGTTGTGCACGTCCTATGTACTGTAATAGTAATGAGGAAAGCTATTTTATGTTATCCTGCCTGCAGCTGGAGCATTTGGGTAGAAAATAAAAATTATACTTTCCCTTAACAGAAAGGGGTGAAACACAGGTGGTAAGCAAGCAGGGAGTTGGAGCAGGGGTCTGATGGTGCAGGGGTCTGATGTGCAACAAGGAGCAGACCCAAAACCAGTCTTTAGAGGTGATGGAGAGAAGAGTAATTGTCTGGGGACCAAGTGATGTAGAGTCAATGTAATGCAGGAAATGACTGAAACTTACTGGCTTGCAAATCAGGACTATCCAAAAAAACCACTACAAGAGCATCCCCTTCAAAGTCTCCCTGTGAAGGAGTGAAATACTTTTCAAAGCTTTTGTTTTACCTGTCTCACCCAGCAAATCTAAGTAGTCTCCATTTAAAAAATTTTGTTATATTTTGTTGTTGTGGGGGTAAATCAAGCTTATGGTTAGAGGCTGGAGTCCTGTTGGTGTCTTCTAGCAAGTTCTTTTGCAAGGCAAAGGGGGAAGAGTCCCATAACACATCCCAACACCTATAATAGTAGTCTATTTGTCAGCATTACCGTAAAGACTGCCTGTGTCACTTTTCTGCTGAAAGTTTTGCTCCATCACCATTTACCAGATTTTCGCATTTCTCATGTCCTTACTATGAGGCAAAGTTCTAGTTGTTTATTGCTTTTGTATATGCTGAAGGTTGAATACATTTCAGCTATATATTCTGCAGATATAATAGGTGCTGAAATTTCTTTCTGTGTTTGAAAGCTTGAATGAATTCTGTAAAACACAAGGTCATTTCTGAACTCCCTAGAAACCTGAGCAGTGCTAGAGCAAAAGTCAGCGGTAGACGAGGTGAACTGAAATGGCAGAGACGTCTGGATGAAAAGGATGCTCGGAGCTGGCAGTGAGGGAGGAAGAAGAAAAGCTCTCATGGGGCAGGTCAGAGGACTGGTTCACTGAGAGAGGAGTGAGATCACTGGATGACTTGGTGCAAATCTCACTTTTGTTCAGATACGTGTTTATACTCATCTTCACTTCAGTTATCTTCCTTCAATAAGTGAGTTGCGTTTAAAACTCAGGAGCATACCCAGCCCCTGAGAAATATTATTGCTGAAACTCAGTTCACAGTCTGCCTGTCTGTCTTTTGCTGATGCTTGTCTCATTAGAGCCACTTGAGTCCCCACCAGCCTGAATGAAACAGGAATAGGAGAATAGGATATTTTATGGGGAAAGCTATTGCACAGTAGACCATACAGCTACACTTTCATACTTTCACATGAGTCTATCCCCTGCTCTCATGATTTTACAAAGGTTTCCCCAGGTTTCTCTTACAAATGATGTGAAGCAAAGTTTTGAGAGAAGAAAAGACTGTTTCACTGAAGACTTTCCTTGCGGTGAGGGTTGGCCAGTGTTTTAGTGGAGGCAATTTAATCTCTCCTCAACTGGTTATGGACTGACTGATTAAAGCCCCCCTTTGTGCTCTCCCGTGGCTGCTGACCTCATCAGTGAGGGACTGCCACTGCTTCAGCGTGGCGACGTGGAGCTCCCATCTGGATTTAGCGACATTCAACACAAATGAAGAGCTGGCATGCAGGACTGCTGTGGAAAGAAGTGACTTTGTCTTAATTCTTTTTTTGAGAGAGGTAGCACTGCTGGGCCCCTTCCATTGTACATGCTAGAGCACAGAGCAACTGTTCAGGCTATTGATCAAATGAAGAAATGCTGTCAGCCCCTTGAAGTCTGAACCGTTAAAAGGGATACATATGGTAGGAGAATACAAGCCCAGCCATGCGCGTCTCTAGAAGTCAGAGGGAGGCTCTTCTCACTGCACAGACCTTTTGAATTTAACTCATAGACATCAAAAGGTAGACAAAATATATAAACAGCCATAATGTATGAAGAAAGTAATTGAATTATAAGAATGCATCATGTTACAGTATTTCAATCGCATGCCTGCCACATAGGGAGCCAGTCAGAAAATTCCCCATGTTTTACAACCCATTATATGCATTTTGCATTTCAAACCTCTATGAAACAACTGTCATCCTGAAAAACATTCCAAAAATGAGATAAAGAAGTGAGCTTATGTGGTGGGCTTTGTAGCTCAGCAGTGGGAAGAGGTTTGTGTGGGATTGCCCTACCACAGGTCAAATTTTTAGGGGTGGTGGAAATGGTTCCTGGAGCCAGACAGGTGTAATTTGTCTACATCTTGTATGTGATTTTTTCTTACCTATCTTTGCAGTACCATTCCCTCTGTCTTCCATCCTACTGTCTCCACGTACATATTCTCAGCAGGTTTTTGATCACTTCACACAAGTCAGCTCCTTGTCCGTTGTACCTGCTGCTATTTTTCGGCTCCGCTGTAGCTTGCTATCCTCTTGTTGGGCTCTTTTACTTCCCCTGTCTATCATCTCCCAGATCTCAACCGCTGGGATGTGCAGATACCTGGTTTGCTACCATGATACCCGTACTATGAGTGAGCTCATATCACACCTTTCTTCAGCCATTGGTGGTATTTTGGGGTCTACTCTATCTTCAAAATTCTCTGCAGTCTTTTGCTGGGCCTTATATATCACTACCATCCCATAATTCCTTCCTATCAATTTAATATAAACATTTTTTAATTTGCAATGAGAATCGGTTGCCTTGTAGCTCCTGTTCTCTAAAAGAAAAGCATTTTCAGCTCATTGTCACACCTGCAAACCTGTTTTCTTTTCTGTCCATAACATCTTTGCTATCATCCAATTAAATAACTGCAGTATTCAAGTTGGTACATCATTCGGGGTTATATTTTGCATAACAAGCACAAATCAGAATTCATTTACAAAGTCCAATATGGTATTCTCATCTTGAGGTTGGACTCTTTCAGAGACAGTAACATACACCGGTTCATGTTATCTTGTTACTATGGAAACAGTGATGCAGTACTCTTACGGGTGGAGATCTGTGACATTCAAAAGCACAGTATAAAACTGATATACTCCATAGCTCACATTTTTATTCATCCTTAGTGCTATATAATAGCATAGCATCATAGTTGTGATAGTTATCTTGCTCATGTGTTTGGGTAAGTAATAACATGTGGAAGAGGAAACAATAAAAGAAAGGAAAGTTTGAGATTGAATAGGGAGTATGGATCAGACTTTCTGCCACTGGTTTATTGTATGTCTTTAGAAAATACTTTTGAGGAAATCAAGTCTGTGTCTCAGTTCCCCATCTGTAACATGCTCTCTTTTTCATTTTCTCTTTGTTTTCTTTATTTAGGTAACAAAGCTTTTAATATAAGAAAACTTCTCACTGTGGTTTTAGAGTGCATGGCACAATTTTGGGAAGGGCTTCATTAGGCGTCAGCAGTACAAATAAGACATAATATGCCTACTGTAATAGAGCTGATAAAAGACTTTTGTGCTGTTAGAAGCAAATCATATTCCATAAACAACATTTTTTACATGGTAGATTGCATTCATGCTCAGGGAGCTGGAATGGTCAATGGAATAAATATTTATGCTCTATGGAAGTAACTAAGAAAAACAGAAGGTGATAATGCAATATGATTTGTAACCACAAAGAATAACACTTTGTTGTGAAAAACTTGAGAAAAGTTCTGTGTGCCAGAAAACTCATGTGTTTTTTTCTAATTATAAAGATTGGTCTAATGGAAGAATATCATTTTCCCCTACACAGCTTGCTATGCTTATATCTGCAGACCATCCTCACTTCACCACCACAACTCCTCTAACTGCTTTTGTTTATTAACATGGAAAAGAAGTTTCTAATTTTCTGTGTTGCAAGTACAGATTTTCTGGACAGAATCTTCCTATTGGAGCTGGTTGCTAATTTTTCTTTTTACTAGGTGACATATTCATAAAAGTATTTGTTAATTTAGTATTTCTTATAGATTTTGTATTTTTAATTAAGTCCCTAGTTGTCATAGCATAGTTTAGGTTGGAAGGCACCTTAAAGATCATCTAGTTCCACCCTCCCTGCCATAGGCACGTTGCTCAAAGCCCTGTCCAACCTAGACTTGAACACTTCCAGGGATAGGGCCTGCACAACTTCCCTGGGCAATTTTTTCCATTGTGTCACCACCCTCATAGTGAAAAATTTCTTCCTAACATCTATTCT
>RSEF01000002.1:18345628-18368119 GCA_003993805.1 Himantopus leucocephalus
GACACAATATTCCAGGTGGGGTCTCACGAGAGCAGAGTAGAGGAGCAGAATAAAATGTAGAAAATCAGATGCAGAAAAGTTTATTGAGAGAAAGACTTATTCCACAATAAGAGTTTTAAGGAAGGATTACCTCCTTAATGAAAAATTATATTTACTATTTACTCATTTGTATTGTAATGCCTAGGAAGTGTAACCCAGGCCAAGCTCTCATTTTGCTAGATGCCAGACAAACACTGGCTCTGATGCAAGAGATCAGCTTCTGTGTTCCAGTGATTCGAACTTAGGAACAATAATATCAAAGCAGGGTGGAATGGCACAAAAAAGGCATTTGAACTTCAGCCTCTCACTTTCCTTGCTACTGTTAGTTAACACTAAGTCTATGCCAGATTTGTGTTTTCCCTTCTGATAACACAAAGCCTTCATCTCCAATTTCTGGCAGCAATTCTGAAGCGACACTCTGAAATATTTCAGTTGCTTTCTGCTATGGCAATTATGAATGAACTGATGACTGATGGTTAAAAGGATTGCTAGTTCCCTACATAAAGGTGTTTTGTTACCTTGAATTCAGGGGATACCTTACTATCTATGCTATCTTTTTTTTTTTATCTAGGCTGGTTGTTAGTTCTCATGGAGTGTTCCACAACTAGCGGATCCTTGACCATTGCCAGACTCTTAATATCTGGAACATAATCTGAACTTTTTTTTTCCTCCAAAATTCCTCTTCTCGCGAAACTTGCCTTTTAAAAATACATAAGATTATCTGACAGTTAGTGCAAAAAATGTGTAGCTGTGCTGGTTTTTTTTTAAGTGGCTGTCCTACCTGTTTAATTATTATGGCTATTTCTTTCAATGGCAGCCTCCAAAAGGCTTAGAGAAAGTCTAGCTCAGCCTTTTTAGTATCAAAAGTTTACAGATTTCTGATTTAATACACATGAATAAATCCTAACCACCAAAATAAGAGATACTAAGAAGGTTAGTATGGTGAGGCTTGGGTGAAGGTGTGATATGCGAAGGTGATTTTGATAAGGAAAAGTTCTCATGTTTGGGGGACAGGATCAATCTATTAATGAGAGTCTGCTGCTGCCCTCCATACCTACAATCTGCCTTTTGCACTGTGCTTTAGATGTAATAGATCCTTATTTCTAAATTTCATACAGTAGCTTTTCTGTCACAGGAGGAGGAATCAGGTCTCTGGAGTGTTGTACAAGGTCTCTCAAATGAATCACTTCATTAAGTGTACAACAATATATTCTTCTGTTACAGTTACCTTTTGTCACCTGTGATTGGAGAACTTCATTCTCCATGAACTACAGACAGAATTACCTCTCCTCTGAAGTCTGTAACAAAAATTGGTCCATACAGGTGGTTCCAGTGCTCCAACATTGGCCCAAATCCTTTGCTGCCTTGTTCTCCCCTCCATCACTACAGTGGGTTTTCATCTTCTCTAATTTCAGCCACTTTAGCATTAGATATTTAGATTGAGCCATCTCAGCTTCATTAAACTTGTCTTAGACACTGATGACAGGATGATGTCTACTGTCTTTTGGACTATCTTAATTTCAGAGACTATATTTTCAAATGGATGAGATGAAGCCCCACAGTATGCTTCATGACAAAAATAGTTACGTTTTATACTTTCTTTGTATGTATATTTACAGGTATCTGAAATGTGAGGGAAACCAAATGAAATATATCCCTTTCTCACTCAGCTAAAATTTATTAAATAATATCCTGTAATCATGCGGCGATATGGTTCTGATATTGTTATAAATTATTTTTAAATGGGAAGTCTCAAATGGCCGTGTTTTGCTTAATGGCTCATATTATGGTTCTGAAAAAGTCAATTCTGCTGTGCTGAACAAAAAGAAATATATTGCCTAAAGAGATAAGAGAAAGTCTTGATTTAGAAAAAACTGAAGGGCAGAGATTGTCTTTGTATGTGTTTATGTACAGTATGTGTTCAACACTTGGTGTGTTCGGTGATGCTTTAATAGGAAACCTCGCCATACGCTCTTCATTTTCTCCCCTTCTTTATTGCTAGGAGGTGAATTTCCAATAAAAGGTCAGGGGATGCATTTTTGCTTTTGAGCTCCCAAGCTCTGTGTGGGGACAATGCAATCTCCTTGGTGTTGATTCTACTTTCAGCTGGAGTAATTGCAATTTAAAGAAAATTAGAGTACCTTCAGTGACTTCAGTGGATTCAGAGCAACATTGTCATGACTGAGCTCCTGTGGCGACACCTGCTCTGCAAGCAGACAAGCTCTGGCTCAGTCTCAAAGTATCCATTCTGTAAGAACTGAGCTGGTGCATTTGGTGGTGGATGGTTTATTGTGCTTGATCCATCTCCGTGAGAAAAAGCTTGGATCAACACCAGTACATTGCTGAGGGGTTGCTCACTCTCCATCTCCAAAGAGCTGTGGAGCTCGAGCAGAGGAGGTCTCTCAATGTACCATTAAGAGGCAGATTGTTATAACAGGCTTGAATTGAGCCTTAAGTGTCAGAGGAGGCATATGCTGAATGTTTCTGCAGGCATCAGGAAATGCCATATTTATGCATTTATAGTGTTCTCCCTGTCCTCTTGTTGTAGCTTAAAGCCAAAGACATCTGTCCATCCTGTCACCTGAAGATGCTGTCTGTCTTATTTTACAGAACTGTCATCAGTGGCAAAATGCAAAAATGTTTTGCGATAAAGTAGAACATAATTAACTTACCCACTTGAATAACAACATAAACATCACAATTGTTCCTTCAGAACATGATAAAAGGTATGATAGGCTTGGAAAGAGGGAGGATGAAAACAGGCTAAGGAGTAATTTGTATTTGAACCTGCGAGTTCTAACTCTGCGAGTACTAACAAAGATCAGGCTGATGCCAGTCTTTGAGAATTGTTTGTTTCACCAAAACTGTGGAAAACAACAACCCAAGATTCACGCAGCTCTGGTGCAAAATCTGTCTCCTCTTTAGATTTCAAGCACAACTGTAGAGATGGTTATTTGGCCCAGGCCAAAAAATGAACCGTCAGAGTGTTGGGACTTCACTAACTTCACTAGTAACTGCTTCAGGGGAAGACTGGCCTCTGACAGGGCTGCTGTGCTAATTTTCCTGTGCTGAGCACTCACCTCATTTTTCTTTCAGGTAATAGATGTAATGCCTTTCGAGCTTTTGCAAATCCATAGCACTTCATTACCAGACCAGGGCTTTGGTGATTAATTTGTTGCAGCAATGAGGTGCTGCCTGAAAAAGGGCTTCTGAGGAAAAAAGCAGCCCAAGCGAATGGCGCTTGGCTGTGGAAGTTTTCTTTTGTCTCTTTGGTATTCTCTGCATATAGCTGGTCTGGCAGGAAATTAAGAGAAATCCAGTGATAGACGTAAAAGATATCAAGACTAACAGACTTAAAAATAAATAAGGGACTGTTCTTTATAGCACCTAGAAAACTTTTGGACTTATGTTTTCATGGACATAATCAGATTCTTAGGACTTGAGACTTTAGCACAGTGAGCTGGGAGAGGTGATGGTCTTATGCAGTGGGTACTTTTCTTGTCTCTCCAAAGAGCATTGCTTTACCTCCTGATACTGTCTTTGAGATTCTCGTGTATAAAATTATGTTAATTCTGCGGCATTTAATTTCACAAGAACTCTTTGCAAGACGCTAAGATCAGTGATATTCAGATCAACATACAGTAGCTATAGACCAGCAAGGTATGGAAAAAATGAAAAGCTGAGGTAGTTCCTGGGCACTGACTTGCGCAAACCAATTATGTCAAGTTCCTCTGTTGAAGCAGGAAACAATGTGGAACAATAAGAGCTTTGACTACTAAACCCACTACCACTATTTCTGTATTTATACCAAAGTATAATCTGTTTCTAAAGGATACAGGAAATTTCAGGTGTTTCACAGTGTCAGTCCGGAAGCAGCAACAAATTAAAGCAAAGAAGACCTATCTATCTCATAACGAGGGAGTTTATGTTATATTTCAATAGACTTGTAAAACAAATTGCACTGACCTTATACATGAGCAGTCTTTGAAGGGCAGACTTTGTTCTCCTCCCTCCCTGTGCTAACCTCTTGAAGCAGTCATTAAATATTCATTCAAACGGTTATTCTGTCTCCAGTTTGGACTGTTGTGCCTTCTTGTGGGTGAGAATTTCTAGTGCCAGGAGTAAACTTTTTGTTGTTTTTGTGTATGGCACTTCCACTGAATAGTAATGAATGCAGAACACACTGAGTGGCAGGCTAAAATTTATTCTGGACCATAAGTTCCTGGACTTTCAGTTATTCTTTGCTATAATCATGTCCTGCAGTCTTTTTCATGCTGTGGCTTCATTTGTGTGCCATGTGCCACCAGTGTGGCACAGAAGCTGTGGCTCAAAAGACCCCTGTTACTACCACGGAAAATGATAAGCAGAGAATAAATAGAAAAATGTGTTGCAGAGCTGATTTAAAATATAGATTTTCATTTATGGCTGCATGCCTTTGTTTCCCCTGGATCTGGAAAAGAAATTACCAACACAGGGTGAGACAAATCTGGTGTAAACTAGAAGCAAAGGGAAATAAAAAGAAAAACCTCCTATGAGGTTCTCAGTCAGCCTTTTAAACTCAATATGTCTACATACATAAGTTAACACTTAAATGCTTTCTGGACCAAATCTTGATGATTGTTTCTTAATTACTGTTAATGGATCACCTAGCAAATTGGACCAAAGCTCTAGTCTGTACATCACCTCACATATTTACTGATTATGATATTTGTCAGATAGTCAGCACAATTTTTCTCCCTGTGATGATGGTAAATGGACTTTGGACAGTATTTTACATTATAAAAGAAAAACATTCAGTATTCATTTTATCACTCCTCAGGAAAAGTATCCTGAGAAGCAGCGTCTGCTCCAAGACACAATCACAGACTGCTCTCCAGGAGATTGGGCAGTGGTGGTTTTATGTCTTTATTTTAGGCTTATAGAACAAAAGAAAGAAGGAGAATAGTCATGTCCTCATAAGAGAGAGTCCAGATTTTGTGATATTAAAGCCAGCCCCTATATCTATTGATAGCTTCCACAAGTGTTTGGCAAATCAGACCAGGCATGCTCCTTCTTCATGCGAGAGACCTGCAGAAGATGACCCCAAACCTGAAGTACTGAGGTGGTTCTGTATTTCTGAAGAAAAAGAAACTTTTGTAGCCTCTTTTGGACGCTGGTGGAAGTCAAAGAAGGCTTGTGCTTCAGTGTGTGTAAGAGCGAATGTGAAAGCAAAGGTGCAACTGCCCTTCCGATAACTTTTTTTTAAAGGAAAGGTGATGATGAAATGCCACAAATACTTTTAAGGACCATCTCAAAATCATATACTGAAGGTGTGAACAGCACAAATATGCCTTATAATAGAGACAGTCTTGAGGTTTATAGTAGACACTGGATGTGAATTCAGTCTTTCACAATGTGGGTTGCATCTTAATACAGATCATGTCCTCCTCCCATGCATGGACACACAGCCTTCTTCCTTTCCTCCCAGAGATCAAATAGCGGCTGTATGGCAAGGTCAGCAGTTCTTGGCATGGAAAAGCACTATGTAATAAATAAGTAATAAATTAATATTTAATTAAAGCTTCTTTTAATTAAAGTTAGCATCTGAAAGGAAGTGGAGAGACAGACCTATGTGACCAGTCAGCTCTCTGAGCACAGCAGCGACCACTTTGCAGAGGGTTACGTAAAAAGCAGAAGCTTACATTATCAAAAAAGAATTATTGCATCTCCTAACTGATTCACATGGTCAGTGCAGGGCTAACACTGCTTGGAGTGTAATTATGTGTCCTGAAATCCTCGTGTGACAGTGCATACTTCAGTCCTGTGGTCCAGCGGCCAAAGGTGCAACTCCGAAACGACTATTTGACTTTAGTCGTTTTTAGTACTAGTGTGAAGCTTTTGTTAAATACAGGTCAGGAGATCATTATGTGAATGACTGCCTGTTGGGACTTGCCTCTTCTTTCGGCAGAAATTTTCTTGCTACGGTCGGTTTCTGTCTATTTATGTTTCCGTAACATAAAGGCAGTTATGCTAACGTAAGGGCAGCTGCAAACTGTTCAGCTTTTTGTGACTACCCTCTGGTTTCTCAAAAGTTGCCGGAACAAAAATCAGCTATGTAAAGGTTGTATGCTCCTTACTTATTATTATCTACTGTTGCTCAGGCTCCTCAGTGGATAGAAGCAGTATGTAGATTTTTGGTAGTGGTTCAGCTGGTGTAAGTGGTTCAGTTAATTCAGGGTCTTCCTTTCTGCTGGTTTGACTAGCTCTATGCAGAAAGTGGGTTTAGTGCACTCATAGTCCCTATGCTTTTGAATGGCTACAGAACCTTCACCTTTTCACATTCAACCCAGTTCAGCCCATGTATTAATATTCCTTGCATTTTCTTGTGCACCTCCTTGGAGAGCAGATTAAAATTAAAATTCTGCCAAGGTTAGGTAGCAGAAAGGATTAGTGAGCTAGGCTTTCACCTCTGGAGAGAAAGGTGACATGCAAATGATTGGACAGGACACATCCTTATTCTGGCAACTATTTGTATGGATAAAAAAATCTCCATGCAACTGACAGTTTGTGCTGAAGAGATATCCAGGACCAAAACAGCAAAAAGGCTGAAGGTCAGGATTGAAGTACAGTACATTGAGAGGGTTATACAGAATTTGCCTGTTTATCTCAAGCTATTAGCATTTCATTTTCAAGATCAGCTCTTTACAGACAAAACTTTTAAAATTATTGTGCCCAGTCCTCCCCCACAAACATCCTTTCAGAAGCCCTGAACCAGACAAAAAAAAAATAAAAAAATTGACCAATGAAATAAAAAAGCCACTATCTCATAACTGCTTTGTAATTTAAAGGCCAAATGTAATATCTCATTTTTGAGGAAAAACTTCAATGGTATTTTCTCTTGGATGAGCAGAGAACTGTTTGAGCACTAAAAAATGAGCACTGCACTACTCAATTTCATGCCTGTGTCAGGTTTAGGAACTGAACATTTGGCCTAAATTGTAAGGATGAAGATAACTATTATACATGCAGAAAGGGGACCAGTAAATGTAACAGAAGGAATGTCCTTGCCTGCATAATTCACCTTGCAAATCTTTCACAAAAATGGTAGAAAATAAGCTTGCAGAATTTGCCCTGGCTTTTTGTTACCATACTATTAATGTATGGAAAAACTGGGACATACACACACATTATACACACAGTCCGTTGAATGTGTGCATGTATAAATTTATAGAAATGATACAGAAACATACCCCCAGACCAGCATCACACTTAAATACAATATCTCCACTGTTTGATTGTTATTAGCAGGAAAACCCCACCAACAGTGCAGTCATCCGTGCTTCAGAAAAATGTAAATGTCAATTTTTGGTCTTTAAAAATTATTAAGCCTAGTAAAAGATAGCAATTTCCAGTGTTTGCTTGGTTGGTAAGATGCGGGAGAGTGAGCATTACTCCTGAGAGCTGCCATTGGTTAGCTGGAGGGAAAATGGATATCAATTATACATAATCTAAGAAGCCTCTGCATAATAATCAGGCCCAGTAGGGGCTTTGGGGCAGCTTCGTTATTCTCTTGTAAACACAAGAGCCCAGATAGACATGTCAGTCAGGAGTAGCGGCTGCAATTCTTCCTTTTTAACACCTTCACATTCTATTGCTTCAATATGCAAACAAGGCTGTTTAGCTGAGGGTTGAGGCTGTGCTAATGAGCTCCCTGCACTAACCCTGAAGTAAAAAGGTTCTGTTTCACAGCTGCTCAGAGACTAGCTCCTCTGGGCATGCTCAGGTATTGGAAAATAATTCCTTTTAAACAGAGAAACGCCAATCAGGATTTCTTGCATACTCTTCTCTTTTCTCAGCGTGCTAATGTAATTACCTCACAACTTGTGAACTTTTTATGGTGGCGGAAAAATGTTTTGTCTTTGAATTATGAATTTTTGTCACCAAAAAGAAGAGAGGACTTGGAAAATTCAGCAGATGTAAAAATCATACCCTCCCTTAATTCCTCGAGGACCATAACTCAAGGCTAATTTTCACATTTCCTTCTTAAAGGTGGACTGTCCTTTTATCCCTCCCCTCCACGTGTTTCTCCATTTCTGGCATCATTTCCATTTCCTTTTAGCTGGTCTGTGTCACAAGTGACAGAGGAGGTTCCTAGCACTGTGCTGCCAACTTCATTCCTGCTCAGCACTGAAAAGGACAACTTCTGTTGGTTTAGGACCTTGACTCTGTCCTAAAGCTAGGTTTCAGGGCATTGCTGAACTTAACCAACTGCATAATTGCCTTGGTAAAGACACACAGACCCCGTGATAATCCTTTACAGACGAGCCGACATTCACAACTCACGATATAAAACATGACGATCTCTCAAATATCCAATTATTCCTATGAATAAAGTAGTTTTCTGCCTGGAAGAGTCAGAAATCCCCGCTGGGTTAATTTAGTGTCTGATAGAAATCATTTGGGTTTTCTGTTTAAAATAGGGCAGCGTATGATTTCTTATACAACTCTATGAGTTGCTCCCTGTCTTCATTCATTCATTCACTCTTCCCCAGGACTGTGCCTTCTAGCAACACGACACGGGAGAGCAGACCTATAGGCAGAGCCACAGAAATGTCTGTCAAGTGCAAGTTACAACTATCTCAAACCGTAACACATTCCGATGAAGAGAGACAGCACATTTTTAACTATTTAGCAGTCAAATATTGTGATCTACTCTTTTTCACTTTGTTATCAGTTGGATTTCTAATGGCTGTCTCCGTGCGTGACAATCCATATTACTGAGTCAGTGGGAAAGTCTTAGCTCTGTAACACTTCAGCACTTAAATTATTTATTATGTTAGCTTTATGGCATATTAAAACCCTGCTTAGACAGGTAGAGCTAACTCCCTTCTGCCTTGTTGGAGCTCATTAAATGGCCATCATAACTGGACAGACTTAATTGTGTTACATCCAAATAATTCTGTCATTTGGATTCAAATCCAAGGTAACTGGCCTACCCAGAAATCTCACTTATTTGACTGTGACTGGCAAATGATTAAAGTATCCTGTAAGCAGTTTACTTATGGCATGTTGGTAAAAATTTACAAGTAAAATGAAGAAACTGAAATAAGATGTGACTTTGCTTGTTTCAGAGTGTTTTTAAATTACACCATCCCATTTCAGTACTAGTATCCCCAGCCAGCAGAAAACTCATTTATTCATCTTTTTTAAGGTATTTTAAAAATAATAGTTGCCAGTGGTTACATTTATCTGTAGTTTGGAATTCAAATTTTCCAGTTCAGAGAATAAGTGACTGAAAAAAATATCTGCTTTCCATTCAGGTCAGCTTTCCATATGTCAGTTTACAATTCTTCAGTTCACTTTGCATGGTCCAAATGATGGGCTTTTAGGCACTGTTATTATGAAATTATTCTGTCGCCTTATAGCTCTCAGTGAGGAAGAAAGCTGAGTTAATTAAAACATTTTTCTGGGGCTCAGAGGACCCTCTTTTCTTCTGAAAAGTGTCTGTGTCGTTTTAGACAAGTCACTTGACACTAAGGTTTTACAAAACACATCTAGGAATTTTGGTGCTTTTGCAAAAACTCATTAGATGCTTCCCCTTTACGCAGTCGTGATCCCTTATAACAGGATTACAGGTGTCGCAAGGGTCTGTGACCCAGAGGAGTGCCCAACTCCAGCATACGTGGAAAGTTTTGACACTGAAAACAACGTTTTTCTTTCCTTCATTTTCTATTTTGCTTTGTTTATTTATACTTCAACAATTAGGACAAAAATACCTTATGCTGTGGCTATGTGGTAAAAAACTGCCTCAGGAGTTAAAATTCCATTCTGACTATCAATTTTCTACCAGCCACCTATCAGGTAAGGACTTCTATACCCAATCAATAGCACCCAATAGAGGTGAGATTAATCTCAGTATGAAAAAAGCTATGAAATCCTTTCACTGCATTCATATACGCAAATTGTATATGAATTTAGGAATTTAGGTACTTTTGCAAAAACTCATTAGATGCTTCCCCTTTATGCAGTCCTGCATTGATATTTTGGTTCCTACAAGAGGTAACAGCAGGGTTATGACACCAAAGCAGAGAAAAATACCTTAAAAATAATAAGTGAACTGTACTGTATGATTGGGGGAATTGTGCAGTGATTTTATATTTGTATTTGATACTTAAAAGAAAAAAAAAGATTGAGCCATGCAAAGATGCACCTGTAATACCAATTTTTTCATCAAGCATCACCAGAATACCAATACTTATTACTTCATTCTATTTACAAATACCTTGCATTGTGATTCAAGGTAGTGGTGTTCAACCAGTGGATTTCTAGAGTCCCAAAAACTAGACAATTTTTATCAGCTCACACAATAATTTCCTAATTCTCTAGGATTTTGCAGAAGGCTTGAAAGATCTCATCATGCAAACTGCTTGTTTGAATGACTAAACATAAAAAGTAAAGGACAATAAGATATTTTAATCACTCTTGGGATGCCTTTCCCCTCTTTCTAATCACATATAAAAACCTTTCTATATGTTTATTCCTTTGATTTAATGCATGTAGCTGTTAACACATCACAGGCAATGATGACTAGCTGAATACTGATATTTGGTTGTTAATTTATTGTTTGTAAAAAACAATAAAAAATGATCTTACACTAATATTACTATAGAAAATACCCTACTTCCAATGCAATTGGGCTATTGGAGGCAAGAAATTCAAGTTAGGTGGACTAGTAGCATGCTAGGAAATGGCAAGGTCTTTTGTAGAATTCTGGGCTGTAGTATAGATACTTAATTTGATACAGGTTTGATTTAGGGGGTACGTATTGTCACAATTCAGGGCTACTAGCCACAAGCTGATTTGGGAGGTGGGTATATATGAAAAGGATTTTGTTCTCTTCACTTGAATATACCTGAAATAATTGATCTTGCTCTGGTCTGCTTGAGAACTATACAAAGGGTTGTCCACCCTGGCTTTGGAAATGGCATGGACCCGTGTTATGCATTTGAAAACAAAATATTCTGATAAAGGACTCATCAAATTTCACTAGGAAAATAAGCAGAACTCCCATCAGTAAGACAGCAACAAGTGAAGCAGAGTAGTGAAAAGGGCTTTGGGGCGAACAGAGTGGCTGCCTGCAGTTGGGGTGGGGATGGAGATGGATTTGGCCATGGTACATAGCATCACCCATTTCACTGGTGGGAGGCAGATACTGCAATGCTTTAGCCTCTGTGTGGGATCCTGATGAGTCTGATACTGCTTTGTTGTAATATGTACTTTAAGATTACTAATTTATTAATATTGTTTTCCTTCTATTGAAAGGAAAGCAATATGGTTCCTAGTTGCTTTCATTAAATATTTTCAGTGTATGAATGTTTTCAAATTAAACACTGACTCCATAAAATCATACCAGGCACTGTCTTAGCTTCAGGTCATTAATTCTATTTTTTAGAGTATTAATACAGATGAAGGAACTTTGTTCTTTGTCTTTGCCTACCAAAGTGCCTGAAGTGAACTTTTTTCCCTCTACTTCTGCTAAATTACTAATTAGCTCAACGTACCTCAGAGATAAGAACCTTTGAGATTGGAAAAACTTGTGTTTTCAACAAAAGTTTATTGAGACAGTAGTTAGTGCTCTTGATGACAGATTTAAGGAGAAAATTATATTCCTTCTTTTTTTCTCCTTGAGCAATATCAAAGAGTGAAGCTGTTGATTAAAATAGGCAGAGTGTAATCAAAATTGTGCAATAGTCTAACTTTAAGACAATAATAGAGACCCCCCCCAACCCAAAGAAAAACATTATATATCTTCTCACAGGAAAGTGTTATTGACATGTGCCTGTTGGAAAGTCTTAGATTCAGACTGGAGATGTTGTAGCTGTTGTTGCCAAACCCGTGATAGGTGAAGTTGTATAGGAAAGATACTCCCCCAGCACTTTGATTCCTTCCCTGCACAGCCAGGAGAAACAGGAAAGCCAGGACTGAGGCGGTTGCCTTGGACTGTTAGTAGTGTCCTTGGAGTGCTCCAGCTCAGCCTGTCTATCCTGGGGTAGATTTGCTGGGGAATTAAAGTAATGATTCACAGCACACATCTTAAAACCAGAAATGCTTATTCATGCATTTGAAAAGGGGGTAGGTGGGAATATTAGACATATACCTTCCCACTTCTCTCATGCTCCCCTACAAACACATTACAGAGATCGAGCTGATATCCAGGGTATTTGAACATTTAGTGACCTTAAGAGGACACTTGTAATGTAAAATACTGGCTAGCATATAGTGGCTACCACGTTTTCAGCCATAGAGAAGGCAGCAGAGAGGCAATTAAGGATAACATATTCCTTTCAAAAAATTTCAGGTGCTGAATATTTAGTAAAATGATAGAGTGACACCAAAATAACCTACAACCCAAAGAGCCAAACAAACATCAGTCTTATAAGTATTAACGTATACGACATATCTATAATCACGTGCTTTTGTTTGTGCTGAAAACATTAATGAGATATCTCATAACTTCACAACAGATTTGCAATTTGTACCTAAAACTGGGAATATCAAACAGCTATTGCAACACAGCAATGTAAAAGCAAGTTGTTGGCTTTTACTGAGATAAATATTATATATTGGCCTTAAAGATTTTTTCTCCTGAGTTGTATTTTTCTTCATGGATTTGATAGTAATTCCTGACAAAATCAGAGGAAAAACATATAAATTCAGAATGTGAACTACTGAGTATAATAATGACAAAATGTTTACAGGTGTTGATCCATGGAGCACCAGGAACACAGAAACAGGTAAGAATAGATATTGTTACTGTCCCCATGTTACGTTTAAGGAGCTCTGACCAAGAAATTAAGTAATTTTTAAATGTTATTTGATAAGTCATGATATATATTCAAGAAGGGCTGAAACTAAGGGAGGCAATTCTGGCTGTGCTGAGTATCAGAGATCTGTCAGTGACTTCGGTCTTTACCTGAAAAGACTTTTTCTAGGCTGTGCTTTTAGATGGTCCATCTTCTCCTTTAAGACTTCCTCATTTGGCTTAATTTTGTCGATTATTTCGTAGCAAGTCAGGGGAGTTGGGAAGGAGAGATAGTAGATGCTAAGAAAACTATTTACTTTGTGAGCACAGACTGTATTTGAGATATTGAAACCTTCTCCTTGAATGTAATCCCCATTGTTCTGAACACCCTGAGGAAGGAAACAATAGTTGTGTTGGAGAGTTTAAGCCCATTGTGAACCAGAATACATAGAATGATAATATATATTGCCCAATGGCTCTATTCGCTATAGAAAGTCCTTTAGAAAAAATGTTGGTTTTGGGCAATAAAACAGGTATCTCTTTGGTATTGATATCTTTTGTAAGTAATTTATTTAAATAAGAAAACTGAAGGTCTTTTCTTTAGTGGCCCTTTCATACTGGTACTTTTAAAAATGGGGACATGATGAGTTACACAAGCTCTCTCAGCTTTTATTATTCTAAGATTATGTTATTATTGCTAATCTGCCTCCAGCGCTGGCCCTAGCCACTAGGAGACCTTATGTTAACATCTTCTAGGGTCTCCAGGGGAGAGTCTTGAGAAATCTCTTCATTTTTTACAACAACTCTTACCTCCCCCTCCTTCCTCATTTTGTCTGCTTTCAAGCCAGTGACAGGTTGCATCACAAAATGAGATTGTGCTGTAGTCCTCCTGGGGATTAATACTGGAAGAGAAAAGAAAATAAATAGAAGATGGTGGTTTCTCAGGCTATTTCACAATTCTGATCCACACTGGAGTGATTTTTGATTAACTTTTCAGTGGTTTGACTGTATGCAGAAAGAAAACGATCAGGAAGCAGTGAGCAGTGGGAAAAGAGGAAGGTCACGGCCACAGCTTCCTGAACTCCTTCAAACTGCAGGATCCCCTCCAAAGCACTCATTCCCATCTACCTCCTAAAATCCCAATGTTTCAGTCCAGAGGCTCCCACCAGAAATCTCACTGCTTCTCTGAGGTTCTCCCTGGCAGAATTCATCTTACTAACACCATAAAATCAAATTTGCCTACAGGGCTGGAGGATTTTGAACTAAGTCTAAGTTGTAGTATCAGTTATCTCTGAAATTGTTGTCCCAGTCAGCAAACTTGTATGAGGTCCCAGAATGGACTAAGACCAGATCTGAACATCAAAGATATGATCCAAGACAGGTATATCTCCAGCTGTCCTCTTGCCCGAAGCCATGAGCCATCCAGGACTGCCAATCCTGCAATTAACAGTGTTGTTAAAAACAGAAAAAAAATTTGGGCGCTTATTTCTTACAAATTTCTTCAAGTAGGTTACTGGCACTAGATCATTCAAGTTAGATAATTTGAACTCTCTAGCCTTCATTTCACATTTCAAAATTATACCCTGTGGAGACCTATTCTTCTATACACGGGGATTTGGATACAGGCTAAGAGGGGAGATTGATTTACTTCCAAGTGCCAGGAGGGAAGGTGTTGGAAAACTAAAAGACTGTGGAACTGAATTTAGAGACACATCTGCAGTCTACATGGTTAGTGACTATAGTGAGGGGGTGGGAGAACATCCCCCAGACCACCTGACAGATATGGGGCACAAGAGCCCTGTGATAATAGCATTTTATCTCTGATGTTCCCCAAAATTTGCTAGACTCACCAGGATGATGCTTTCCACCTGCAGGGAGTCAGCCTGCTTCCCTAAAGAAAATACTTGGCATGAGCTTTGCAGGGAGTTTCTCCTTTCCTTCAGCTCCATATACTGTGTTCCTGGAAAGAAGGATGAAGTAGGGTCATTTGGAGGTGAAGGGTAGTCAAGTAAGGAGAAGTTATGCAGAAATCAAAATTATCTGTGCTCTAAGATGTCTTTATGATGTATCTCTATATGTTTGGCAGTCTGCTTAATCTCTGTGGCTATGCCAATAAGAAACAGCTGTAGGGACATGAGCTGAACTGTGCCACCAAGCTCTCCCTGGGCTGTTTCATTTACTAGTGTTAATGTCACATTTTTCATTTGACTCACCTGGGTGGTTGTCTTTCTACCTCTTGGAAGTGATGTGAGGGTCTTTGATCAGGTGTGGATTTAATGCTCCCCTAGCACTGGAGTCAGCTCTGGTATAATGTTGTGTGGTTTTAACCACACAGTTTAGACCCATGTTTGAAAACCTTGATTGACACCTGAAATTGGGGATGCCTTGGGAAGCTTGTTCATGCATGTTACAACTTTTCTGCATGGAAAAGCTTATGAGCTGAAGCCTTTACCTGCTTAAGGTCTTCAGCACATAATTCCTGCTCCTCTTGGTCAGTCCCTTAATCATAAATGCCAAGATGGCTTCCCAAAGGCCTCCTGATGAAGCAGGATGAGGGATCATTAATTGCTGCAACCCTGGACTTAATTGCTAGGTCATCTGAACTCAGATGGTCTTGACAAAGCCAGGCATGTACTTTAGTCAAACTGAAATGTTTCATTAAAACAGCAATGGGCTTGGAGAACATGACTCTGTCTGGGATTATAGGAAAACCAGGTAAGTGAAGATGAAATGTGAGATCACCTTGCTTGTGGCTTAGCTGATTTGAAAATTAATATCCAATTATCAGTTGTACTGTTTCTTGTATTGTTAAGGTAGACATAATTAGAAATTTTGGAAGCTCAGCTTTTTCAACATTGCAGAAAGTATTTAGAGTTTTTGTGTATAGAATATCAGTCACTTAATAAGTCCCTTTCACAGATTCATATAACTCTCACACCTGCCGCTCACTTCTGCAGCCTTTGAGAAAAAACTCTGTTTCCTGAAGCTACGGGAACAATGCTGGGTGGGTGAAGGTAACTTTGTTTTTACTGACATCTTTGTTAAGGATGGCCTGTGTCTGGTAGGACCCTTTCCTTCCCCCACTCTCTTTGTGTTTCCCATACAAAGGTCCAGTGCAATCACAGACCACAGTGAAAAGGCTTAGGAGGCTCAAAAGGCTTAGAAGAAGTTGTGAGTGCTGACTGGGCTACTGAGTCTGGATGGAAGAGACCCGTGTTGGGCAAAGAGTGGGTCAGTCTGAATGAAGTAAGTTTTCCTCCGAATGGATGACTTTGTTCTTGTGGGGTAGAGCTCCGACAATGCCCACAGCAGAAGCTGCTGCGGTTTGCAGTGTGCTTAAATGGCACCTGAAGCAGAACCAGGAGAGGAGTTACAGTTCGCTACAGTGATGAGGATGTTTACCTGGGTCTCTGAGTACTCTGAGGAGTATCCTGGAGTACTCTACAGCACTCTGGTGAGGGCATGCTCTGCTGAGGACTGTCAGAAAAGCCTGACCTCAAATCCCAGAACCAGAGGCAAGAACTGGAGTTTGAATGTGCTCCGGTGATTGAACAAGTGGATAAGCCAGTGCAGCTTATCTTGCGACAGATTTGTGAACCTAGTCCTTCATTTCTTTGGTTTTTCCTGACAAGTGCATTTAGATGTTTCATTTTGTCTCCTAGGGAATATCTTGTACAAATGGGAAAAGGTGTCTTCATTTTTTGGTTTTGGTGTGGAAAATAATTCAAAGTAGTTTCAATTCAGTCATTTTTTTTTTCTGTTTTGTTGTTGTTTCTATGTGGATTTGGGTATAAAGGGGAAAGAATGGGTTCAGCAGTCAAATGTAGGATTTAACTGTGTACAGAGTCTTACTCTCAACTCACATAAGCTCTTTTGAAATACCATTCTTTGTCCTCACTAAAAGGAAAAGCTGTTCCTTCATGTGTTAGTTAACAAAGGTTAAGTAAAGCATATTACAATCTGAATTATACAGGGCTGTTGCAGCTTGCTTAAGTGTTAGCAGGTCAAAGAGAACACTGCATCCTTCATAATGTTTTAGTTTAACCTGCTAACAAATGTTAATACATCTGTCTTGCTCAATGCGTTTTTGTGTGTGAATGTGCATGTATTTAAGGACTAGAAAAGAAATGCTATATGTCAGACGAAAGTCCTTCAGAATTCAGCAAAGTGTCATTTAAATGAACAGCAATAAATCACGGAGCACCAGAGTATACTACACATCACCCCCAGAGGACACAATGTTATGCAAATAAAGACTTTATGGGCAATATTTCTGCAAATATTCTTCCATTTTTTGAGCATTTCTGTACATAAATCCGTTCAAAGCTAGACAGCCCTATAAAGTAACAACTGGCTGGATTCATCAAAGTGTTCATAACAAGCAGTAATTTTTCATTCAGGGGAATGTTAGCAAATAAACCACAGCCCTAGCAGCTTTTGAAATTCTACTACCAAATATTCAAAGTGAGTCTTATTGTCTTAAGTACTTTTCATTATTTTTACAGGAGAGGATAGGCGATAAACGTTACGTTCATTGGCTTCTTGTGAGCAAATATTTGTCTATTACCCCTTGGTTGTATGTTGCTATTGCACTAGCAGTGGTCCCTGACTCAACTGTACCACACGCTTGCCAGAGACTCAGGAGGAAGAAAATCCTTCACCGCATAACTCACAACTTTTAAGCGTGAGACAGCCAAAACTGGTAGGTCCACTGTGACTAGGGGAAGCACACAGAAACAGTGAGGCAATGCAGAGCTGTGTGTGTGGCAGGGATCTCAGGGCACTGGCTGCCTAGCTGCTGTCAGGGACTTGAAATATGAAAATGCTTGTTTGTGAATTTAAGATATGGGCAACATTTTGCTAGTCCTTGAGAGCTAGCAGGAGCAGGCTCTTGAAGGCAAAGGTGAGGAGTTCATGGCTGATGAGATAAAAAGTGGGAGTGCTGGAGGTACACACAGCAAGGAGCAAGGTGTTAAAAGCAAAAAGTCCAGGAAATGGTTGCAAGGCTGGGTGCATATGAAATATCTTAAGCAGTTATAATGAGATGAGGTTAATGAGCGTTCTAGCAGTATCCCAATATTGCAACTTTGCCCTGTGATGTCTTTTCTGTGCCAAATTCATCACCTCTCAATGCCCTTTTCTCCAGAGGGATCTTCTTTACAATGCAGAAGATAACAAAGGTCCTCTGAAAGAGCGAAATACATTGCTTTAACCACTATAGAAGGTAATCACTGAATACCACCAGAACATATAGTAAAAGGAAAATAAAAAGATCAGAGCTGTAAACTGGAACAATTATTTTGAGGCACCCTGCAGTTTTTTGTTTGGTTTTTTGTTTTTTGTTTTTTCTCTTTGTCCCTCTTATTTTACAGATTACAAAGCTTTTCAACTTGTTATTAGCAGGCAGAATATCTTACTGTGTTGTCTGCAAATTCTTACTTGCATAGGTTTGTAAGTAAAAAAAACCTCTATGTTTGTTAAAGCATGTGCTATTCTCCACTTAACTAAGGAGATGAAAAGTCACAACTGTGCTATGATGTTTTATTAAAATATAAAAGATAGCAAGCTATCAGCACAAGCCAATTAAATAATATTTCTTGTCTCCAGATTAGCCTACACACAGATTTATATTTACATTTATATTTTATTGGGAAAAAAAATCAGCCTTTGCCCAATATAATCATGCTTGATATTTCAGAAAGCTTATCCATTCACTGTTGCTGGAAGCACAACAACAACAAAATATGTTAAAAAAACCCCCAACCAACAGTCCCACACATCAGACATTTTAGAAACCTGCAACACATCAGCACATTATGTCCACAGAATTTCACAGTCCACAAAACAGCAAATATGTAAGAGTGTCCACTTATTAAGACTGACTTGTGAGGCATGGAGGTGACCACTTCAGCTATTCTTGTGTCCCTTAATTTCACTGATGCTGGACCCATTATACTCACAAGAATCCTTTCTGAATGGGTGAATTGTCTAATAGTTCAGCAATGCCCAGGGCTCGTCTAAGTTTTTAAGAATTATCTCTACCTAAATAGGAATAGCGTGGTATGCAATACGACTCAGTCTTGTGGATGTCTTTTACAGTGGGCCCTATTTTAAGCAGGAATTGGTCCAGGTGGACTTTGGAGACTTTTTCCAACTTATTTGTTCTGTAATTCTATATTGCCGTGCAAAAATTTTGAAAACAGCGATATCTTGCCATCAATCCTCCAAATGAACCACTATAATGTCATTGCTAGGGAGACACTGAAATCTTTGGTGTCTCTCTCTATTTTCTGAGGTAACCTTCATAGTCTATGGCAGGAAAAAATATTCAAGGTATTCCAGAATAGTGGTTTGCTCTTGCAACAGGTTTAAAAAAATGGTGTAGCGTGTCCCTAATACATTAACATATGTGTATATTAACATAATAGTTATAACTATAACATGTTCATACTATATGTGAACAAAATGTGTAAATGGTTGGATCTTTGTGCGTGTGCTTTTTGTCTTGTGATTGGTCAAGTTGACTCTATGTTCAAGATGCTCTTCAGAACTGAATAGTATTACTTGTGCAGTTAATAGAGGTTTCGGTTCTCTCTAGCAGAAAGCTATAGCAACAGGTAAATCAGAAGCTGGGAATCCCGTTGTCTTAAACCATTTTTTTTTTTCCCAATCACATTGGGTATGTTTGATTTCATAGAAGGTTTACACCAGTAGCGGGATGATTTTTCTGTAAGTTTCAAACTGCTCATCCACAAACCCAGCTCGCTTGAGAAGTGTGGGGAAACTTTGACACAGCAGGACTAAACTGTCTGGTAGGAGGATCCTCCATCATCTGTCAGGGTGCCTGATAGTTGAGACAAACTGTTTGCGTTGTTTGCATTAGTCTCATGTGAACAGATGGGTGCCATGGCATGACACTTTTTTGGTAAAATGCTCTTTGTTTTTGTGCTTGCACACACAACAGAGCCTCAATCAACTAATTCACTGTATCGTTCAGATGTGATTCTCCCAACACATTGTTTCTTTTGTGTATTCCTAGAGTGTCTGAAAATTCTGCCAGCGCGTCCCTGAAAAATTGGCCTGTATAGTAAATAGTTGGAACACACCAGGGGCACTGCATATATTAATTTAATAGCCTGTCCACAAGTATAAATGCAGAAAAATGAGCAGTATAAAAGACTGGGAAAGCTACACTCAGTGGTGCACAAAATAACTTTGACTGGCAAGACTGTTAGTTGTTCCATAGTGAAACGGAATGCAGATATTGGACTTGAAATACTCCTGACTGGGTGGGAATCTGAAAGACAAAGCCAAGAACTAGTGAGCACAGGGTAACTGAGTAACTGATGCGTGGTGGCATCAGATATACGGTCAGGAGAGTCGAGCATATCCATACTTGAATACCTGTGCAGATGAGGAGAAAAAAGGATTTGCGAAATGAAGATACAACCTGACTGGAGTAACTAGAGTGAGTTACTAGAAAGAGAGAATCGTCAAAGATAACCTAGCGGATAGATCTGAAAGACATGGTGAAAGAGTGTTCTGTTCCCAGTGACAGAAAAGGGGTAAAAGTGTGAAATTTTTTTCTATGTTACATTTAATCTTGTAATTCTTTCCAGTTCATTTTACTTATCAGAAGGAAATAAAAATCCATGCTCTTAGGTTCTGTTTTCTAAAATCACACTGTCTTAATGCAATACTACTAATATATACTGAATTCTAGCACATGGTGTCATAAATCTTTACATTCTCAGTTTTATGCCATCAATTCTGTATTGTTATATAGTATCAAAGGAGACCAGAAGATGATATTAAAGCCTCTAAAGACACATCATATGTTCTAATAAACTTCAACGTAGGTTTAGGCGATAGTGCATCAAAATACTTTCATAGCTGTGAACAGGGTTTTTGATTAGGGAGGTTCTTTATGAAGATTTTAAAATCATCGTTGTGAAGGGTTTGTATCCAGAGCAACAGACATTTTTCTTGTTGTAGGCTCTACTATATTTTAATATACATGTATTTGTGGTTATTATTATTGAAATATGCCTAGAGGGCATCATGGAAGGATTAGTTTAGTATCTCCCACCTCAGCCCACATCTAACAGCCAGTCCTAAAGTTCTCCTGTAGTTTTCTCCTTTATTCAGAAAACTTTTTGTCCTGTTTCTGGTATGGTGAAGTAAGAGTTTATAAAAATTTCCTTTTATCCTGGAAAAAATGCCTGTCTACTAGTAGTTCACTCTCGGAGAATCATGTAATTTAAGAAACTGTCGGGGCATGAAGGTCTGATTTTTTTTTTTTTTTAAATTTTTAATTGACCTTTTATTTTATAGCATACCATTTCAGGATAAAAAAAGAAAAAAGGTAACAAAAGTGGATTTGTTAAACTCTTGTTTATATTCCCATTTAGATTTGTTTCACAATAGCTTTGCTTGTGTAGTTGAAAACATCTTCTCTGAAGACAAAAAGTTACAGTGAATAATAGAGCATAGATTTGTTGATAGCTTGCATCATCTCATGAATTAATACCTCTGTATTATGATTATTGAGTACAGTAAAATGTGTTATCTAGGTAGTTAATCAATGTAAGCCATTAGTGGTGAAATACTTTGAAATGTATACCAACCAATTATGTTGAGAACTATGTGTCTTAAGAAATACCTTATGCTGCAGAACATCTATGCATATGGAAGAATGCACTTAAAAAAAGTCTCTTTCAGTGAATCAAGATTTTTCATTTTGATTTTTATATCTTTCTTTTATGTTATAGTGTATTTTATAATGTATTAAATAGAAAGTAAATAACAATCACTTAACATTCTTACAATGTTGGTACAATTTGATATTACTGAACCATATTTTCCTGACACAAAATGCTACAAAAATTAACACATTTCTGAGGGAAGTTTGGTTTTCAACAGCAGTATTTTCTGAGGATGTAAAAATTCTCAGAAATCTTTAAAGTGAGTTAACTTTCAACTTGCTTATCTAAGAGCCTTTATTTATGAAACTCCTTTCAATCTGAGATATTTTGGTGGTCATACATGGTGAAACCAATAAGAATGAAACATTTGAAAGAAAGGATGTAGTTCAGGTTTTTAATCAGTGTGTCTTCAGCAAAAGAGAGTAGTTTTAAATTTTTCCAACATAGTATCATTTTGATTCACAAACTGATTCTCTTTTGGGAGATGTATCCCCTGATTCTTAGCAAAAGTAAACAATATTGTCCAACTGACTTCTGTGAAATTGTATCACTGCAAGCCAAATACGAATCTGGTCCATCTCTTCCATTAAAATTAATGGAAGAAAGATGTGTCCAAATGACCTAGAATACTTTGAATTTATATTTTCTTGAATTGTGTCAAAACAATGCTTTTAATAGTAGATATCTTTTTACATGTTATGTGTATGAGTGAGTATTAAATGTGCTGAATGGCCTAAATGTAAACTGTGATTGATTATTCCCATATGAGCCCAGTCTACTTCCAGTCCATTGGTTAGGATATAATAAAAGACTGTTTTCATCAAGGACTTGGCATCCTCTTGAAAACTGGATTTGGATATGACAGCAAGAATGAACATAGTAGAAATAGGGAAGTTAATCAACCTAAGCCAAAAGTCACAGCTCATATGTGCCTAGGACTGCACACTCTTTAAAAAAAAAAAAAAA
>RSEF01000002.1:18377153-18429582 GCA_003993805.1 Himantopus leucocephalus
TCAAGGTCCCTTCCAACCTAAACCATTCTGTGATTCTATGTGTTATGCAGTGATGGAGCTCTGGAGCTCGGGGCAGGGTGGCGGGTGCCAGTGCAGGCTTCACCAGGCATTAACCATGCAGATGTCCGGCCCTCGTGCAATGCAACCTAAATGCAACAGATCAGCAGTTTGCTATTGCAGCAAGAGGCTGAGCACATGTATGGTGGGTTTGGTGTGTGCTTGGCACATAAACTCCATGAAATGTTTCTGAAGTGAACGTGGTATGTTGCAGGGGCTGACTGCTCATGTACAACTCACTGTTTTTTGTTACTGAATCGGTCTCTGGAATAGTTAAGTACAGTGAATAGTAACACAAATTAAATGTCTGCAAAACTTTCGTCAAAACTTCCAGCAACCCGGAGTTTTGACAGTTGTAACTTATAATATATAAACATGGCAATTTCAGAGCAGATTGTCATTTAGAGTAAGAACATTTCTGACTGTTATTTTTACACTGTACACTCAGCTGAGTTTATCATGCTGATAAAAGTTTAGAAGCCTCAGCAATTAACCTAAATAATTTTATTTATTTAATTAATATTTTGAGAAAAGTTTTAGGTTTTTAGGGCAAAAGCTGATCTTTCTTCATCACTCGCTTCAGGTTCAGAAATGATGTGATTTTTGCTGTCTCACCCTTTCCTCTTTTGCACAGAGCTGGGGTTGGACTGGAAAGATAATTTGTGCTGTGTGGCTATCTCAGAGATCACGGATGTAGAATTAGATGATCTAGATATTTTTTTTTTAACAGCCAGCAGGTAAAGATGATAAAGCTGAACATCAAGAACTATATTCTCAACTCTATAGTCCAAATTTATTTATCAGCTCTCTAATTTTGCAGTGCCTAATACGGAATAGTTTGTACAGATCTTCATTCAGCTTGGATTTTGAGTGTTTGCCTGACGCCTTTTTTTTCTGTGGGGCAGCCAATTGCCCAACAGCTTCAACCTGGCTTCTGAGCATAAGGAATCATTGACAAATGAACTGTACAGTTGTTGCCTTGCTCACTAGTGAAATCTTTACCTAGGAAACTAGCAGTTGTAGAAATAATAGCTCCTAGCTAACAAAAGTAATGGTTTGTTACAATGTGCTAATTAGCTGCCAATTGTCTTTCAGAACCCGTGGAGACTTTTGTGACCCTACCTCCATGTAAGATTGCAATTTTAGCCATCCCCACTCCTCTAGTGAATTTAAGGACTTAGAGCAGACCAGCTCCTTCTCAAGAAAAGGGAAAGAGTCTTCCCTTGCCCGTCCATGTCTAAGTACTGCTATCTATCATCCTCCACCTGTGAAGGAGCAGAGGTTTTTGAAGCTTTATCTAATTTAGAACAAGGACCAGACTGACATTACGGATTTCCACTGAATGCCCCAACAACACTGGTGTGGAAGAAAAATTCCTAACAACCTATGTGTTTACTGTATATAGTCTGGATCGGATAGGTGTGATCCAAGACTGAAGATCTGGGTTAGAGGTGTTAGCTGAGCAAAACCCAGGCCTTAGTTGCAAACTTAGAGATTAATGTTGCAAGGACTGATGTAGTTTTCAGTAAACCTACGAATTGAAAGTGATGAAGTACTGGGTTATCCACCTTGCTGATACTTTAGTAAATAAGTGCTCCTATTTTGAATGTTTAGACTTTATAAATTCAATAGTTACTTATTTTAGTAGGTTTCTCAGGCTAATACATTGTGTTATACATGTGAGATGTGGCACATAGGGGTGTTTGTCTTCTAAATTTAAAGCTGGTCACAGCTGCCTCTATTTCTGCCAAAAAGCTTCATTTGTTTTTCAGTTGCCAAAAATAATCATGTGCTCCTTAAATGGAGAGCTTCAGCTGTTTCATATCTCTGTTGACTTTCTGAAATATCCAGCTTTGCCTAGACACTTTCTGCATACAAACACTCTTTTCAATACGAGGATACGTAGTAAGCTGAAAATATTAAATGATAGAGTAAGAATTTTAATGGGACTCACTGACATGTGGTTCTAAATAATAATTTATTTTCCTATGCTGGTTGTAGGGTCATCCATGTGCATGAATTCAGTTTTGAAAAGCCAACAAATTAAAGTGAAGATTAAGCATCAGCTCACTAGTTATAGTGCAGCCTGTGTTGTTTGGTCTAGAAATGAAAGAGCCAAGGAGGACTGTAGCTAGTGCCTCTGGTCAGTAGTCTGAATAAAAAAATCCTCTTTATTATTGCACTCAAGCCTTGTGTCCCCTGCAAGAAATGCCAAAGGGAGTCCTTTTGTTTGGTATATGCCTTATTATGAGTGTCCAGAGTGTATCAGCGAAAAAAAGGGAAAATTTATAGTACTTTACAGACTGATCAGGCAGCAGAATTAAACAGGCCAGCCATGCTTAAACCAAAGACATTTTTACCCTCCAGCTGCTTTCGAACACAAAACAATTGTGCAGGTATTTCTTGAATCAAATATCTGGAGTCATTTTGCAATGTGAAAAGGGTATAAATAGCAGCTGCTAGTTTATGAACAGTATTTGTAGCTTAGAGAACTGACATCCCTGGTTTTTGATCCCCTAATTAGGCAGAATTTGAAAAAGTTGTGTTTAATTTGCAATTGACTTTAAAATCACAGAGTGTGCATTTCAGAATGACATTAAAAAGCTTTTAAATACCCTTCAGAGCTTAGTGCTCCTAAATTGGTCCCCAGTGGTAACTTTGAAAGTGAGATAGATCATAGAAGTTCACAGGACACAAGCTAGTCACTGCTTTGTTCTGCCTAGGGAAATCCTCAGGTGGAGGCACGCGTGCAGCCTGGGACCCTGCGCACTGTGGGCTGGAGGAGAGCGGGAGACCAATCACATGCAAGGCAGATCTTTTCTGCAGGATGACTTGGAGGAAATATCTGAAAATCATGTATTAACTGGAGATGTTTCACTATGGAGCAGCGCAAAGAGTAGTAGCAAACCGTCATAACTGTTCACCCATAACCTCTAAAGGAACTCAGATAAGGAATGCAAACATGGCAGCAGTATCTGAAATGTATTCCAGAGAGTTATGAGTCATTAGGTCTGTTTTCTGTACTAGGAAAACGGGTGTAAACAATAAAATAAACCAAGAATGAGTACACACACGGATTCAATGGGAAAGAGCCACCACAGCTTTTGAAAATTAAAATGTCTCCTCACAAATCCGTTTGAGTTCTTTGAAAGAGTAAAGGATCATGTGGATAGGGTTGCCCCAGTTGATATTGTGTACGAAGAGTTCAAAAGAAACTTTGTCAGGAGTCCTCACTAAAACTCCTTAAAGAAATAAAGCTGTCACGGGATGATAATTATCAACATCATTAAGAATAAGCATAAATGGTCATTTTTTAGAATGGCATGGGATCACTGTTTGTGTCTCACAGAGACTTTTTCCAGAACTTGTGCCACTTTAGGTATTATTAAATAGTGCGTGAAAGGGATGAAGTGTGACTTGACAAAGACTGATGATGGTACAAAATCGTTGAGACTCATCAAAAAGTAAAATGAAGTCTAAAGAACCTCAGAACACTCTGATAATACTGAATGACCAGGCAGACAAAATTCATGTTGATAGATGCAAAGTAATGCACGTGGGGAATGTACCATCTAATTACATATACAGAATGGTGGGCTTTAAATTAGGCTCAGGAGGTCCCTAAACTGCTGACTGTCAGAAGCTGGGAGGTTTACAGGGGAATATCACTGTGTGTATGCCCTGTATTTTATATGTTCTACCTGAACATCTGCTACCAGCCACTGTCAGAGAGGCAGGAAACTGAGCTAGACGGACCTTTAGTCTAACTTAGTGCAGCTGTTCTTATGTTCTGGGGAATGCAAGCGAAGGAAAGGAAATGTGATTTTTTTTATTTTTTTAACGGTTGAGATTGCAGCTAAAATCGAATAGAATTTCATAAGACAAAGGGGAAAGCACTTTTTTAGCTCAAGGGCTTTCTCTGCTGAATATCAAAGGTCTGCAGCAAAGGCTTCCATTGCAAAGGTGTCTCAGGAAAAGGTCACAATCTTTCATAATTGAAGAGCAACGTAAGGTTGCTTTTATTATTTAATGCTGTTTATCATGCCTTAGACATTACTTCTTATAATAGCTACGATTGATTTTTATTTCTTTTTCCTGAGGAAGGCAAACCTGTATTGACTGGCCAGATGAAACAATGCTGTAAGAGCTGGATTGGTTCACACTGTTATCTTAGTGCACAGAGAGAAGCAGGGAACCACAGCTCTGCTCTGAGCTGAGCGACAATTACTGCTAATGCCTTGGAAGCTGAGGGAAACACAGAGGCAGAAAGTTGTATGGTGTAGACAAAATCGTTCTTTACTGATATGCACAGCAGAAAAGACGTGCTGGAAAGAGAATTTTTGTAACATTTTAACATGAGTTCAATGTAGACCAGTTTCATCCTCCTTCTTTCCAGATGCTTGGTGCCTTTCCAAGCACAAGATGCCTAAATTAGAGGTCTTGTTAGGGTAGAACACAGGTACCTCTAGAAGATGAATTCAGCTAACATAAGGTCAAAATTACTTTCTGGCATTTTCCTTGCTTAGTAAAAGTTGTGGGCAATTGAGCTTTTAATTTAGATATATAGTTTAAGAGTCTGAAATGAAGTGGGGTGAATCTATGTCTATGTGCACTTCAGTCCTCTCCGCAATAGTGTACTTCAAGAGATGAAACCTGGTTCTCAGACCCTGCACTGCAAGATGATCAATCCACTTCATTTGCTTCAAGCAAATATCCTACATGCAGATAGAACTTTTGTTTTGATGACAGCAGCTTTTATTTCAGTGTAAGCGTCATACACCTCTCATGCTGTTTTGAGTTGTATCTAAGTGGATTAAAAATATGATGCTTTTCATAACTTTCAACAGGTGCATGCATTTTCTGTTATCCTGAAAACTAACATTTTATTGGAGCACAATAACTGGTTGATGAATTAAATAGCATTGCTAGAGGAAAAAGGTAATCATCATGAAATCAATAAACATATTCCTGATCTATTTCTTCTGCTTCAGCATTTTTCCAAACTCACACATGATGAAAAGACATCTGAAAACCAACTACTTGGCTACTACAGCATATTATTTGAAGCTTCACTGAAGATCCTTCTCTTCTGTCATGTGTCCCTGCTGGGGATGGAGTTGGGAAGATGATTATAGAAGTGGGTTCACCTGCTATTTCAGACACTGCCATGAAGACTGTGCAGTACTGCCCAGAAAATTTTCTGGGGTCTTTCTTTATATACTGTGGACTTGAAATATCACAAGCCCCTTGATCTTAAGGGCATTGCTAAAAGGCCTCTTTGCATTTCTAGACTCTTGGCTAGGCTGCCCTATATGACGTGAAATAGGTTGGTGGGTAAAGGCTGGGTAGTAGTCTGCCTTTGAGGTTCTCAGACACACCTGTTTACTGAGCTCCATTTAGTTAGGTAGAATGATAAATCTTTAAGGTCGTAACTGCCTGATAATTTGTTGTGAAATCCATCCTTTTCCAAACGGTGCTTGCACCTCTATTTAATGAAGGGCAATAGCCATCTTTCAGATCAATCTGAAGTGTAAAAAATGTTTATACAAATGCCTGCAGCTCAGAAAAAGGCTTTTTCTTCTCTAAATCCTGTTAAATATGCAACTGGAGTGGTTTTGTTCTTTATATTTGCAGCGAGATCCAAAAGGCTGAGGCATTAATTCTGTCAGTCGCATAAAGCATTTTTTTTTTTCCTAGAAGCTTATTGTTTTGCAAGGAAACTCAATTAGCAGAGTATGTATAATTGTGGGCATGGCATGTATTTCTTCCTTGGTGGGTCTCACTGATGGCAGCATCAGATAAAAGGATTAGCAGGAACTGTGCCATAGCAATGCAGATCTCTCATTTACCTGGAGAAAGCCTTCTGCTGTCTTGACAGCTGTGTAAGACTGTCAGCCAGGGGCGAAGAATCCTAACTTGCACTCTAATTTGGTTGAAACTTGAACGCATGGGAGAGTACAGCTATTACCTCTAGCCAAACAGAAATGAGTCAACATGTTGATAGCTTGAATGAATAAGCAACTTTTAAAGAACGAGTGTTAACATAAGACTCAAATTACCATTCCCACTGCCGCCTTTTACAAACCTGAAACTCCCCTTCTCACGGGAGTGTTGTCTTCTCTGGGTTTACGTGGAGCTGTGTGTGCCTGTAAGGGAACTCTGTAATCGACATACCTTCTCCTTATATTCTTATATTATATATATTCTGAAATCCTTTAATACTCTATGCAGCACGAACAGCAATTACAAAGGCAAGACCAGCACGCTGTCTCTCACCCACAGGTGAACACTGGGCTGGGAATGCGACACTGGCGAGCTATCTGTGCATATGCTCAGCCCTAAATTTCTCTGCTTGACTGCCATTTTAAAAGTTCAGTGTGCCAGTTTCTGTGACATTTGTCTCCTAGTTACCGGGAAAGAACCAACAAGTTCATTTGTGCAGCATTAGTAACTTGGGCTGTGTTTGAATCAGCTGTCAACAGAAAGTGGAGTTAAGCTGCATAAATGTATGTGTGCGTAGGGGGAAGGGAATCTTTATCTGCTGGAAAAAAATCATAAAAATTTAAAAGAATCTTTGGAGGTATCCTGACTGCGCTGGTGGCACATGCTTGGCATATGAAATGCTGGACACTTATGCCAGTGCATGTTCCTAATTACAATCTCCTTATCATAAACAATTACCATTAAATGCAGTGCATGGTGGAAGGGGGAGGAGGAAGAAGCCCAGGTAGGATTGTTTGGAGCTGCATGAGTCTGTGTTTGCCTCAGGCTTAGTTAGCTGTCAAGAAAACCCCTGGAGCACCCAGAATTCACAGGCTTTACAGCTGATCATAATCAATAAAGGCAAAAGCCCAAGCTGGGGAAAGTCGGCAAAAACGTGTTGTCCTCTTGACCATTGCAGGACAAAACTGTGTGCTACTGAGTAATTGTGAAGAGAGATGGGGGTCAGAAACACACACTGGCTTTAGGCATCTGTAAGTGGTGCACGAAACTGATCAAAGTGAGGTGATCACTGTGCGAGGTTGTTGTCTGCTCTTCTGTGGTCAGTAAGGATGTTTTGTTATTTGTGTCCTTTGGGCTCCTGTGTTTCTTTGCATGGGGGCACAGGATGCTCCCCAGGGGAGAGCAAAAGCACAAAAGGTCAGGCTGCTGCTTGATGAATATCAGCGAATAGCACGGATTGGCAGTGCTCTCGGCAGCTCCTGGTGAGAGAGAGTATCGCAGAAAGAGCTGTGGCTCACGTTCACGAGTGCAAAAACTATCATCTGCCATACTGCAGCAAATCCAGCTCTCTTCGTAAGATGGCTTTGGAGCAGACTTACAATGATAGTCTATTTGGTCAGTTTTTCTATCAAAGTGAGCTAGATTCTGCTACGCTTTTCTATCTGTTATGTCTCATTCGGTGCTTTGCCTTAATGAATTCTGGGGAGTAATCACAGAACAAAGATCTCATTGCCATTGATAAATGTGTCAATACAAAGTCTTTACGAGTACAGTGTTAAATACTGTAAAAGAACAGCTTTCTTCATTACATGATCCGGACCCAAGTTTTACAGCTCATGATGAAGTTAAAATGGTTTAACAAACTCCAGTACATCAGGTGAGGATGCTGCAGCCTAAACACTCTATACAGTCAAAACCTGCAGCGTATGCCAGGTGATTTAGTTGAGCATAACATGCTGGGACCTATGATAAACTCCACTATTTCTTCTGTTTTAAGAACACGCGTGGGGCCAGTGACCACAGAACAGGTGATATAACTTTGTCACGTATCCAAGACTTGCACATTAGAATCAAGAATGTTCCTTGATACTAACGTCCTTTATGGTCTTGCTGTTTGGATACTCTGTGTCTGCACTTCCATGCTATTGATAGAGGAGAATTATAAGGAGCCACAGTAGTATTGCAAGTTTTGAGCAAAAAGTAGAGGATGCAACCTCAGGCAACTGATGCTTTGTCATGCCAGAGGATGGGTGGATCCATACCCGGTACTGTGGCTCTCCAACAGTTACTGGAAGCATTATTTAAAATGGGTCTTTCTGTATGTGCGAAAAGGTGCTAGACCCCTTAAGAAAGGAAAGATTTGGATGTCTTGGCAGGTAATCATAATAGTTCTGTTTTAATAAATGTCTTGTCTCTATGCCTATGAGAAATTCTGCACTTTTGTATTCTTACACAGACAGATCACTCTCTGGTGCCCTCTCTCAATCTGTTCTCAGTGGATTGACATTTGAGTACTTTTGAACAAGGACAAGATTCTGACCCCAGCTGAACAAATCCTGCAACCCCAAGTGTCTGTGTACTTGACTGGCTGAGCTTATCTTCATATCATGTATTCCTGTTCATCACACTGCAGGGCGTATGTTTGCTTAGCGTTTCTGCCTCTCACCACCCGGACACGGTGGGCTTGCAGCCAACTCATTATCTACCCTCCTGTCACAGTGTCCGTCCTCAGAAAGACTGGCAGTATTAAAACCCTGTTGCTGTGGAAAGTTTTCTTAAAACCAGTTCCTTAGAAAAGATAAGCGTGCAAAAATACAAATTTAGGTGGGGCTTCATTGTCATGGATTTTTATACAAGGATGAAAAGGTGGCAGTGGAAATTGCAAGGAAAGGCAAGGAAAGACCAATAAAAAATGGAGAAGATCCTAGCCAGCTCTCTCATTTAACACTCAGTGGTTGTGATTTTGACTGATTTAATTGAATAGCAATTTACTGAGTCAGATTTCTTGGTTCCCTGAGAAAAGAACTTGCAAAAAAATCAGTGTTGCATCATTTGATACTATGTAGATAATGACTATAGACATGTTGGTGGTTTTGAACATTCATTATTCCTTGTGAGGCTCATAGGCAGTATTTTGCCTATCTTAAGCCAAATCTTTGCTGCTATCTGAAGGGAATAGCCAATCTTTTTTTTCCTGGGAGCAGTTTGGGAAGGAAGAGATTTCTTGTTTTATCTTCTTTCCTGGAATAGTTATGACCTGTCATACAGTTGGAGTGGTGGTCACCTACCTTCCAGTTGTTCCTGGAGGGATCTCTATTATATGGATACTAGGGAGATATCAATTACTTCCTTCATCAATTACTTCAGATCTGTTGCATGAGCTGTGATACACCTTTAATTTTTTTTTGTGATAAATATGTATTTCAAATTAAGGAAGACAGAGAGAAGAGAGAAAAGTAAAGCCTTGGAGAAAGCTTGAGTGAGCATCTGCCATTTTCCTCAAGATTTATAAGAACAAAATGGCTGCTGCAAAAAGCTTTTTGGTAAATATACTGGAAAAGAAAAGGAATAAAAGTATAAACTGAGTGAGTATGTGGAAAAAGCCCCCACCTCCCACGTAAGCCACTTCTGCAGTCTCTCTCTCTTCAATGGAGTTTCCTTCTGGACTCAACAATCCTCACTGATAAATAGTTAATTGTAACCCAGATGTTATTTTTAAAAGGCTTTCTTTTTAAAAGTTATCTTATTCAGTTAAAAAAAGAAACCATTTGGGAAAAAAACTCACAACACAACAACCCCCAAACCAAACACTTCTCTCACACTCGCACCACCGCAACCAGCTCTAGCTTTAGGTGTGGAGATCAGAGGCTTTATAGGCCCTACAATAGGCACTCCATTTTCTTTTTTTAAAGGGGATTATAAAATTTTCCTAGTCTAATCTCTAAGCATATCAAAGACTAATATTGGAATATACTGTGAGCTTGTTCTGAATTTTCTTCTACTTTATATCAATGTCCTAGTGAGTCTTTTACTCAGAGGAGTAGATTTAAATGGCAACAAAATTTAAACTTTAGCCTAAATGTTGTTTTGTCTCAGTTTCTCCAGGACTTTTTCTTCTGCATGATCCATTTTACCTAGTTTTATTTTGCCTCAATATTCCTGTATTACTCATATCCTGAGACAGAGTTAATGGTAACACAAGCTGTAAGAAATAATTTTCTAGCCCTTTGTAAGCTCTTGGTAGTTATTAGAGGACCAGACAGCCTTAACCTGAGCCCATAAGTAATCACTCAGAGTCAGGCAGTCTGAGAGTGCTGTCTTTTCATTCAAAATTGTGTAAAATAAGCCACTGCATAGTGTTACAGCCTGTGCCAACTGGCTGATGTTAGAGGCTATTACAGGAACCGTTCCCTGCAAAGGACACTGTTGGTAGATTTGAAATGTGACTTTGTGGCTTTTAATTTTTTTTTTTTGGCAGAGGCTGTATTTGTTGTCTGCTCATAACCCATTGAGATATAAGGGTGTAATAAAGAGTGAATATTTAACTGAAATTCTGTTTGCTTAAACTCTTCAATATTTCTGCAGAACTGACAAAAATTCTGTCTTCAATCTTATAATTAGAAAATAAATCCATAACTTTTATCTGCACTATAGCTCGCTTGAAAAGGCAGAACTAAGTTAATTAAAATACATTTAATTTTCCTTGGATTTCTTTTGAATTTTTTTAAACATGTGTTCTAGTAAAAATAAGCTTTGAAAACTGTTGAGTAACTAAAAATGAACTTAAAATTTGGCAGTTCCATGATTATCTTCTCTCTTAGATACAAATATGCTGAGGATTTCTTCATTTGAGAGACCAGGAGCACCACCAGAAGATTTAAACTTCTTGAAATGTAAAACCCATTGTCTAGTTGGAATTTTTCCCTAATTGAAGACTTTTCAAAATATACATTTTACAACAGTTCTGTAGCAGTAAAACCAGCTGGGATTGTTTGGAATGAATAACTACTTCAGAAGTTAGCCAAGTTCAAGGGTATTCTTATCTGCTTTGCTGTTCCAGCCACAATTTCACATAATTCTGTTACTTCATAGAGCTGATGTCTCAAAACATATTTCTGACCACTGTCAGGCAGCTTTTCAAGTTTACACATGAAACCCCCTCAAGTGCAATGCACACTAAAGTAGTTTTCAGCTGATTTAGTTTTAGTGTGGAAGGAATGTAACCTTTCCGCCATAGTGGGATTTACCTTGTTACTAGTTTGGGTTTTTTTTGTCTGCTGGGACCTACTCAGGCCTCTTTTCTCAGGCAGAACTCCTATGGGGAGTAGAACTGAACATTTGCTTAAGTCAGGAGTGCTAAATTAGGCAAATATGGGATGGAAGAATTACTGCAACATGCCCAGGAGAGTAATAAATTAGAAATTGCAAAACATGACAGTTTGCAGTAGAAGGATTCTTTCTCTTATTAAGCTTGGAGATGTAACCCTGGCAAGGAGGTTAGTCTTTCTAGAGACTAGTTTGCAACTTGTAGATCACTGAAGTATCTGATGGAAGGAAACTTTACAGACCAGTCCCAGTATGTTGCACGGCACAGATGGCTTGCTTTCTCCGTAAATGAACCTTGTTTTTTTGAAGCTGGCAGAATCTGTGTTAGAGAAATTTCCAAGCTCAGTAGCAGCACTTCTGTGTACAGCTGTGGCTTGCATCTGTCAAAGCTTGTCTCAAAGCAGTGGAGGCAGCTCAAAAATTCCAACAACAGCACAGGACATAAATAGTTGGCTACCGATACAGTGTACCTCATAGCTTTTGGCCCACTTCTATGCTGAAGGTAGCATACAGGGCACTGAATATTACTGGAATCTGTCAACACACTCAGTGCATTATTATTTATCATTTTATTACTATGGGTACAGGGTACTCAATATTACAGGAGTCTGTCAACACACTCAGTGCGTTATTATTTATCATTTTGTTACTATGGGTGTCAGTCAGGGAAGTTCCTTTCTGGTTTATCTTCCTACCATACCCTCGTCATTATTTTTTTGGATTGAAATGAGTGAAGAGAGCAATGATCTGTGATGCCAGTGCTGGAAATATCAACCTCATTCTAACCATGAAAGTTCTCTTGTTTCAAGCAGCTAGGTTGTTTTCTTTTTTCTTGCTTTGGATACTCAGCCCGTGATTTGAGAAATCCAAACACTTGTACAAAGCTTTAATGGATTGTAACCTACAAGTTTGTTCTCTGTGTTATAGCTTCCTGAATTTAAGTAATAAATTACTTTGTTAGGCAGTCAAAAATGGTGCAAGAAGGCTATTAATGTTATCACATTAATGCTAGCCAAAATGTCTCCACCTGAAGCTGTATATAGAAATGAAAATCAAAGGCTCAGTAAAATATAGCAGACATCACTGAATGATAGATTTACAATGACTGTCTTGGATAGCTTTCTCTGAGATTTAAAGCCAATGAATATATTTTATCTGATTGTAACTTTTCCAGGAAAATAAAAGCTATGCATACAGTGTGTGCTCCTTCAGACTTTACAGTATCAACTGGTTTTGGCATAGTTACTAACACAAATGAGTTCTTTTTCTCCCACCTGATGAATACCATAGTAATTTCTGTGACCAGAACACTAGGCATTTTGATCATCTGCTATCAGCTAACAGTTATTTCCTGCTACTGAAAGATGCTTGCCAAGTAAGTTTTTAAAGTAGATACAGAAGTCCTTGTTTTGGAGTTTTCGTGATGCTACTGAAAGCCTCCAGGAACTGAAAAGAAAGAGATTTTCCAAGTCCTTGGTGAGGGATCAGCATAGCTGTAGTAAAAGGGTATGTAAATCCCTGGTGGAAGATTTGAATCTATTAACAATAGTGACCACTTGTTTTTGTCCTTAATTCTTGTTTTTATCTGAAATGTATAAATTGATGAATTTAAAATATTTTACTTGAATTTCTGGTCAACAAGTCTCTGTCTTAAAATGATTACTACACATGGTGTACAGTACTTTGTGGTAGTCTTACTAGGGAAAAGATAAAATACTTTCATAGTTTTATAATAGACTGAACTCCTCACTTTTGAAAGCAGATATATCTTGTTAAGAATGAAATAAATTTAAAGATAAATAATTCTAGGATGGGTGTATATCATACTGTATCGATTTTGTGGCTGGCTGTAGAAATGCAGCCCTGCTTTCCCAAATTACATTTAAAAAATATATGTAGCTTCTAAGTGCCAATGGCTTTGACTGAGAAATAAGCCTTTGATCTGCAGATCTAGGAGCAGTGGTGTTTAGGAATGTACCTCAGTGTATCTTTATTGCTAAACCCAGCCCATAAAAGAGTTAAGTAAGTTTATATTTCTATAAGTCTGAAGATTTTTCTACCATGATATTCAAAGCCAGGCGTCAAGTGGCTGGGCTGTCTGCTGCCAATACAAGGTAACGTCCCCAACATCCCCAGCTGCAGCGGGGCTGCAGATCGATGGGTCCTCAGGAGCTCAAGCGCTCACCCATGCTTGAGTTCAGTTCCTGCTGGAGACTTCTGAGCTTTTTTTTTGGAAACTACTCAGGTCCTTGTGACAATAGACAGTGGGGAGGCAATGGGGAAGCAGGGAGGAAATAGAGAGGAAGAAGCTGGTAAGGAGCCTCCTTCTCTGCTGCTCATCAGGTGGTGAGAAGGTATTCATTAACTGTAACCCAGCTCTATGGGCAAGCAGTATGAGTTTTCCACCACAAGGAACAAAACATCAGTCTGAAGTACGGTAAACTAATTTTTGTGTGTGTCATTCTTCTCTGACCAGGTTTAGGCAGGCGTGTTTCTTACACAAGAAAGGTGTAGTAGGTCATGGCCAAGAAAAGAGGGGGTGTTTGAAATGAGTATAGACTTTGTTCATCAATTAGACAACTGAGCACAACTGAAATTCAGGAGTCCTCTTGATTGCAGACAGTTAAACACAATATGTTCTGGGTTGATGTCACTTCCATAGGGTTTTCTACATACTCTGAAGCCCCAAGTGTTCAGAAGTCAGAGGCCAGGTTCTCAAGACATCATAGCATGGCTGAAGAATGACTCTTTCAATATAGCAAGATAATTGCTTAGATATAGCAACTAATTACAACATTTCAAAGACTATTTTCAATTAAGTGGGTGATTTTCATATTTATGCTTTTCAACCTCTTGGAAACACATTTTCATGTTTTTCCTGCTAATTGTTCTTTGCATGAAGAGTAGAAGCAGCCAGGAAAAATAAAGAAATTATGCAGAATGACTTTTTTTAACTGCATGAATCCAGGAACGAGGGCTCTAAGTAAAAAGCTGATCTTAATGAAGTTTGCAATTAAAATTAATACACTTGGCTATACATTATGGGCCAGATGAAGGGCAGCAGAAGGGCTTGCTGACAGTGGCAATCAACTTGGATTTATACAAAACATTGAGAGTCACTAAATATCAAAAATATATTCATTCTTGCACAATAAAGTTCAGAATGGAAAATGACTCTGAAGTGCCTGAGTATGCACACGCGTACACATATGCGCATGCACTTACACGCGCGCGCACGCGCTCCAGTTCATCAGCAGAAGTGACTGCAGAGGTTTGTACTGGTCATTCCAGTATCATCTAAAGTGTTTTTGTTGTGGAAGGAAGATGCTTGGGATAAAAAGAGTGTTTTTTCAACAGGAGTAGTACTTTGAGCGATGGATGAACTGGCTTTATTTCTATATATTTTTCCCAGTGATGCTATACTAATAAAAACAGACTGATTTCTTTAGTATTTTCAAAAAACAGCAAGTCTGGGATAGGTTTGCTTTTAGTATCTGAATCAGAGCGAGCAGTCTTGAACTGCTAACCCCTTAGAATGACACAGAAATGAAAGAGATGCGTGTATCCTTTCACTGTGCTGAGATATCAGGATAATTATCCAACATACAGTTCCCTCTCAGTGCTTTTCAGTGCATTTTGAATGAAGAGACTGTGAGGACAGCTGATTTTAATCTGAGAATCCACTTTAAAAGGGCTCAGGAGATTCAGTGCTAATAGAGGAGCTAAGCGATACAGAAGTATTACTTACTCCTCAAATGGGAAGATGAAAATGAGAATCCTTAGATAATACAGGGTGGAAATAGATACCTGCTGATCTTCCCCCCGGCTAAAAAAAAGACTGAATGAAGAGTATGGAAGGAAGCCGATGCCATATAGGACTATCCTGTATCAGCTTTTTTGCATTCATTCCAGTGGACCTGAACTCCATATTCTAGCTCTGAGAATATTGAAGGACTAGAAAATCTGGTCTAAGGGGAAATTGGGGCTTCCTGTTGAAACAATTAGTTTTTGGGGCTGGATCGTAGAGTGGGGAGCTCTATAAAATGTGCAACAAGCTAGTAATGATGCATGTCTAGACATAACTTGTATGTGTCTGAGTGTCTGTGGCTTTTTACATCTGTATGTTTTATCACACAGTTCTAGCCCCTTCTTTTGGGGTTTCTGGCTTCACCTGTCTCAATATTGCACCCAAGAGATGGGCCAGATTCTTATTGGGACTCTTGGAAACTGGCATAATATAAACAGCAACATAATGATAACTTACCAGAAAGAGTAATGCTATCAAAATAGCTCAGCTTTGCTCCTCTTTGCTTTCTTTTGTTGTTGCATTTGTACAACAGGTTTACAACACTGTTTTGTGAGGTTCCTCTTCTCACCTCATGTGCATCTGCTGGTTCATACAAAGGCTACTGGAAAGTACCTGACACGGTTCAGCAGTGCTCAGCAAGCTCTATATAGAATGAGATTTATGGCAGCGATATTGATGTTGCATAAGTAGCTGAAAAAAACATCTCCCGAAAGAAAGAAAGAAAGAAAAAAAATATATAAAAAACCCCTCTGATACTTTCTTCAGGAAAGTTTGGCCTTAAGAATCCTGCATTTGGGAAGCAACAAAATTGAAACTGGTCTCTTAAAATAAATAATGTAGAGAATTGGATTCAGTCCTGTTTGTTTTTTACAGTACTGCCTCTCCAAGAACAATACTATCTCCAAATTGACTTTTATCAGATTACCTATTGAGGAGCAGGGTCATTGGCAACAACAGCATTTACACATACAGTAAAAGAGCATATCTGGATCACTTTGTGTAAAACATGTTCTTGCTAGGAATCAGACGAGTTGTGTGTTAAAAGATGGGTAAGTGTAATCAATTTCATATCTTCCCTTCTTTCTCAGAAGAAAAGAATATTTGCATACCACTAACTATGCAGCATTCATTTTCTTTTTCATATTCAATGTGTATTTTCTCTCGTTTTCTACTCCCTTTTCTACTCCAGCAACCAGAAGAATGAGTTTGAAGTGGAAGGAGGTCGGGGTGATTGAAAAGCTCTGATACATCCTTTGGAATGGTCAGAAAGGCACATGAAAATGATGAATATCCACCTTGATCAGGCATCTTTCTTTCCTTCATGTTCTTTCTGTATCATAGCAAAGACACAGAGACACTGAAGACAGAAAATGGAGATCCAGACTTCCTCAGAGAAAATATGTGCTGACTTGATTTTTGTCTGAAATGCCTGGGTGCTGCTTAGCAACAAATTAAAGAGTACATATGGAAACAAGATTGCATATACTTGAAAATATAATTTTAAAAGCCTTAAAATCTGTCTCAAATAATGAAACAAAATCTACTTCTTTTCACATCATTTCAGAGCAAAAGAGAGCATTTTCATGCTATTGGAGTTAATTCTGTCTGCTCGACCCCTCAGTCTTCAAGTTCTTTATTTCTTGAAGAGGAAACTTTTAAAAGTCTTGTGTGCTAGTGTTAGCTGGGACCAAGATTTGACTAGAAGGATGATTTCAAACAGAAAGTTGATATGGTCTGGCTGACAATGACATTTGGGTGGATTTTGTCACAGTGATTTGGCAAGAGCTGTCAAATACAGGGCTGACAGGAAAATTTGCAGGACAGCAAACGTTAGTGTATCTGCTGATTTATACTGGCTTAGCCATTGACTTTCAAGTACTACTTTCTTCTAAGAGAAATTCTGGACCAGGAACTATCTTGGCAAACTATTTCCGTGGCTCATACTGAACTGAATGGCTGCTACAGTCACTTCCAACTCAGATTTGCAAAGCCACAATCTTCATTTGAACTCTGATTTCACATGTATTCCTGTGACGCTATAGGCATATACATGTATGGCTGTCCTCACCATACTGTTAGGCCTTTCACAGGCTTGAAGACTATTGTGCTTCTCCAACAGCCAGATTTGAAAAATTCAGCTACTGTGGAACACTTGGAAAACATAAAGCCAGAGGAATGAAAGAGCCCTGAGACTGCTTTTGTCTGTGTTGTTACTGGAGGTGAAGGAAAGACAAGGAGAGATATGGTTTTGTTTTTATAGCACAGAAAACTAAAGGTAGTTCTGAAAATCTAAAAATAACTGCTCAGTTAGAAGAAAATGACATAATTTCTGTTTCCAGCATGACTTCTAACATTTTTCCAAATTTTTCCATTGACTGTCTCCATCCCCCTCAACTCATGAATGAACAGCACTTGCGTGCTTATATTCTGCTGTCCCACATACCGTGTGTTGCTTGTATTTAACTTGTGTGCTCTGCTTTAGGAAATACATAATGCAAACGAGATCAGTACTCTCGTATTCAGACAGGAATACAACTGCTCAAGCTCGTATGCAAAGATAAAGGAATGTGAGCTAGCTTTAGCTACCAAATAATGAGACTTTTAGCTACCTAATAATGAAAGAACAAGAGAATTTTTATAAGAGCAGAGGGAAGCAAAGGAAGAAATCATTTTTAGCAGAAAACAAATAAAACTCCTTGTGATGAACTAAAAAACAGTTTTTCAGGAAGAGTAATATTGAAGAGAATACCGGAATCTAATGTTCTTTTGCATTTCTCAGCCCATTTTAGTGCAGGAACTAAGGAATTCTTTGCTGCCTCAGTTCCTATGTGGTACCAGTGGATCAGATTCTTTAGACCCAGCAGGTCAGGAATCTGACAGTATCAGGGATCATTACCAGAGTTTTGTTTTCCCTAAATGGCAATTCTGGAACTGGAGTCCCCTACGGTGCAGGAGTTCTGAGCTTGTGTCTTTATTTCCTGTCCTCCTGTGATGTAGGGAATAAAATGTTTCTTTGGATGTTTGTTCTTTGTTGAGTGCAGCATGGAGACGTTTGAGAAACAACAGTCCCCTGTGTTTACAGAAGCAGTCACTTCCCCACTGCATGCTGTCCAGGAATTACCACGCTAGTCAATTTAGGGTAAATTTGCAAAGTGGTGCACAGGGAGTCACACAGTTAAATCCCATTGATGTTAATGGGAGTCATGCAGCTAAATCCCTGCACATTGCTTTGTAATTTACCTCTTTGTGTTTCTCAAACCTGCTGGCTCATGACTAATTTGTGTCTCTAATAGAAAAGCTCTAACATGTTTTGGTAGCATATGGAATGGGCACAGTCTATCTATTATTCACACTGTATCTGCCATATAAATACTAAATTCCAAAGTACAGACATTCTCTGTAGTGGCTGATGTCTTCAAATATTTGCTTATATGGTTTTCTTATATGTTACAGAGTAGGGATAGCGAAAGCTAGCATCAGTCACCACAGTCCTCAGAATCTCAACTTCTTGCAGAAAGGAAATGATATCACTAAAATTTTTGAAAGCTAAATTAATCTCACTTACAATAAGAAAAAAAAGAAAAAAAAGATTTGTTTTAATGAAAGCATAATGTCTTGAAAATTTGCTTGATCATTTCTGAAAATGTTTTTAAATTACTCTTTGGTTTCCAGAATGGCTTGGGCTAGACTCTCTAAATTAATTTCATTTTTCTGAAGGGAAGTGCTTTTAGGTTCATTTGTGGGAAGGAGCAACAGCAAGACTTAGCCAGTGTTTCTAAAAATGAGGTTAAAAGAATGATGAAGTGGCAAGATGCAGTCTTGAAAGTACTTTACCCCTGTGCATGTGTATATCTTACTTAGTGTTTTGGTGATGGGTACCATTGGGCCTATTTACACCACAACAGAGCATGCTGCAAAGCTGCTCCAGCTATGTATGAGATTACCAAAATATCTACACAATGGATAGCCATGCAGATATCAAAAATAAAATAAAAAAACCCCTGTTGATACAATACTTCACCCATGCTAGTTAGCTCTGGCTCTGATGAAGATAATTAGTTCAGTTGCAGCAACCTGCTCATGTGGCAACACAGCTTCTGGTTCAAAAGCTGGCTCAGGTAGCATTCTCCAAAGAGGCTTAACACCACCCTTCATTGTACAGTGTAGGCATACCCATAGAAACACTCATAAGATAATGAGTGACTCTATCTTCTCTGCAAAGTCTGGATGATTCCAAGTAAATGGGGCTTAAAACCACAGCATGAATTGCTGAGAGGAAAAATATTGCCTCATTTATACTGATGATTCATCCACTGAATGATTCCGAAAATAAGTTATGAAATCATATCATTCCAGACCCTGTCATCAGACACATATGCAGAGCAGCTAATTGAGGTGGAATAGGCAACCTGAAATAGAAATTCCATAACTGGTCTGTTGGTCACTGGAAGGTCTGAGACATACAGGTGGGCAACACAGGTCAAGCTGGCAAACCTACCATTACCAAGAGGTCTACCAGGAGTTTGTTGTCATTTGGACCAGACATCAAATCATAGAATCATAGAATGTCTTGGGCTGGGAGGGACCTTTAAAGATCACCTAGTCCAACCCTGCCACCATGGGAAGCAACATCTTTCACTAGGTCATGTTGCTCAAAGCCGTGTCCAATCTAACCTTGAATATTTCCAATGATGGGGCATCCACAACTTCTCTCGGCAAGGTGTTCCATTGTCTCACCACCCTTACCATAAAAAATGTCTTCATTATATCCAGTCTAAATCTACCCTCTTTCAGTTTAAAACCATCGCACCTTGTCCTGTCACTACAGGCCCTGGTAAAAAGTCTCTCTATCTTTCTTATAAGTCCCCTTCATATAGGGACCGCAATAAGGTCTCCCCAGAAGTAATGGAAGATGTGCCTGTATCAGAAGGTCTCCATGTGATTACTACCAAACCCAATATTTTTGGTTTAGTCTTGGGTTTAAGATCACAGTAGGCAGCAAGAGTTATAATTTCTCTTTTTTTAATAAAACTCCATCCAGTCCTAACTCGCCACCCTCTTGTCTACTCCTATCACTCCATTGCTGCTTAATTAACAGCAATCTTTCATCTTCAGCTCCACATTGCCTGGCTTTCAGTGTGGGTATGATGGGTGAAAGGCAGGAATTTAGGCACAGGCTACTTCCCTACAGAGGCTCACATCAGCATCAGCAGATTGAATATTGTTTCCAGGACCATCCCTGCTTTTACCTGAAGCCCTAGACTACCTGCGGCAGCACACAGAGACTAGAGCAGAACTTATAATATTTTTTTCTTCTTGTTAAAAAAATAATGTGTGACTATTGACATTTTAGCAAGACCCAGCATTGCCATATTCTTATAGGGAAGGTAGGTTCACATGTTTGACATTTTGGTCTTTCCTCCTCTTGCAAACTTCCAGACACTGCTTCAAAGTACAGAAGCACAAACCTTTATCAAGGAATCATATGAGCATTTTGACCTGGGGGAAAAAAACCCTTATTTTTCTCTTACCCTCCTTCAACGAAATTGATATGTAGCTCTGAGACTCCTTCCCTTTTCCCCTCCCTCCCCTTACTCTCCCTCCATTCCACATGCATCTGAATGGGTACTCCAAGCATGGAAAATACTGGCTGGTGTGATAAAGTTCAGGAAAGTCATAAGCAGCAAAAGAGGATTTTTAGAAGAGAAAGTGAGGAAATTTTAGCCAATATTAATGCCAGCTCTCCTTCAGACAGTTTTCTAATCAAATAAACCAGCAAAATTAGCAGTTTAAAAGATGCTTATTAAACAAAGTAGTGACAGCACCTGGGGAAGTGTCCTGGGGAGTTTGTACTGGCATACAACCCACACAGCACCTGATCTAATATTTTAGAAGGATCTTTTTTGTTAGGGTTTTTTTTTTTCATTTTTGCATGTTTCCGAGGCCAGAATGATATGGAATGTGGACTTTTGCTAACTGGATGGAGAAATTCTTTCTCTACCTTTTTGTTATTTAAAATGGTGCAATACTAGTCACTTGCAATTGCTAGAACATATTGCTTGTACAATAGTTTCCAGTTCACACCATAGTTGTGATGTAGGTGCGAAGACGTGTATCTGTGCAACAGGAACCACTACTAATAGGGCAACTGCTCTGTAATGTCCCCCTCCTCTCCATACGCGTGTGTCTGGTGGAACTGAATCCTGCTTTGGAGGAGGAACGATCTGAAGGTTAAAAAGCCTTTGGGGGAAGGCTGTGGAATGGAAGGGAGCCAATCACCCAGAGAAGAGACTGAAGGTCAACTATATGGCATTGTTTTGGGATGTGGATTATTCAGAGGGTAGCCAAGAATACGGAAGAGAAAAGACAGGGGAACAAATAAGGTAAGTTATGGAAAGTTGGAAAAGCAAGGTAAAGTTCATCTCAGCTAATGCTGAATGTATCTGTCTGTCTGTAATTAAATGTGTTTTTCTGAGTGAATTATCCTAAGATCTTTGTGTACTCATTGGAGACAAATATGCTCTTTGACTACCCTTTTAGAATAAACAGAATCATCCTTCTAGAGGTGTTTCCCTGTCTCCATTAACTGAAGGAAGTGTGAGCTGCTCACCTCAGACATGGGTGTAGAATATTCACAGTCAATTTCTTTTATTCTTAGTGTATTTTACACTTAAAAGATCCACAATGGTTAGGAAAGAATTTTGCTTCTTTTTAAGTTTTAGTACCATGAAAAGCCTCCTAATTGTCCTCTTCTGTAATGTACCTACACTGCATTCCTTGCTCTCGCTTTGATTCCCTGAATATGAAAGTTTCCAAAAAGTAGTATGATTTTCACACAGGAGTAAGGGCGTCAGGACCAAGCAGCTCTTCAGGTGGGGGTTAGAAGTTGTTTATAAGTCAGTCCTATAAAAATATATGCGCATTTTGTTTTTGCCTTTGGAATATACAAGTTGGACTCTTATGTAGTCCTACAGAGTAAAAAGAATGGCAGACTCATTTATATTTGAATTAGAAAGTGGACAGTAATCTGTGTATTCGTGGCATTATGTGGCTTCAGAAAGGTTACAGGTACATGTGACTAGCCTTCCTTATAGTGTTTTGATTTTTCTGTTTGACAATGTGATATACCGAGATATGGAAGAGTCTGACACACCCAGCTCCCTGCAAACATCTGGACAGAGTAGGCAGAGCTATCATGCATCTGGACAGAGTAGGCAAAGCTATGAGGTTCACCAAAACCTGGCTTCCGTATGTTATATCCTTCCACTTGGGTCTCAGGATTGCATCATGGGGTCTGGATTTGTTAATCTCTGCAGGCATCAAATCTATTCATAACAAGTGGTTTTGATTGACATGTGAGCAGCTGTGATAAACTGAAAGGAAAAAACTGGAATGCTGGCTGCTGACACACTGTGTTTCTAAGCATCGCACCAGCTTGTTATAACAGCAAAATCTGCTTTAAGAAAAATAAACAGTAGGAGCTTTACAAACTTCTGGTTCAGTGTTCTGAATAGAAAGCCAATGTTCTGATATGTTGCAGCTATGGCCAAAACAAAAAAAACCCAAACCAAACCAATCAAACAAACAAAAAAAACCCAAAAAGGAAAGAAAGAAAGAGAGAGAGAGAGAGAGAACAAACCATCCTGGTTGAAAAGTAAGAGGATAACAGGGTTGTAATATTTGTCTCTTCTCTGATTTGGCTGTTCTTCAATGGTCATGTCTGTATTTACCAGGGGTTCCCCACATTACCATTTCTGTGTCTGTGCAATAAGATATTCAGATCCAACAGCTCAAAATATTATAGTTTTGAGGACAGGTTAAGAAAAGATGTTTAAACTGTTATTAATAAATATTAATAAATATCACTGGAAAAGTAGACAAACAATCAGGGAAACTCAAGGCATCAATGAAGACCTATGACCAGAAGGGTTAAAATCAGCACAGAATTTCTTAAACATGTCAGGAACAAACAATAGTTCAACAATTGTAACAGTTTGACACTAGATAAGGGTAGTAATCACAACATAGAAAAGGAAGTGTTCAACAAATATTTTTTGATCTGTTCCTGAAGAAAAGCAGGATGATGTATTCCTATGATAAAATATTAAGGAAATACTTTCTACTGAGCCAGCAGATAGGGAGGACCATAAACATAAACAATGGAAGTTAAATATTTTTCTGAAATCAGCAGCACTGGCACCCTTGAGTGCCAAAGGAGTCAGAGTGAGGAGAGTGAATTTGTTTCTTTTATTTGTAAATCTTGCAACACTAAGGAACTTCACGAATCCTTCAGGAATCCGTAAAACATGCTGGTAGTGATTGGTAGTGAGAGAGATATCACTGATCTTTAGAAAAACTGGGGAAAGGCTAATCTGGAAAATAATAAGTGGTAGTAAAAATAATGCAATTAGCAAGATTTTATGAAAAATAGGCCATGTAAAACTTGAAATTTATTTAATCAGATTGCAGCGATACCTGATAAAAGTAAATGTCATGTCTAATGGAGGTGTTTCTCTTCCACACATATTTTAGTGAAGTGCTTGGTGAACACTGAGCACCTATTTATTTTCTCCATGTAATAATGGAAGGAGGTGGAATCCTTTTAAGGCTCTAGCAGGAATTGTCATCCATCAGAGTTTAAGCACCTACGTCTGTATTCATCTCAACTTTTACAAAAAATTAGTTGTTTAATACAAGCTAATTGTCTAGGCTTCCACAGAGAGACATAGTTGCCTTCAGAAAACAATTAATCCCATTCTAAAATTGTCTGAATTAGGGTATCTAAAATGGTCTAAAGGTGCACATGTCTTCTTCCTTCTTTTAGTCTAGATATCCAGTTTCAAGAGAGAAATCTAGCTCCTGATTTAGGCAGGATCTCCCTTCCTTCATCGGTACTGTCTCTACAATGACTATGAAGGCACTGTAGAAGTAGTGGTTACGAGACACAAACTGGAATCTGATGTTAAGTAGATTGGACATTTGGATATTTCACAAATCCTTCAGGGCTTTCATATCTCTTTTAAAGCAGGAAGTTTTGAGAAAATTTTCCAATATATGTTAGACATATGCTTCACCTCCCCACCCACTTAGCAAAATAACAAGAGGCATTGTGTCCTAAAGTATTCAGCTACACCCCACTCTATTTTTAGACACATGGCTTTCAAACAGAAGTTATTTATAGGTTTATCCAGCCACAAAAAAAGGTGAAAGTGATGTAGACAGTACACAGAAGTGTGGAAACTGTCAGGAAGAAAAGAATGATTAACATAATATAGTACTCTGTCAATGAAATAAAAAACTATTTTACTGACAGATCTCCCAGTGTTATGTATGGAGATTCATCATCCTGGGACGTGTTTCTAGGCCAAATATTATTTAATACTTCTGTCAGCGATATGAAATAAAGTATAAAATAAGTGCCGGTAAAACATATATCACAAAGACTACTAGAGAAGTTATTAATAGGATGAATAAATAATACAGGTTAATGAGAATTATTTGGCTAAGAAACAATGAAAATATTGCTTTTGATAGTGCCAAACAAAAAGTCACATATCTGGGAGGAAAAAACACCAGTCTATTTTACAGTATGTCAGAAAACACTCTGAAAGGTAAAAAAGGCCTTCCAGACTTGGGTAAAACCTGTCTGAATTTGATTTTACCATGATGCTACAAGGAACAAAAATATCCTTAGATAAGACTAGAGACAGTCAGGCAGGAACAGGGAATGATATTCTCTAAATACAGTAAGTAGCATCCCTGCTGTAATACTGAGTCCCACTAGTGCATCTCTGCTTTAGAAAGGACATTAACAGGGGGGATGGAATTTAAAAACATACAATGATGGTCCTCCGTCTCATAAGGCCCATGAGATCTGCATGTGCAAAAGAAGGGGAAGAGATTGCATCAACCAGTATCTTCATGAGGGAGTTGAAATCCAATGGTAGAAAATGATCTAATCTGATGACAGTGGTGGGAATAAAGCTAAAGGTAAGGAATTTTAATTAAATTATAAGATTGATTAAAGAACTAGAAATGAACTGCAAATATTAACAATGAGAGTAAGTAAACAGAGTGCTAATATTGTGTGAGTTGTGGCAGATTATCACTAGGAGTATTTTAAAATTATGACTGTGTGTCTTTTTAATAAATGCTTTAATTCAGATGCTGTGGAGTTGCTGCAGAAATTAACAGGTGAAGATCTGCTCCCTTGATATGATATGTGTGTCAGATTAGATAATCACAACAGTTCTTGTAGGCTTCAAATCTAATAATATTTATAAACATTTTATAAAGGATAATATGTATAGTTCCCTCTCTCGTTAACCACTCTGTTCCCTCTGAGGCCTTTGCTTCTTAGGCAGTACAGTCCTTTGACAAGGTAAAGTCCTTATCTCAATTTTTAGATGAAAATATATTTTTCCTCTGTATTTGTTGTTGCAGTTCTTTCATTGTTCACGTTCATGTCTGCGCACTTTGTTCTTCCTACTGTAATAAAGAGCACTGAATTTCTGGAGGGATAATGAGATCTATTAATGTAGTAATAAAACCTTCTCCAGTATAAGTTCCATAATGAATTCAATAATGTGTTATTTGGGACTAATTTTAAGCAATTCATACTTCCTCTTGCCCTTATTCAACATGAGTTTAGCAAAAAGCAGACACACAGGGAAAGGAAATATCCAGTGGGTTCTACTTTAGTTTTTTATATAATAAGTTTAGAGTAAGGGATTTTAATGGAAGTATTTATGCAGTAGAAGAAGGTGTGAGTGGCATAGGAAATATGCAGGAACACAGAAGCTGCTAATAAGAAAAGAAGAAATTACAAAAATGACAAAAATGTGTTTCTGCTCCGAGATATTAAATCAACAAACCTGCACAAACTTAGTCTCCTGAGACCAAGGTAAAAGAGTTTCTTTAAGGCTGATCTCCAAAAAGAAAACAATGTGACTGAAAATATGATTAAATAAAGTTCTCATTAGTATCTAGACAATAAAATTAATAGCAAATGCTCCAGCTTTAAGAGTGATGACACAGACCATTGAATCAAAGATGGTAAATAAAATGACTATAATTTCCAGAATGTTTGGCAGGACTTCTTTTTCCAGCATGTAGTGTCTTTCTAGATGAATCTTCATCTAAAAAGATGAAAAGCCCAATCTGTTTGCTTCTTCTTGGTTTCACTGCCAGTGAGCTCTGGAGTGAAAGAGAAATATTAGTCCTTACACTAAGCCAAGAAGAAGTTTCTCTGATCGTTGGCACGAGTATCTCCAGCACAATAGGGCGATCAGGTTGTCTACTCTGTCTTCTGTTCTGCTGTCTTTACATCCTCTGCAACTCGGAGGTTAAGTGCTGATAAATACTGTAATTGTCCACCTTTTACACAGGTTATCATACAGTCAAATTGAAAAAAGCTCCTCTTGAAGATGATGAGTCGCATACTTAATTTGCTTGGGGTAAATTAAAGCAGAGAATTAGTAGCTGAGTTTAATCAGTCCGGGTGTCTATGAAGCTCCATGCATTAATGCCACCTGGTATAGTGCACAGTTTGTTCCATGAAACAGAGAATGGCTCTGCAGATGTGCGTTCACCTTTACAACACAGACTGGGAATGGGTTTGTCATGCTAGGTCTCCTCTACAAGTTTTAAATGAGTAAGATTTGGCAGCTGAAATAGAGCTGGCTACATTACTCCTTGCTAGTCCTCAGATTATAATTTCTTGGGTGAGATGTGTGAAAGTCTTTCTACATTACCTAGAACAAACAGATGCTGCTTCAGGACTGTGGCTTCCAAGTACCATTGTGCTCCAAATTTCATTGATCCTGATCTGTGGCATGTCCTGGGAGAAAAAGAAGCTAGCTCTCAGTAAAGAACTCTGTAACATTTCGAAAAGAAAGTAAAACGTGAGAATAAAGATTTTCTTTTAAGATACGGAAAAGTAATCCTTCCTTCTCCCTAAACATGAAATTTTTTCCATTTTCTCATACATCTCTGTTTTCTGGGTTGCAGCCAAGACTGAAAGCAGGAAATACAAGTATATTTACAAGAAAGTCTTACTTGTAATTTTCTATTCAAGTGTGTAACCAGAACAACAAGGGTCAATTGAGCTCACCTTAACATCTTGGAGAGTGCTGGTACTAAGCCTCTACATGTTATGAGGGTTGCAAACTGCCAGGAAGAAGTGGTGACAGGAGGAAAAAATATGCATGATACAAGGGGTAATGGCAATTCAAAGCAGATGAAAAACAAGAAAGGAGTACATTTTTTCTCTCTCTTTCTTTTGCTCAGGCAAAACACCTATAGTCTTAACTGCGCTTGTGGAAGTGGAGCTGGACTCAAAAGAGGGACTCCGTTCAATGGCCTGTTTTCTTGTTATACAGTAAGATTCTGTTATTTGATGCAAATGGACTGTGAAACAAGAGTGGACTTGGGAGTCTACCCCAGACTCCATTAGGGGAGACCTTGATGTAGGAACCTCCTCTGTCATGCTTGCATCCGGCTCTGCAGCACTTTTGGACTCCTCAGACAGTGTGGTGGGTGGCCACTGGGCAGCAGGGAGGTGTGATGGAGAAGCATGGCCGCAGTGGTGACCTGGCAGCTTCAGGGGCTTTCGGGGCAGGCACCAGAGCCACAGAGCAAGCTCTTCCCCCCAGTCTTAGGGAGGGGTAAGGACTTCTGCATGGAGGAGCATTGGTACAGAGGAAACCAGGCAAAATGTTCCCAGAGGATTGGTGTTGTAAAAACAGAACCCAGTGCCATGACTGTGAGGGGCAGGATGAGTTTGTGTGGCAGTGATTAAGAGAAAGAAACTAAAACAAGCCTCAGGCACCAGTCATCTGCAGTGCTGAAAAATTATTAACAGCTTTGTGTCATTCAAACGATGGTGTAAGCACAAGCGGTTGGGGAACTCCACCTTGCTGCGGCTAGAGCTGTGTGAGGTGTACAGGCACCGCAAAACACATGAGTTTTGCCTTTATGCCATTGTTTGTGTAAAGGGGGAAGATACCTACACTTGGCTCCTCCTCACCTTCAGTGTGAAACATATGTCTGCAGGCAGAGTTTGAAAAAAATGAGGCTCCATTAGGTAGGATTTGGTGTTGGGGAAATCGAGGAAGGGGGATGAGGGAAGCGAACAGAACTCAGAGAAAGGCACAAAAGAAAAGCCAGCTGTGGAGACCCTTTATTTTTAATGCTAAAAGGTATTGTGATCCAAAGCATTGAGACGCAGTAAAGAATTTGATATCTCAGGAGAAAAAGAGCAGACAAATGGGATATTCAGTCACATCTAAGTGGAAACATATTTTTGTGAGCCATAGTGTTTGTGCACTTCAGTCTTCCTCAGTGACTCCTCTCTCACAGTATCAGCCCATTACCTATGAAAATATGTTCTTTCTTTCTTGTGGAAACTGTGAGAGTTGAAAGGCATGTGTCCACAAAAATGAAAGCTATTTCTAACATTTCTGGAGGTATATGTCCCCTTACAAAAAGGAAATTGAAGACAACAGAGAACTGATCAAATAATGTATGGAACATTTAAGCATATTGCTTAAATGAATGCATATTGAAAATGAATGCATTGAACAGTTAAGATTGGAACTCGGTTTTGGAAAAGGCCTTGACAGTTAGAAATTTGGCTCCATTCTGAATTTAAAAGAAAATGTTGATTTTTTAACTGACTAGAATTTCACATTAAAATATTTCTGCTTGAAAAAAGTTCACTTTAATACTACTTTATGGTCTAAAGGAGAACAGATAGCTGCTGTGGAGTAGTGGAAGTTTTTCTCCATCAGCTATGGAGTGCAGGATAAGAATGACCTTGCAGATTCAGACATTTAAATTTAGGTGCATGTATGTGTTCACCTGTAAGACGTGTTTATAAACTTCTGTTACAGATAATGGAATTCTAACCTGAAGTGCACGGAGCTTTGAAGTTGGTTGGTCTCACCACAAGGCAGATGCCTACGTGCTAGCAACTGAACCACCCTCAAATCTCTACTGACTGCATGGGCTTGAGTTGGGATTCAGACACCCAGGACGAGCATCTCATGGCATCTATTAAAAAAACAAAAAAAAAAGATGTTTTACCTGACTTCCAGGTACTTCTCCAAAAATGAGGCTATTGTCCCTGAGCTCTTTGTCAAATCTGCCATGCCTGTCTGGAAATTTTACGGTATCCTATGCCATCTCAAACGGTATTAGATGCCTATCTTTAAGTACCAAATTCCACCTGTGAGCACCCACCCCTCCCCAGACTGTGGTGATGGCTTAGGTGCACAACTCACCCACCTACCCCTAAATGTAGGGGTCTGAATTGCAACTAAAACCTGACCATAGGAGTGCAGTTTAGTTTGCTAAACACAAGAGTGAGGTGCTGTTTCAGATGCCGTACAGTGTCTGGGACATCCATATGAGGCTGGTTGATATTGCAAAGCATGTCCGGAAGAACCATACTCTTCTGGACTGACCATGTCAGGCTGAGTGGGACACTCATTACAGACATTGAAAGTCAAGTGACATGAATCTCACCCTGATGAAAATCTTGTAATAAAACAGTAAAGTGAACATGCAATGTTTTGAAAATTGTTGTTGAGAAAAACATTCTGAAGAAGCCAGCTGTCTTTCAAGCTTAGGAGATACTGTGTCTTGATAGAATTTGCATAAGTAGCTTAATAGAATGGTTTATTTTTATTGTATTTTTAATTCCCCTGAACATTTGTTTGCATGTTCTGCAAGAGTGGATCCCAGGAGTCCTGGGGCCCAGAAGCTTGCATGCACAATAGTAAAAAAATTGCTCCATGAATTCTTCAGGGTGAAAATCTTTGTATATTTAAGTGAAAGGATCAGATAACTGATCTAGTAGAAGTACCTCAGTAGCCAATGCGAAAACCTGAATTCTGCCTAACAGTCCTAGGTACCATACATCTTTTCATAACTTTTACCCTACAACTTTCTCCTCCTCCAGTCTGAAATAATTATGAATTGTCTGAGTTTATATATCCCATACAGTATTTTTTAGTAGTCTTTCTTCAGCTTTCAGGCATCCCTGTATACAAAACTGCATTTTCCTTCTTTCTTGCTCTTTTTGCCAAATGCACGGTGGGTGTAATTTGATATAATTCCATTGATGTCAGTGTAACTTTCTGATTTACACTGGCTGAGGCTTTCCCTCAGCTTGCCTGGTTTGTTTTAATGTCCTATTTCTGTGATTATTATTGGATTATAGCTTTCGCTAAACTTTTCAGTGTCATAATTTGGAAATACTAAAAAACTTTAGCTTTTAAAGAACAATAATCAGCACTTCTGGCTTCTTCTTTTCCCCAGTTTAAGCACTGGCCCATAAATATCCCATTAACAAGAATCTGTTGCAAGTGTTTTCATTGTTTTCTTTTTGCTTTGCGGTGAGCTAAGTGTTTCTGAATTTCCTGGGCGGATGCATCAGACTGTGACATGCTGAATCTGGTTTTATCAGTTTTATTCTGTTTAAGCTATTTTAAATGCAGCTTGAGGTATGTAGCTGTATCATTATAATAGTAATTATTATTATTACTATCACGATTGCTGTCACTCTTTTTATTACTGTTATTATCAGCATTTGGGAACTCCTGATTGTCAGTTCTGTATTGAGAATAACTTAGCGTAACTCCAACCAGTTTAGCCAGGAGGAGCCTCGGTTTTGCTTTGGTTTTGGTTTGTAGAGCTGGTGGTGACAGGAATACTGTGGGATCACAGGAATCACTGTGGGATTCCAGCTGTTGCAATGTTTGGAGTGTGCTGTTTGTCCAGCCATGGGACAGAGATTTCAGTGAGAGGACACATTTCTTTGTTAGTTGAACAAAACACCGAGAGACTTTCACAACACCTACATGTTCTTTCTTGTTCCAGAAACTCCTGTGAGCCAGAAATATTTGTTGCAATGTGAAATGTTCTGTGAGATAATGATAGCTTTGCAGAAATCTGGAAATACGTAGTGGGGCAGGAGCCTTACACAGGTCCTTAGCAGCACCTTGGTTTAACAAATGGGAGAGGAAAAGGTCTGAGGTGTAGAAAGCATTAATTAAAGGAGCAAACTTTGGGTATGAAGATTTAAAGGATGATCTGAGGAGCACTGTCCCTGTAGTTAGCACCATCTCATGTGGTCATCCAAAGCAGAGGTACCAGGCAGCTGTGCAGCTCAGGCAGCTCAGGACACAAGGCAGCACTGAACTAGAAACCCTGTGGTCAGGTTTGCACAGAGCTGTGCCTGCTCCTGAAGCAGTGCCGGGAGGATGCGCAAGTTAGCTCGGGCATGCCAGTGTGGCTGACCAGTGTCTGGATAGGCGTGGATCAGCATTCCTCCAGCCTGAGCCGCTGGCAGCATGCCTGCCTGCACACAGCGACTTTGTCAAAACTGGGTGAGACCGGAGAGATTTGCTGCAGTGCGATGCTGGGCCAACATGGCCATACAGCTCTAGAGCAGAGATAACCATGCCATCCTGTCTTGCTGTTCTTGCAGTTTACGGTCAAAACCAGTGCTTTAAGAGACGTTCTCAAATGTTGACTAAGAAAAGACTTAAAGGAGTAGAAAGAGTTTTATAATACACTACAGTTTTAAAAGGAGTGTGTATTTACGTTTATTTGAGGAAAAAGATCAATTAAAGTTCCACGCTTCAGTGTCATAAATGAGATTTTTTTCAAGCTCTTTCTTCCATATCTCACAAAGGGTTTGGGGCAATACTCTCAATCTCTCAGTACTTATATAAGCCTAACAACCGCTCACTTTTCTGGGCTATTGGAGAGGCTAACTCATTATTACTTTGCAATCCTCAGCTATAAAACACTGTGTAAACATGTGCTATTAACTACACCTATTTGTTAAGCAAGGCAGGGCTGGGAACAGTTCCAAAACCAAATCAATTGCAGTCCGCAGTTTTGATTTTTTGATATCCAGCTATTGGTTTCAGAGATACCTTGGGGCTTTCTAAATGGCCTTGGTCAAATATTTACATCAACTCCATTAATCTTTCTGTCTGGCTTTATAATTAATGGACAAATTATTTCCCTATGTGGCAACATATTCTTGTCCCCAACAGTTTAGGTACTTGGCTGGAGAGAATGATAATCAAAATCACTTATCAGCAAAAGTTATTTCCATCATCTTCTCGTATCGCAGGCTTAGAGCACTCAGCAATTTTAAAAGTGTTATCTCAGCTGTGGGCTCCCCAGCCAGATTAGCATGTGCGTAGTGAATCAAAATGTGTTCAAGATCCCTGCAGTTGTTCATGTGCTAGTTCTTTTTGGGTGTAACACAGGGATGAGAGAGCAAAAATAGGGTAGTAATCATCAGCCGGACCAGGATTTCCCAGCCTGTGGACAGGTGTGTTACTGTGGCCCTCCTCAAAGCAGAGATGACATTTTGAGGTTAAAATGCAAAACTTTAACAACAGAAACATAAACAGAAAGAAAGGCCAAAGATAAGATGTCTGGTGCTTTTCTTAAAGGTTCTGAGGTTGAAGTCATCATCAGCCGTTTGCTCAGTTTTGATAATTTATGACGTGATCGAGGGACTTGTGTGGTCCAACACTATGAGTGAACTGTAACTTGAGGTAAAACTATACCTTTGTATTTGCTTTCCATGCAAGCAGGAAAAGGAGCCCCCTTTTTCTTCATTATGAGATAACTTGTTTGGCTGCATAATATACAGTAGTGTGGTAGCTGTCCTAGCTAGCTCACCTAAATTTAGACTGTTCCCCCTAATACATTGTTATGGCCCCTGTATGCTCCCTGGGGAAAAGCATTGGGAATGTTATCAATCCTGTATGAAAGCCTGTTCCGTCTCCCCATACACAGACTCAGCAACTCAGCACATGAGAGGCTGTACTACGGCAACTGATACCAGCACAAGTGATTCTTATAAAGGTCAGTGCCAGGCCCAAGTTGAGAATCTGAACTGGAACAGAGTTCTCTTTACCATGGATGGTGTGTTGGGCCCTGTTTATGACTGTGGTACAGAAACAAGTCTTGCTTATTGCTGTCTGGGCTGTATGAGAATTATTTTGAATTCATATTTGATAGATTTTTCCATATATATTACTGTGCTCTTGTCTAATACATTAGATGGTCAAATAAATACGTATTTAACTCTGCCTGAAATGTCCCTCTGACTCAACTCCTGAGGTTGGGTTGACTTTCAGAAACAGAATTGCTTGTATTGAAAAACTGACTTAGCCTCTCCTGGTCATCTTTAATTGCTTTAGGAACTTACCACTGGCTACTTCAATCACTGACTGCATAAAGCTCCTAATTACTTAATCAAGAAGGTCAGCATTCAAAATGAAAGATAAGAGCGCGAGGAAGATGACCTCTAAAAGTTGTTAGTCATCTGTAGTTACTGACATAAGCACTGCTGTGAACTTTGCAAGCTGTGAAACATGCACTGACGATCATAAAGATAATGAGGTCAGTTGTTCATTCAGTCAAAATGACAAGAACAGACTTGATTCAAATGAAATAAGAGTTAGCTATAAAACTTTGAGTATGTGAGAATGACTCCATAAAAATGATAGTTCTGAACTTGATGTTCCTTTTTGTTGAGTTACCAACTTTGGCCACTTGGATAACAGCTTTTTGTGGGTGATATTGCCAACTCATTTGACTTTTCCTGATAGTCCTCCTCTTGTGGAGAAATTTTGAAAGACTCATCCAAATCCATGACAATAATTGAGAATCCAGAACACAAATAAAATGCAACTGCCATTAAACCACCCCAAAACATGCATCATTAATCACGTGATTTTGCAATTTCTTGATCGGCTACAATCTTAGGCTTTTTTGTCATTGAACCTCTCATTGGTTCTTCAGACTGACCTTGCACCCTCTTTCATAGCACTTCTTATGGCTGCCATTAATTACAAATCACTTTGTATCTTTTGTGTCCTTGTTGATGTATTGTTATATCCAAAGCATTGACACCAAAACAAATGTGAAGAAACATGGTTTAAGAAAAGACAAAAAAAAAAAAGTGGTTTCATTTTCCAGCTGTTCACCTTTGTCATAAATCATTTGCCTTCCCTTATGAAAGACGTAGGCCTCACGGAAGTATGAGGTGATCGCTGACAGCATGACTCTCACTGTACTTATAGCTTTCAGTTAGGTAATCAAATACTTCTAGACATTGGATTATAACTTCAATTAATAGACATTTCAAGGCATTTAAAAATCCGTACTATTGACCTTCTAAGGAAGCTTTAAAAATATTTATCATTGTGCTGGTGAAGAATAACAGCTTCAAATTCAGCATACCAAGAGCTTTGTAAGTCATGTTATGCATCTGAATAAACTCTACCAGCTATTCAGAAACCTGCCATGCTCTCTGTTACTTCTTTGCCAGGTATCACATATGACTTACCATACCTGAAGTCTTGTATGGTCGAAATGTGACTGAAAAATGCATTAATACAGAGGAATGGAAAGAAAAAGGCACTGAATTGTTAGAAAAGTCTCTTCTCTTTGCAGTCTTGGTGGTAATTGCCTGCATTCCTGACTACATTCTTGTAAATGACTTTCTATCATTTTGAGAGAGGAAGAAGAACTACCTTGTGGACTGCTGAAATTAATAATAAAATTCTAACTTTGTTACTGGGGACACCAGAGTAAAGGGGAACCAAACAGGACTTCAGGTTGAGGTTTCAGAATTTCCTCCTACTGTTGGTTCTCTTGAGGCAGTGCAATTATAATGCACTCAGCACAAGTCAAGGTCTAAATGGTATATTGTTACTCCAGGTGTCCTTCTTGTGTATTAAAACACTTAACAAAGCAAAAATAAAAAGGAAATTACTTTCACAGAGAATCTGTCTAATCTGCATGTCAATAGAGTTTGTTTTCTCAAAAGCAAAATAATCTGATCAAAAGAAGAGCAAAAAATTACTTTGTATAGATTCCTGAATTATACATAGATATACTGAATTATAAAGACTTGAAGGGGAAAACAATTCTGCCATTACAGTAGGCAGAGCACAGCTTGTCAAAAAGATAAGACCAAAATAAGCTAAATATTGTTTCTTTAAGATTCAAGAACAGGGTTTATAGCATTTTCATGTTTGTGATTAATGAGGTAGAAAGCAGATGCTCTATCAGTGAAGCAGAGATAATATCATCAACGTTCTCAGTATGGAATAGTTTATTATTTCACAAAAGCTTCATGCCCTTCTGGCCTTGCTTAGGAACTTGGCAGGATATGAAATGAAGATGAATGATAGTTTAAACAGAGTTCACCCTTCCTCACAAGACCTTATTAGTAAAATAGGAATACAAAACATTGGCTTGCAAGATTAGTAACATCTGCAGGACCTCCTGTAATATACTTTTTTTTTTTAATAATTGATTAGTAACACGTAGGACAGATCTCATTATCAAGGTCTATTGATTTTTTCTACTCACAGCCTGTTGCTAAATCATTTTCCAATTATGTAATAATGTTGTAAGTATAGAGGACAGATCTGGATAGAAGTCTTAATAATTCCATGAGTACAGCAGTTTTTTCTAAGTGGAGGAAGACAGGGAGGTAATGTGGAACCCCCACAGGATGGCTGATCTAAGTAGGACTACGAACACTCAGCCTCCAAAAGGAAGCACCATGGAAATGTTTATGTTTTAAGGTGGAGTACTAGGAGACTACTTTTTGTGTATTTGTTTACTGTAAGAAGATGCAGCACACAGATCCTGTCACTGAAAATTTGTAAGAACAGAAAAAGTGTTTTGTGTTTCTGACAAGATGGTGTTACTTTTTGAACTCTTGGAGCTGTAGAAAAAAACCCTTACAGCTAAGAATCAAGTATAATAATAAAGGGAATAGTTTGATCTACACTTGTAGCCTAGAAACCCGGCCATTGACACTAACTGTGTATACAAAAAAGTTCATGAGTATCACTGATAAATAATTCTGTTAACTTTTGGCCACCCTTTTTAGCCCAGGAGCCCTAAATATCTGCAGAAAATGAAAGGATTTTGCTGCTTAAATCTCGTGCTTATTTGCATATTGCTGAAGACAAACATTACACAGCAAGAGACGCAATTAATTTCTTGTTTTCCTTTTGTCAGTTTACTTTCCAAGAGTCCACAATGTATTATCTATGCTCCTCTGTAATGAATGGAGGGTAATTCAGATGACCTGCTTTGGATCCTTTACTTCAGATGGGTGAGTCTCGCTCCAGAGATGCTTATATTGGTATTGAGGAATTGTATTGAGTAGCTTTAGACTGAATGGTGAACTTTCAGATGCCTGGAAAAAGGTGAAGCCTGGAGGAATGCTCTTCTCTGCTGGTGAGGAACTCCACCTTCTTTTTACCTCATACATCTTCTACTGTGCATGGTAGGAAGATTATGGATATGAAAGAAGCACACTATCCAAAGTTGTAGATTGCAATAATCATGGAAAAACATTGAGAAAACCCCAAACCCTGAGATGGGAAGCTTTATTCATAGTAGCTTCTAGGAGTGCATAAAAGTAGATCTATAAGGGCAGTCCTCAGAGTCTTTCTCTATCTAAATTTACAAAAGTTTATCTGCAGCTGTAGTTTTAACTGTGGATTATGTAACAAACTTCTGAATTTTTTTTTTTTACTTTATTCTTTAAATCAAAAGATTGTTGCTTACTTGCATTTAGTTAATTCTAGTTCCACTTTTATTTATACTCATTAGTAACTGTCTTTTTTGTTTGCACAACTAATCTTTACAACTCTTCTTGATAAAGTGACGTAACATCAAACCAGAGAAAAGTGGTTTGGATTAAATGAAACACTGACAATTTTTCCCCATGCTTTTTTAACCCCTTGAAAAATACAGCATAATTATGAAATAGAAAGCCATTTCAAATGCTGACGATGAAGCATTTCATTTTGAAAATGTTGAAACGAAATGCAGAGTAAAACAATGGTAGAAAAGAGCGGAATAGGTCTCTAGCCTTCTAACTGACAGACTTTTTTGCTTTGTAACTACACAGCAACCGGACCTTTTTCATGATGGCTGTTCTAGCACCAGAGCAGCCTGTGACAACTAGCTGTTTCCTGCTCATTAGCATCTAAGTGCTGCAAGACTACTTTAACCAGCAAATTTTAGTTCTGACAGATTCCTGCCTGCCTTGAGATTCCACAGGTTCTCCCTCTCATTCTCCCGCAGTTCCAAAATCCACAAGCTGGTGAAAGTACACACACTGAAATGATTTTTGGAAGGTGGTTTAAAGTAACAGCCTAAATAGATAATAGAAGAATCTATTAGACAGACAGTGCTGCATATTTAGGTGAAGGATAGTCCGATTCTTCTCACACCACCCACTGCATCCTCACCATTCATTAGCCCTTCAAACTGCATTGTAAGTTCATTCATTGAAGAATCTTGGCTTTATGCTGTGAAGAACAAACAGGCCTGCAGCCCTCAGCCTCAGACAAAAACTTGTTGTAAAACACGTGCATGAATCGCTAATAGCAACTCTACCTACCACTTGGGAAAACACTCATCATTGAGATCATATTTCTGCACTTGAAACAACGTGATTTGCAAGTGGCTCAACTTTAAAAATAACTCCATAGAAGAGACAGGGAAAATAACCCACAAAAATGCCAGAAAGATACAATGTACCAAAACAGGGAGAGAATTATTTAGCCTACATTATTTTCTTAAAAAAAAAAGATGACTTCAGCTTTTTTCCTTATATCCCCTTCCCATCTATAAGGTGACACTGTACCTGTGTACTGCAGCTACATTTGAACTTATTGATGAGTAACCTGAGATGTGGAATTTATAGCAAATACATTTAAAGCGGATTTTTTTAAACGGCAAGATACATAAGTCCCCTAGACTTATAATGAGACCAGTGCTACTTGTGATGATGTATTTTTTTGTTATTGCACCGTTCCTAACATTTTTTTTTCTTAAGAAGTATTTCATGGGATAGAACACTTCTCATTTTTTTTCTGTTTTACAGTAAGTCTCCAAATTGTGCATCATGCAGGGTCTGTCTCACAGTGGTTAGCTGACTTGGATACTTGCAGCAGATGTGATCTGGGACTCAGGAGAGGCAAATAGCTCAGAAAAGTTACCAGGTTCTCAGGTGGCTTTTACTACCCCACTGAGCTTTGTAGTACCATAATTAGTTTTGTGTCAAGAACAAAGATAATTTAAAGATCTGTACAAGTATATTGTCGTTCTGAATGCATTATGGCATACTCAAACTAGTGTAACACAGAAATCACACCTTGGACTGCGGGAGGATGAAGTGACTTAACACCACCACTGTGTCTTCAAACCAGGTTTTGCAAAGTGTGTAACACCACAGATAGGATATGCAGAATGTGTAGGAGCTAGCTTTTGTATCGCTTGATCATTAAAACAAGGATATGGTAGCCACTGGGACTGTAGACCTTTAGCTTATGTTCAAATTTATGTCACCATACCGTTGCTATGACACTGAGATAAGATTAAAGCTGTCTCAAATCTTCCATTACACCTCCAGCACTGAAGAACTGTCTATAAACAATGATGAATTGTGTGTGACTTGGGGACAGAAACCCATCCGAGTGTCCTCTGTTCTGGATGGTCAGTCTTGTCCAAAATTTATTCTTTCTATATGATGAAAACTAGGATTCTGTGGATGAGAGCGAGTCTGTGGAGGAAAAAAAATTAGGGTTGTGATGGGGAGCTAAAGAACACAAGGTTGGGCATTGAAATGTGGAAAGACTTTTGGGTAGAGGTTTTCTGTGGGGAAAATGGGCGACACATGAATATTGCATTAGACAAGGGAAGTAGTCGCCTGAAATTGCAGGTATGGGAATATGAGTGTGTGAAGGTAGGAGCCTTTGGGCTGGGAGTATAAGACGGAAAATGTACAGCACTTGGCTGTAAGCTTGGAAGCCTCCTTCCAGCATCTTGTGATGGCTGTAGTGGTCTATATACCTACCGTTGTAAAAATACTGAAGAAATACTACATCTTAAAACCATGTGACTTTTTCAAATTGCGTATTTTATTTTCTTAGTGTTTGGTCTGTTGAAGCCCTCAAGGAGAAGGGCCAAAAATAAAGGATTGCATAGGCCACAAGACTGCCACAATACTTGTATTGACACTTATGAATGTATGCAAATACACAAGAATACTTATACACTCATATTTATACTCAGATTACAGCAGCATCTGAACTCCCGGATAAATTTGCATAAAAGTGAATGAATAGTATACCTGAACAAGACAAGCCAGATGGTCTATGTGATCTTGGTCTTTTTTGAAACTGAAATTTATTTCATTAAATAAATTATTATTTTTCATTTTCCTTAAACAAATAATTAACATTTCAGCAACACAGAATAGTTACTTAAAATAGCTGTAAAAATGTTTACTGACATTTAGATACTGTTTCTCTCTCTTTCTCTTACTTTTCAGATAGTAGAATTTTCCCCATAAACACAAATAAACAAGAATCTTGGAGCACAAAATTAAAGGTGTATATGTGCACATATATATAGGATATTATTTAAAGGATTTTTTTTTAACAAAAGACTTTTTTGCTTGAATCAAAATCTTCATAAGGAAATATCTACCATTGTAACATTTTAAATCAAACACTGCCGTGAGTTTCATGCCTTGTCCTACCTAGCAACCAACTTACAAGCAATGATAGTTTGGTTTCTGGTCTGAAGCAAGAGCTATCATTTTTGCTTTATTCTGTTTGTGCTGATAATACCTATTCTCCAAATTTACATTTTTTTGGTTGGCTTCAAGCAAGGCAGCATTATTTTTTCATATGGGAGTGTGTTCTAAAAAGTGAAGTGATAAGATTCTTTATTCTTGGTGTTATGGTAGCTCTTAGAAACCTCAGTCAGGACTGATGTTGTGTGATTCTTAGTGTTTCACAAATACAGATCAACAGACAGGCTATTCTTTTAAATTTATAATTTCAATGGTATGTGGTTTCAGCACCCCTATATGCTACTTCTCAATAAAGATAACCTCTCTTCTCCTGTGAACTTTAACATCATGCTCTGATGTATAATAGTGAAATTTGCTATGTGTTCATCACTCGGCTGCTCAACGCTGCTATCCCTCCAGATCCATTATATCGTTACTACCATGTCCTAAACTTGCCAAGGAGCATGATTTCGTCTCTGACAGGGCGTGCTAACTGTTTGCACCATGGTCCCAACCAGACAATAGGAGACCCGTGGCAGGGCACAGCACCATAAAAAATAAAGATGCATGAGGCCCTCGTCTGTGTAGTCATTTCAGTGTAGAGCTGAACAGGCTGATACATGTCTAAATGTTAGGTGGGAGAGACCTTAATGGAGAGGTCATGAGGAAAATTCTCTTTCTCTAAGGATAAAAAAGCAGACCTTCAATTAATTTCTTTTCCTGTGGGCTAGTCACATTGGGAGCTTTGTGTGATGAATGAGTTTAGTATTGGAAAAAAGGTGAAACTTCTTATCAAGACATAGGCATAGGAATATTTTGATGAAACAGAGGGTAGGAAAAGCTGAATTTCTATGGTGATTGTCTGTCTCCATTTTCTCCCCTTTCCCAGGACAACCCCCTCAGGACTGCCTGTTTCAGAAGGTCCAAGAATCTTATATATTTTCTCCAGTACTGCAGAAGTCTCTAGAAGAAGAAAAGTCTGGTTAATCCATAATAATGGCAGGTCTGTTTATTGATCTCATAAATTGCACTTTACTTGACCTGTCAAAAAGGCAGAATTCTCAGCATGTGCTTTCCTGCTCCTCTAAGAGCCTCTCTTCACCTCGGGCAGATTGCTCCCCCCAGCCTCTCCCCATCTGCTGGCAGCTGTTGTAAACCCTGATCTAAATTCATTAACCTTCCTCCAAACAATCTATTTGAGTTCATCCTTGAGAAAGTACAGAAGGAACAATAAACACTCACTACTGATTTTTCTTCCCTGCCTTTCGTAACAAATCCGTGCCCAAGCTGCATACTCAGGTTTCTTCTGAAAGGAGGAAAATTAAAACCAAAATCAATAGGAATCGAAATCAGCCCACAGACTAGGATTTCCTAATTAGTAATGCTCTGATTCTTAGGCAGTGTTAACACCTGTCTAATACCAAGCAAAAATCTACACACAAATCTGAGTGGAGGCAAAGCAATCAATGGCATGTATCTAGAAGAAACAACCAAAGAGGAAACCAGTGCTTAATAGAAAATACTATTCAGTGTGACTTACTGATTGCACATTACTTCTACCTGAACAATACCCTGAAGTGCAATATTATTGTTGCCACGTGAATGCTATGGGTGGATCTCGAGTGATTCTTGCATAGATAAGAAGCTTTTTTTTGGTTGAAATGGGTGAATTTGCAGATAACTGCATGAATTGGATGTTGGTGTTTCTACATAACATTATTGGGTTGTACCCACAGCAAGGAGTTCTTGCACTCTGAAAGTGCATTGCTGAGTATCTTTTAAAAGTTCCTTTTAAGAGGATGTATTTTTTCCTTAAAAAAGTTGTGTCTTTTAGCAGTGCAGTTTCTGATATCACAATGTGAAAACTACAGTAAACAAAAGGGAACAGTTTAAAAGGAAGCACTGGCCTTTAAATGCCTGATTCCCTTTACCAATAAATAGAGCTGAGTCCCAGCTCACATTTAATTTTATTGGGATTTTGATTCATAGGTGCCTTGAGATCCACTGGAAAGCTCCTCTGATTGTGTTATCAGTCTCAGGAAGAATACAAAATCTGGAATTGAATTGTATGTCTAAGCTAGAGTGACAGTATCTTTTCATTGACCAAAAAAAGTGAGAAGAGATGCCTAGCTTAGGTGAAGCGTTCAGTTTCTGGGTGGCTACAGATAAGTATGATGAATCCCAGCTGAAAGGTACTGAGAGGGTTGAACTGCAAATTTTAAAAAAGTAGTTTTGCAAAATTTTTTGCAAGTTCTGCTCTCACTTGAATTAGCTTTAATGAGCCATTCCCATGATTACCTTAAGTAAATAATAATAAAAAAGTGTGGCTGACATGTCAAAATAGTGTTCAGGTAGATGACTACGCTAAGTACGGCTGCAGGTCAGATGTGTGTTCTGCCAGCTGCGTAGGGTTTCAGGATCATCCTAAGTCGTTAGAAGGTATTGTAATTTTTGCAATAAAATATTTAAAAAATGGGCAAGGCTCATCAGTACTCTTTCTGTATATTCAATAGTATTTTTTTTAATGTAAATGTATGCAGGTCTAACAAAAAACCCTAAAAGGATGTCTTGCATTTTGAGTGTGGGAGATTGTCTTGCATTTGACGTTTGCCTAGGCCAGTAAAATTTTTAGCAGACTGATGAGCAGAGGCATTGGAAAACAGAAAGCACAATAAAATTGCAGCTTATGCAGCTTATGTATTTTTTCCACAGCCTTAGTAATGTTTTAATAATATATTCAAATTAGTGTCAAAACATTCCCTGTCCCTTGATCTGAGAAGGCACTTTAGGACACAATGTCTCAAAGGCTGTGAAAATTTAAAGGCTTGCCATTTGGATGAATGCTATCTTACTGTTTTTCTTTAGAAGACGGTGGTGAGTTCTGGCATTTTGCTGCAGTAGATGATAGGAGATAGATTGGTTTTGAATTAGTTCAAGACGTATTGTGAACAGAATAGGAATATTATTTCAGTGGGAGCTGGATCAGACCTAGCAGCTCTGGCGTGCCCTCCTCTTCCCATTGAGATATCTCCCCATCTTCAGATGTCTGCTGCTGCTGTCCCTCGAACCAGTGAGCAGTTTTGCAGGCTGGTAGTACAGGATGCGAGTGGGGATAGTGGAAAACATGGCTTACTCCATTTTCAGCTCCTGGCTGGTCTGCGCTTCCTTTATCTTCAGGGGACTTTTTAAGACAGTCCAGTCTGCAGTCTTGTGGACACAGATTCAATTCTTCCAGAGCCAAAGGGCAGTTATGCTCGTACATTAATGAAAAAGCTGTTCATTGCCTGGCATTTCTCAGGAGAAGCCATGTGCACATTAAGGAAGTTGTAAGAGGCAGTGTGGTTGCTGGAGGACACAGACTTACCTTTCCAAAAAGCAGTCTCAGGCAATCTCAGTTGATGGGTTGTCAGAGTTTGCTGGAGAAGGGGGAGTTCTTGGAATACAAGTTCAAGGATTGATTTGAGTGACCCTAGGTTAGAATAGTTCAGAAGTTGTTTCTGCTATAGGAACTTACTGAAGCTGTGCCTTAAAATTCCCTCATTTGCCATGAATTACTGTATAATGGCTGAATGGTCAGCTGGTATAAAACAACGTTACAGCAGTAAAAACAGTGTATTGCTTTTCAGTGTTAAATAAATAAGCCCACGTTTCTTTCTTGGCTCGTATATAATCTTCAGTGAACAGCACCTGATTGATAGGAATGTAATGATAATCCAGCTCCTCCATTTAACGAGCCAGAGAGAACACCCAGCTAAAACAGCCCGTGTTTCTGACACCCAGAGAATGGACTGGAATGACTGCCAGAAGTTACTGAGCTGGAGAGAATTTTAAATGAATGAATTGGGCATGAGTCACGTCTTTCCGTAGAGCAACTGCGGGCGCTGGCTGCCGAAGTACTTGAGAAATCAACAAGGGCCCCTTTTGAGGGAGCCGGGGGAGAATTTCGTAACTGACTCTGATGTGGAATTCTGCAATGCATCTGGGATAATAATACCCTACAACAGCAAAGATTATTTAAAGACAAGCAGCTTCAGTTTGTCAATAACTCAAATACCAGCAAACTTGGGTGGTGAAGGGTGGCAGAGTGTTAATTGGTCTGGAAGCAGTATAAATACTTTCTGCATTTATCTCACTTACAAGTGTTCACTGGTGATATGTTATCAGTAATTTATGATGTGCCATGACAAACGCTTACATTTCTGACAAAAATAGCAATTAGTTAGAAGAATGAGGATTCTCCTTGAACGTTTTCAGCAAGTCATAGGGGGGATTTCTTTCCTTCCATGCATGAACTGCCTGTAAAAATACTTCAAATTTGGCAATTTTCTCTGTTGCCTGAATTTGATCCAGTTTTTAAGCTCTTCTAAAGACCTTGTATATGCTGTCATAAAATTATTGGTATGAAATATTTGCATATCCAGTGCATACATTAGCATGCGGTCATCGTGATAAGTACAAAAGAAACTCATCGATTTACTCATGGACTTTCTTAATTCCTGACGCAGACACCATTGTTTATTTCATTTTGTTTTCTTCTTCACAAGAACAGTAATTATTACCTGTCCTGGTTTGAGGTTGTCTTCTGAAAGAGGAGTAAAATGTGCATCAAAATTTTCAAGCATTGTCTCAGGTATGGAGACTACTCTATTGCCCCAAAATTTCATGCAGGAGGCTTATCAGGTGCAGGGAAATGAGTGGAGTCCAATTTGTTACAGATTGTGCAGATGGGTACTGCACTGTGTCTTCACTTTCATCCTCAGGGAAAGGGACTTGCAACCCTGTGAGAAAAATGAAGCTTTCTGAAGCTGATGACTGCTATGAATCCAGAAGATCTCTGTGATCTTAGTGGTTACGTAGCTGGAATCAAAATACCATAATATCCAGGCATCCCTAATGCTTTTTGATTGTCCTGCCAGCATCATCTCTGTTGCATAAGTGCAGAAGTTTCAGTCATGTCTCTAAGTGCATTTACTTGTGTTATTCAGTGAACTCAGTAGGGCTTGTTTTGAAAAGTAAGAGTTTATTTAATGCTTGATGACCTAGAAGAGTATGGAAAAATAATAGTTTCTGAATTCAGAGAGAAATTGAAAACAGTCATGTAATATTACGGTTGCATTCACAGGCCCCTAAAAGATAGACAGTGTTGGTGAAGGTTCAAGTCAGAAGCAATTAAGGTCTGTACGTTTCCTCTTTGTAGGAAAGCTGGAGAATACTGTAATGAAACTCACCTTAATGAATTTCATAAACAGACGTACCCAAAGATGATTGAAGCTAGCAGAAAAGGACCTCTTAAGCTTTAGAGTTTTGTGTAAATCCTGGAATTGTCTGATTTTAGTTATAAATTTAGTTATTTATATTTAGTTATGCTCATTTCCTTCCTTCTAGACCCACCTGTTTTATAATTCACCTTTTTAAAGCATCACCTGACACGTCAGTTTTCAGCTGCAGACAGAATCTGGGATCTGAGAACCAAGTTGGGGGGTGTTACAATAAGGCATAGCCATAAAAGGCAGAAAGAGGGCTCCTTTTTTTTTTTTTTTTAATTTGTATTGGATATAGCAACTGAATATCTTGGGCCCTTTTGTATCTCCTCCAGGGTTACTGTGTGAGGTGACCAAAGTCTCAGGTGACAGTGTTCATTGCCTGTGGCTCTGGAAAGGAAAGTTGTTGGAATAAACCTACGACATCATTCCCTAGGCACTGTGGATGTATGAGAGGGGACCATTGGATCAGCTGGACAACCTGGTGTTACTTAAGCACACCGAAGCTGAAATGGAACGATGTCACTTAACAGTAAAGAGCAAGAAAATCTTATACTGCAAATGAAAGGGCAAAATTTGGTCAATATGACCAGTCAGTCGTAGAGGAGACTGAATCTTCTCGTCTGTTACAGAAACAGTTATGATTTTAGAAAGATACTATTTTCTAATAGGTATATATTTTAGGTCTTTATTGAAAGCCCTTACTCCTGAGTGCATAACAATGCAGTTGTATGAACTGCCATACTCAGTGCTACACACTTTCTGTTACACCCAGAAGGAATAAATCAGAAATACCTACCGATCAGGAATAATACTTACTATGGAAAAATACTATTTTTTTCTGGATTTTTCTCATTCCAAGGACTGAAGGTGTTTCTTCAGTTCTTAGAGAGTGGGTGACTGGCTTGTTTCAAGGGTGAAGAAGATATTGCAGGAATGCTGTGTGACAACAGTGTGAATCACTGGACTTACTGCTTCTGGAACAATGATTGACTCAGAGGATTCTGCTTTTTGTGAGACTGTTGTTATCTCCCAGCACCTGTCCTCAGACAGTGAGCTGCTATGTCAGTGGCACTGAATAAAGATGATCCAGAGTTAACAGGTAGTAAAAGACTCTTCAAACTGCGGAAAGACAACTAGCAATTAAAAAAAAACAAACACAAAACCAAGCAATCAACAAACCACCCCACACTAAACTGTCTAGTTTTTCAGTTAAACTCATCAGGAAAAGAAATTTATCTTGCTTCTGGAAAAAGCAATCCTCCCCCAGATGCTCTCTTTCTAAGATTTTGTGTGCAGGAGCACAGTGTGTGCTAGAAGAGGTGGCCGATTCTTTTAGACCACTTTGACAGGAGCAGTAAATTTCAGTTGCCAAACCTGCTCGGATGTGGAAGCTCTGAGCCGCAGAAAAGCCTTACACAGTTCATGGACCTGGGCTGTCTGCTGGAAGAACTGCCAGGAATGATAAAAATGATAATAAATTTGTTTTTACTGCTCCTCTCTGTTGTAATAAATTTGTCCTGTATCTTTACAGAAAAATGTGTACGGACCCTCTTTATAAACCCCTGGGGAGAAATTTGTGCACAAAAGTAACATTCTCTTTCTCTTCACTTCTGTTTGTGGTGTCTTTTTATAATTTGTGGAAGGTGTCCAACAGGTTGGAAAAATGCACTGAAAACCTGATCCAGACATGTCAATACAACACTGGTTTTAGTTTAAACAAAAACCAAGCAAGCTTCCCCCTTTCCAAAGTACTGTCTCCAAAAATACTTCTCTGATTCAGAGAGTACATTTTTGTCCTGGCTTAACTCCTTCTGTACTGAATAGAAAGCAAGGCTATTTTTGCATGGTATAATATATTGCTTTAGCACTAGCAGAAGGTTTGATCAGAACCATAAAAATTTCTAAGGTGTTTGGCCGAAGTCTTTGCTAGTATAAAATGAAGTTAACACAATAGTACTTATGTCTGGTAGTGCAAAATTTGAACCATAATGCATGAACAAAGGCCAGTGGCAAAAGAAATGTCATCATTTCCCCGTGTTTTTTTGGAAAAAATGTAGGGAAATTGGTACTTTTGGAGATTTTCTTTGTAAAATTTCCCAGGAATTATTATATTGAGATGTGTGTGATATTTTTACCTCAGAACTTCAGTGCCACTCCTTGTTCTTTGAAAATTTGTAAATAATTTGACATGAATTGACATATGTTTTTTTAAAATAGATACGAGTTTCCCTCAGGATCAGTTAATATCAGAACTGTCCTGAGTCACGAAATTCAGAAAACATTGAGATTTTTGGAAAGCTTAGGTTCCATGTTTGGTTTTAGTAAATGGAAGGTAGAATATGTCACCCATCAAAAATGCTGGATTTGGATTAAGAAAAATATCCACAATCCATGGCATGCTTTTTTTCAAACCCACGTTCATGTACATACAGTATTATATTGACTAATTTAAGTTTGGGTGATCCAACATGAATGTATATGATGAATATACATCAAAAGAATTTAACTGACTTGTTGAGAATGGATTTAACATTGAAGCTGAGAGGGTTGTACCTACTCACAAACTCTGCCAGTGACACCGTCATCTGTGTCATACAATGAACCTGAATTCCAAACTGTTTTTCCCCAAAGTAACACCAACTTAATTGAAAGTGAGGTCAATAATTTCATCCTTTACTTTTTATCATAAAAAAGAAGCCGTATGTTCACAAATCTTTCCATTCAAGGTGTATGCTTATTTTTTTCCCCGAATGTATTCCCGCTGAACGAAAATGCTGAGTGTCTTTCATTGCTGAATAAAGAGAAGTGGGATTGGCAGGGTGAAGATATTGGTCAAATGTTAGTCATAAAAAAATGAGCATAGCATTTTCCAGTTAACTCACAGAATTTCATTTGCAGATTTTTATTATGAGGATGGGAAAAGTATCATTTGCTGTCACGGTCTTTGTCTTTGCTGCACTTGAGACTCCACAACACACCTTTCCACTCAGTCAAGGAGGGCAAATGAGCAACTAAAATCTTGTTTGTTTAGGGAATCGGAGAACATTTTACAGTTAAAAATGCGTAAATTTTAACTAATGGGTCTTCTCAGGAAGGGTTTCATGACATTATCAAACCTTGGGAAGGAGCTTGTGCTAGAGAGAAGCTGCAGAAGTGTCCTGTGTGCCCTCAGCTCCAACAGACACCTTTGCTTTTCAAACCTAACTCTACTGGTGAGTAGCACAGTCCTTTCCCACTGAGGGCAGAGACCACTGTAGCTGCACAGCCCTTCATGGGAACTACTCACAGCACCAGCCCTTTATCAGTTGAAGAGCCTTAAATCTCTTGGCATTGGTATTTTATGCCACCACTGAGGAACAGCAACCTACTGGTTACGGTTCAGCTGAAGCTGGAGAAGTGAAAGAGGGTTTTGATCCATGCTTGCATGTAACTAGAGTAAGTACACCGAAAGTATTGTCTCAGCAGAGAGGTCATGGAGTTAATGAGCACAGAGACTGAACTGACCCCCTGTATCTAGGGGCGACCGTCTGAGGGCAGGGTTACAAAACACCATGGGGAAGCCTACGATTCCTTGTGCTTTCTTGATGGTAGGTAAACAGAGAGCTTCCTCCTTTGGGTTGTTCCTTGTGGCCTCTGCCATAGCACTCCACTGAAAAGAGAAGAAAATGTATCTTTAAAAACCAGCCGTGCTCCTGGCACTACTACAGTCACAAGGTCAGGCAGCTTAGTCATTAGAGAAGATTATTTTGTTTTGTGATATTCTTCTAGCCAGCAAGAAAAGTTATTAGCTTGTGTGCACCCGTTCATATGATAGGGAAAACTCCAAAGACACACTTTCAATAGAAAATGTGAATAAGCAAAATATTTGTAATGAGGTGGTTTTAGTATTCCTGCCAAGACAAATCAGAGAAGGGAAGAAACACACGTCTTCAGAGTATTTCCTCTCATGACAAAGATGTGACCATATAAGCATATGGTTTGAAACAGGAACAGTGCATTTGAGCAAGTGGTGAATACCCTGCAACTTCAGCTGCACTGACTGCTCAGGAGATACCAGTACAGCAAGGGTTTTCTGCTATATTTACCCCCGAAATATGCCTAAATACATCCATAGATTATCTGTCCCTTTTTCTTTGTTCACTCTTCCTGCAGCCACCTGAAGTGGATGTTCTTTCAAGCTTGTGAAGCAAGGTATTGTAAGCAGCTTTACTTGGGTATACCTAAAGGTGGGAAATGAAGGTTCAAGCTCCTCCTGATATGGTGAGTATGAGGATGCAAATGACTTGCTTTACGCAGTCAGGTAAGAGCTGAGTCTGGATAAGCAAAATGAGTGCTCATTTGTCTTAACCAACAGTCTATTAAGACTTTTCTCTTTTTCATCTTGGAAGTGCCCCTTTTCAATATTCAGTGTTGCTGCAGAAAGAGTTTGTTCTGATGAATCACCATTCTTTGAAAAAAACAGTTTCCCTGCAAAATACCCTACCAGCAGTACTACCATTACCACAAATTACTTTCTTTTAGAGTCCAATCCGGTTCCTGTAGCAGCCAGTGGAAAAACATCTGATTTCAATGAGTGTTGGTCAGAATTAGGCAGCTACTGTTGTACCCTGCCTGCTCTTCTGAAACTGACCGAGTAGTTGGACCCCAAAAGTCACTAACAGGGAGAAAACCCATCACTCTTTTAGAATCAGGGCTGACAAATTCAAGCTTTAATGTCCCATAAAATCAGTCCTAGGCCTAGATCTTGATGTGCTTTGCTTTCTGTCTTCTAACTTGCATTTAATAATTTTTATCCTTCTTTCCCCCACCTCCATCTGATCTAATCCTCTGTGCCAAGCCTTTTCAGCTTTTTTCTTTGGCTCTGTCACTGTGACACGGGTACTGTTGGCTCTGTACCAGATTTCTTCCTTTGAGGAGGCTGAGGATTTTCGAACTATTATAGTGATGTTATGGGGAACCCTTTCTTGAGACTCTTCTCTTTTGTTGATTTTTCTCTTGTTCTAAAAAAACCCATTGTTTTCCAGTATTACCTTTTTCTTCTCTTTTTTTCTTCCCCTTTGCCTCTTTTTTAATGCCATCCTTTTATCACGGTCTTATAAAATCTATTTTTATTTTCCTTTCTGATATCCAGATATTCCATTTTCATCTGTCCCTTCCACACTTTTTCTTCATCTCATGTCTAATTGTTTCCTTGACACATTATAATTACTCCTTTTTAACTTATTTTCCACTTACAGTATACCAGAACAAAAGTGTGTATAAACAGTTCAAGCCTATTCCTACCGCAGAGGTCCCGGGGTCTCTGTGAGATATAATGTCGTGCAACACTCAGTGTGAACTATAATTCAGTGTTAACTAATGCTCTAATCCATCAGGTAAAACTCATGTGGAACAAGGAAGCACAGGTGAGCTACGTGGAGCAGAATAGAAAAGGCAGGAAAGGGGAAAGACAAATGATGCAAATATGAAGGGTTAAGAGGAACAGAGACCAGTGGGCAGGGTTGAAAGTGACTTGGGTGGAGTGGGGAGCTGAAGGGGAGAGCAAGGACGAGTGGATAAAAAAACCCAAAGAGAAATAATAGTGAGGGAAGTAGAATAAACCTGGAGGCAGCGAGGGTGGAGAAGTAGAGCAGCTTCCATCTTTGAAATGCTACACAGAGATTTAAGAACAAAGAGCCATGACAGCAGCAAATGTGAATTCAGGACAGGGTGCATAGCCAAGAACGAAAATGGCACTGCTTTTAAATGACCCAAGACACAGTATGCTGTCTGGATTTTTATTTTATTTTATTTTGAGAGTCATGAAGGCCATACATTGCATTTGCTGAATCTCTGACATTCCTTGTTTCTTTTTTCTGACAAGAAGTAACTTTTATTCTTGCATAAAATCATGATTCATTTTGTGTAACTCAGGAAAGAGCCTTAAGGCAGAAATCTTTCTCCTTCATTTGGAGAATCTGTAAAATGCAAGACAGACACAAGATGCCCTGGTTCATTAGCAGAAAAACTTGGGTAAGGAAGAGCATCCAGACCCTTGCTGTCTTTCACCTGACCAAAGTAAAAGGATGTCCTGTCTTTAAAGGAAATGAATTTGCAGCTCTCCTCTCTCGCCTGCCTGCAAAGAGGTTCACCCCGCTGGCTGCAGCAGTGCCCTTTGGCTGCCAGGACAGCTGGTCAGTATGCAGTCTCTCATCTGAGGGTAATCCTATCTCTTAACCTATGTAGTATAGATATAGATGTACTTATTTATCTCCTGTCACCTTCAGTTCTTTGTCCAGGCAAAGCCCCCTCTGGTTTTCAACAGGAAGATTTTGCCAACAGTAGCCAATGACCTAAACTCTGCTTCTCTGATACTTCTTGTCCCCAAAAACCCAGAGGTGTGGAACTGATCATGTCCCAAGGCACGTTCTGTCTGCTCACAATGATAAAAAAGCCAAAACATGAAGATTAAGAGAGAAAAATAGCCACATTAAAGGCAGATGACAGAACTCAGTTACACCTCTATGAGTTTCAGCTGTTAGTTTCTTCTCGGGAGAAACATGAGATATTTACCTGGCAGCCTGATATTTTTCTTCTCCCTTCCTCTGGAGTGATGTATGAGACAGAGTAAAACTAATGGCTACAGTCTGTTTTAATTGGGGAGCAAACAGGCTAAACATTACCTTTTGTCCACTTTGGTCGTGCGAAGCAGGCTACTTGTACACAGAGCATTTACGCAGCTAGGTCCAGTTGCTGCTCAGTTCTGTGGTAGCAATGAATTGTGGCTTGAGGGAGTCACAGGTACCTGTGGACAGCTAGAAGAAAGCTGCTTATGTACCTTGTAGTTTCTTGAAGGTAATTTTAGCTGCTTAGATAATATTTCCTCACCTCTGTCTGCCTGGAAATCTTTCAGGATAAAGACTGCCATAAAGAATATCCTAAAAATACGTTGTTGAATTTGTCTATGGATTCGTTTTGCAGAAACTTATTTGAGAGTTGAGATTCAGAATTCCCATATCTGTCATACAGCTTCATTGCTTAGCGATGCAAACCTGAGGTGAGGCTTTCTCTCTAGCCTGAGCGCTGGGGAAAGAAGGCAGAGAGGCACCTTAAGAGAAGGTGGGCTGTTTTCAGGGTTGTATGCAAGACTTTAATTTCATTTACAGAGCTAATACTTTCCTTTCTGGATCACTAAGGAAAGCACTGAAATAATCTGCCACATAATCTGACAAATTTGGTGGCCTTCTATGACGGGGTTACAGCATTGGTGAATAATGGAAGAGCAATTGACATCACCTCCCAGACTTGTGCAAAGCATTTGACACTGTCCCAAATGACATCTTAGTCTCTAAATTGGAAAGACATGGATTTGACGGATGGACAACTCGGTGGATAAGGTGTTGGCTGGGTGCTCACACTCAAAGGGTTGCAGTCAATGGCTTGATGTCCAAGTGGCAAGCAGTGACAAGTGGCATTCCTCAGGGGCTGGTACTAGGACTGGCGATGTTTAATATCTTTGTTGGCGACATGGACAGTAGGATTGAGTGTACCCTCAGCCAGTTTGCTGACAACGTGGAGTCAACACACTGGAGGGAAGGGATGCCATCCAGAGGGTCCTGG
>RSEF01000002.1:18429682-18464099 GCA_003993805.1 Himantopus leucocephalus
GGAGGGGAGGACTGCTGACTACTGCCAGATGACCGATAAGCAGCAGAAGACAGAAGGAGTTCCTCTGTGGTGATGCTCCTGAAAAGTTTAAGGGACAAATATATATATTACTTGAGAAAGAGCAAAAAACAATCTGTGCTTTTATAGCTAGGGAAAGCCCTTCCAGTGATCTTCCTGAAACAACATAGAAATCTCCTGGTTTGCGTTACCCATCTATCATCATTTGCTGCTCTATGGAGATTACTCCCATTATAGCCTGAGAAACTGAAAGAATGACAACGTCTCTGCACCCTGTGTAACACAATCTCTTAATACGGCCTTATAAAGAAATTAATAATTGGCATTGATTACATGTGTGTCAGGAGAGTAACACAGTTCTGTTGCATGCAGGATGATCTTACCTGAGAGGGTTTTGGTAATCTCAGGTTATTTCTGGGTACACTGCCTGGGTCTCTGCTAGGACTGAGCAACTGTGGCCGTAAACAGGGAATGTCCCCCGAAGCCAGAGTTACAATGCCTACACATGTAAAACAGGGTAAAGAGACCTGGCTGCAGGTTTGTAATGCAGGATCAGGCTGTGTGGGGAGAAGGGGAGTGCTAAATCCCAGCAGTTGTCTCATGTCTGTCAGTGGGGGCTGCCATACCAGCTGCAATGCCTCCCGCTCTGCCCTCTACTCAGCCCTGCTGGGGATGACATAGGCAGTCTGCAAAACAAATAGCAATTTGTTAGAGCCTGATGACAAATTCACACATCGGCTACGAGCGCATGTACATGCAAGAGGCAGAAAAAGCAACTTCCAGCTGGAAAATCTCACCATACCTTGTATTGGCTTAAGTTGGAAAAAGCTTCCTTATATCTCATAGAGTTGTTTCTTAGACCCTTGGTGTATTCGTTCTTTCCCCAGGTAGGGAAACAATTAAATGCTATTGTATGCTTTGGGTGATGAAATCTCTTGCACGGATGATTTCTTCTTTGTACCTTCATCCAACGGCCCCACAACAAACAAGTAGCTTTGTGTAGACTCTGTCAATGGGTATAGGTGCCATAAATCCCATAAACAGAGCTAGTTTTAATAAGGAGCTTCTTGGAGGCAAAAAGAAAATAAACTTTTCTCTCATTGAATATATTTGAAATTTGACCTGTAAAGCCCTTCCAGGTGGTATATAGCTTGGTGAATCTGTGTTTTCTCTCTTTGGGAGCAAAGTCAGATTATTCTCACTGTGATGAGCTTTTACTGCTTTCCCAGATCAGATCTGGAGAGTATCTGCTTCTGCAGTGGTAAATGTGTGTCTCAAAGGGACAAGCAACAGTTAGAATTGGACTTCTGCCAACGATTTTCACTCTTTAGCAGAACTGCTCTGGAAACACTCATTTTACTTTTCAAGTGAAATTCAAACACACTAAAAAATCCCATGTATTTTGCTGAAATTTCAGCATTTTGTGAGGGAAAATGTTCTGACGTTGCTGAAAAGGGGTATTTCACCCTTCTGCCAAATTTTATGTCAGTACCTCTGGGAAACATTGCCTCATGGTATCAGTAATTCCTGAAGATGTTTTATTAGGAATGTGCTTTTCCATTGTATTTCCCCTCTATGTCAAGAAGGTACTGCTAGCCACTGTAGAGATAGTAAGACATTTTGTGTTAAAACGAAATGAACAAAATAATTCATGGCACCTTTTCATGCAATTTATGTCATCTTTTTAGAGAATTTGGTTAGCTTCTTGTGCTTAACAGGGGCTGGCCAGAGATTATCTGTGGAAGTGACTATCTGAAAGATAATTCTTTTTTCAAAATCAATATTTTTTTCACAGCAAAAAAAAGTATTTCAGAATCCTCTGACTTCCAATATGAACAGGCTTTGCCATTTTCATTTGCGATGGAAAACTTTTATCAACCAGGAAGCAGAGACACATTTTGTCTTATTTCTTTTTCCAGGAAATTCCTTCTTGTGAAAATATTTCAATTTTTAATTCTGCTCTCTAAGTCAGGTTTATATATTTTTTTCAGAATGTGAAGTTTTATGTGGGAGAGATGTACCTTTTGAAGACTACTGTGTCCTTTAACTGTGCTAAGGTGAGGCGAAAGAATGATTAATATGAATATGAAAAGCACCTGCAATCTCTAATGATGCTACAGTTATCCATACCCCTGGGATTTCCAAACTGCATCATGCGATTTGCTTCATACCTGAAAGTTGGTGCAAAACGTGTGACAGAAACTGCTTAAGAGTGGCAGCTGAATGAAGCGAGTTACGTTAATTGACTGGTAAGTGTCTGGTTCCCTATCAGCTTCTGGGTGACTGCTGTTGATTTATGATTTTGTATATGATTTGGAGCCTTCCTAATTAAGAGACTGCTGCTCTTTTTCATTCGCTCTTGACAGTAGAGGTCAGCTGACTTGACATTATTTCATTTGAGTGATTTGCTTTACAAATGACTGCGATGGGGGCTTTCCAGGAGAGGATCTGAATGTTGTTATCCAGCAGCTCTGAGAGTGTTCCTGTTCAGGGAATCTCTATTTTCGAGAACTTTCTTCAGAAAAGATATGCACATAATTTATAGAGGATGGAATGTTAAGTGATGGAATGTTAAGTGATATATTGATTCCTGACTAATACAAAGTATTTTGGACATCACAGAAGAGTTTAGGGAACTTACAATTTTAAAATTTTATAAAACTAGTAAACTCAATAATGTTACAGAGGTCCCATTCACACTACAATCATACTTTTATCCCAAACAGTTTCATTCAGGAAGGAAAAAGAGAAAAAATTAATTTTTTGGAATAGAGTTTTGATTTCTTTTTCAAATAACCTTTTGACTTCCCAAAGTCCCTTCAGTGACAGCTCTACTGGTGTTGCATAAGGAATGCAATGAAGTCAGAAGTCCCCTCAAAACAAAAAACCCCACGTACATTGAGTAGTTAGAGCTGTGAAAGTCAATATCGGTGTACTACACAGTTTTCTTCTGCACAGGCAAATATACTGATAAAGTCCCTATTAGTAGTCAGTAGTCTTATGGCCTGATTTTGAAGCCATGAGCATGGTAAATCTCTAAAGGGTTATTACATCTGAAGTATAAATCTGTTAAATATATATCCACATTGCACCAAAATACTTCAGCAGTTCTCTTGAGTGAGAGATATTCATTTAAGCAAGCCATCATGTTTTATGAAATATGTTTTGGTTTGATTTTCTGAAAATAGATTAATTTAACAGTGTTCTTTTATCCATTGTGCTGGATGCACTAGAGACCAACTTCTTCAGGTATTCATTTAATGGGTCTCCATTGTGTAGGATTTTGTCTCATAGAAGAAGTATCAGTTGCTTTAGGAGGCCTGCTTGATTTCTTTAACAGCTATTCAGTTTGCCGGTCTCCAACAGCTAGGGTTAAGTTTTCTATTCCATCTTGTACAGGACTGAATAGAATAGGGTGAGAAACAGGGAGAGTCAAACTCCACCACTTAATTAGAACAGACGGATTTTGCATTTGGCTATGAATCAGCTTTACCCAGAGATGACTAAAAATTAGAATTTATGGTTCAGGGGAAGCTTCAACATTTGGAAATCTTATTCCAGGCCTATTTGGAAGACAATTGCAAAAAAGATTCTTGTAAAGGAGGCACTCTCGACAACAGTGACAGCAACATTGTTTGAAGTTGCCTCTTTAAGCTGCATCTGATTGTAGCAACTGTTGAATGAAATGTTGCCGTTTTGTTTTCTTCTCTAAAGAGCAGTAGAAATTGGGGTATCAGATGGCCACGGAATACGACAGCTCTGTCTTGAGGCTGAATAGGGCTGCTTGAATACTGTAACCTGCGAGTCTCAGCAGAGCCCCAGGAAGCCTCAAGCCTTCCAGAACTGTGCTCATAGTCAGACTGAATTTCCTCCATGAAGAGGTCCTTCTGTGACATGTTTTGGGTCAGTGAGTAATCACTTCCTCAAGAAATTCTATTTCTACAGAAAATTCCTTTCCCCTTGTTCTACCTCTAACAAAGTCATTTCGGAGTTGGGTAGAAATGAAGGGCAGGTGGGGAGAGGCAAAGCAGAAACTTATAAAAATGTCTCTCTTGCGTCTTTGTGTCCCCTTGTTGGGGATGGATAGTTTTATTGTTTTCTAGTTTTGGGTTGTTTGTTTGTTTGTTTGTTTTGTATTTCCAAAATACTGCTTTACAATCTCATTACTCAAGTTTTCAGTCCTTTTAATTTTTTTTTTTCTTTCTTTCAGACAGAGAAACAGAAACATAATCTCAATAAGGATCTAATTTTTGAGCTGTTTATCTGAAGCAAGGCTGGGTGCCTGCCATCACTGTCTGCAAAGCATGTAAGTGGCAGGTCTGTTCTCTGCCTTTGCCTCCTTGCTGCTTCTGTTTGATTAACTCAGCAGCAGTTGGGTATTAGCTGGATAAAACTAGCACTCCAAATGAACATATTTATTGAGGCACATAGGGTGAATAAAGAATTAAATTCTGAGGCTAAAAGGAATTGGGGTTTTCCTGCAGTGATGGCTAGTCATTGAGTGAAAAAAACCCAACAAAGCCAAAGAAAAAACCAGATTTCTGTGGTTCTGTTCTATATTAACACTTTTGGGACCGAGGTTCTGATAGGCTGTCATTATTTATGTCACTGGGTAAAGAAACAATTACTAAGGAAAATTTAGATATGCATTGGACTGCATCAAACCAGTCACAGCAGGTTGATTGGACCAGGTGAACTGGATGGGTATTACTGTCTCTGCCTTGGCAGAAATGCAAAACTCTCACAGAGGAGGAGAATTTTCATTTAGGTTGCATTTTGTACATATCTTTCCAGTAGCAGCACTTGCAGCTTTCCTTTCTGCTGTTATGTTGTCAACGATCCAGCAATACAGTCCCTTCCAGGGAAGGATTCCACCCTGCATGAGTGCTGTAAAAGCAAGGAACTTTTAAAGCATGGAATAGCAAAAGGTGGATCGCACAGACAGTGGAAGAGAACAGCATGAAATCAACGAAGTCTGTTCAAGAAGAGGCAAGAGCTATGAGTGAATCTCATGCGAGCGAGGTTTGTATGTGGAAGGAAGATAGGCGTGTATCAAGAATGTGAGAAGGAATGTAAGGAAGAGAAAGCAATCTCGTTAATGGAGATTCAAGCTAGAAAACAGGGTACTTAGCTGGGGCTCTGTTGTGCAGACTTCATTTATTTGGGGTGGCACCAGCACAACAGTTTTCTTCAGTGAGACTTACTGCAGAAATAACTGTGTGTTTTTGTGAGCAAAGGTAAAAGACGGCAGGCTCCATTATGAGATCATGAACGTATTGTCAACATCTAGTAATGAATGAAAATGGTATATATGCAAAAATCAAAAAGTTCATACAATGCTTATTCCACAGTCTTATAAAATTATATAAGGCACTTATATCTGAAGGCTAATGGAGAACCCAGAAAGTAATGGAATGGAGAAAGAAAAGCAGACTGTTTTTCAAAAAAAGGAAGACGTATATAAATAAATGAATCTAAAAGCACCTGGAGGATGATGGAAAAGTGGGGCATTATGAGATTAAGATATAAAAGGAAGTATATTTATGTGTCATGTATCATAGCAAATACAGGATTCCTTCTTTCTTTCTGCAAGTGGCTCCAAACTTAAACAGGAAAACTGGGAACTCATAGATAGATGCAAGTCTAAAAGAGCTTGAAAGCTCAGCAGAAACTCTTTGGAAACCTGAATCAGTCTTCTTAATATACTAAATCATGAAGTTCTTGATATAGTTTTCTTAGGAGCTAGTGCAATATTTGTCCTTAACCTTAACGGGGAAATACAGTGACTTTTAACTTAAAAGGACAAATGAAGTTGCATGGATAGGTTTCTCTTCAGGAGAACAAATGATCATTTCACAAAGAAAATAGTTGTTGCAACTCAGATAATTTTAATTGATTTTCATTTTTACTAATGAATTACATTTTTTCATTTGTATGGAGTACCTACTATGTAGTAACTGTATAGGAAAATATATACTATAGTATATGGTAACTCAGGCTTTGCCCCTATTTGAAATCAGAGGGAATGTTCCCATCGATTTCAGCGGCTGCATGATTTAACCCAGCAAAGCAGACATCGTTGCCTGGAGGCTGAGTCAGATAAGGGCTCTTACAAACCTCACTTGAGCGAATAACTCACATAAAGAGGAAATTATTTCTGAGTAAGCAGCAAGCAAGCAGGACGTCAAGCTATCTTGACCCTAATTTGATCTTCCTGACATTCATTATAGTCATCTTTTGGTTAATGCTTTGGCTTGCGTGGTGAGACTGGTATGTGTCTCCCCATATTCACCGTGGCTGTGGCAGAAATAAGGACTCCTTTCTGACCCCCTGAGGTGGTGAGCAGCTGCAGCCCAGGCAAGAGTAGCTGCTGCTGTCCATGTTTTTCAGGACACTCATTTTCCCCATTACCAGTAAATGTAACTATTACACTATGCAGCTAAAAATTGGAGGAGGTCACAGATCTCCAAAACTACGCCCTTCCTCCATGTTATGTGTGAACTTCTGCTAGACTCATAGGTGGTCTTGGACCTTGGCTAAATGACTGTTTAATAATTCAGAGAGTTTCAGCTTGACTAACCAAGGAATTATTGCCTTCTATTTTCAGTTCTCTGAGTGAAAACAATCTGCATTAAAGTCAGTAAAAGAAGAGGCTACTTAGGGGAGAATTTGCAGATTTGGCCTGGAATGACACTTTGCATACTAAAGGGTGAACAATAAAATTTTCTCTGAGATATGTTGAGCCCATTCTCCAAACTCCAGTTATATGGGAGATTGAGCCTTACAGAACAAGCCTTCAGTGTTAGACTGCATTTAAGACTGTGAATAAAGACATTTTTATTTGGATTAACTAATCCAAACAGCATAAAATTATTGCAAACTTCCTTTGAATTATTCCTTGTAGATCTTATTTGTATATTCATCTTGCTCACATGGAAGATTTGTTTCTCTTTCATTATTTTGTTAAAAAAACCAGCAGATTAACAATTGTTGATGCTATTTGGATCCTGCCAGACTTGCACTCTTCTGCATGTTGTGTGCTTGTGTACCAGCTCAAGATCAGACTGGGACTATGGTGGGGTACAAGGGGCTTGCTCTCAATGAGCAGGGATATCCAGGATCTATTTTTTTCCATTTGGCTTTAAATCCCTGAATGTCACCAAACAGAAACTTCCCATGCAGACAGATGAATGAAATTTCCAAGCAAAATGGTGACAAATTTAGCTTTGTCATCTCCAGAAGTGATCTTCTCTCTGTTTAACACATATATACACGTAAGACGAAGCTTTGGTTTACTTGGATGTAATGGATCAAGACTACATTCACAGGCACTTGACACTGCTTGATATATTGAGACAAATTATGGCCTGGGTGGTGCTGAGGGTACATGAGGGTTACGAGAGCAGCAGTGAGTCACTGGGAAGGGAAGCCGTCTGCTGAGCAACGAGAATAATGCTTTTTAATTCACAATCTAATAAAGTAAAGTAAGCTGAGGTGAGCGTGCTGTGCAGTCTAGTAGGCTGGCAGGAAAGCAGTGCCTAACACACATCATGAGGTCTTGAACAGCTGCCTGTGAGAGATAATATTTCATGGGGACTTTTGGAAGCATTTCTGTTAGTGGCTGGCCCGTACGGCTGCCCCTGCTCTCACTCCTCTCTCCTTTTGGACCTAAGACACGCTTGCATAAGCTGCAGCTCCAGCCTGGTAGTGGATGGAAGGCAAAAATCCTAAAAATGGCTGCAATGCAGATGATTTACATTCTCTGGATTACACTGAGGCAAGCCAGGGCACAGGTACTTATTTTTGTCCTCATCTTTCTGCTTCTGCTTTCCCTTGCTGTGCATCGCAGAAGTGACACAGCCTGTTCCCGTCGAGCGCTGCGCACCATCCCACACACTTTGGAGATATCTCCCAGCACATTGCTGAGAAAAGCTGTTGTTCTGGCTCAAAATCACAGCTGGCAGCTGTTATTTGACTACAGAATTTTCCTCTGTGTAATGTGAGGTTTGGGACCAGTCATTACTTCGTACTAAACTTGATTTTGTGTGATTTTTTTTTCCAATGGTAAAATAAAAAGGATGACTGTTTTAAAACTGGTGCTATTTAAAATCCAAACACTAATAAAAAGGAACAGTATTCTTAATGCTAATAATTCTTCAAAAAGTAGACTTTTTGTCTCATTTAAGATAAACATAAAAGCCCGGACCATTGGAATTTCTCAGCAGCAGTATGGTTGCTCTGCTGCAGCACTAGTTACCCCCCATCCAGAAGAAGCAGCGCTAATCCACCAGAGCACCCATTTTTTAAAGATCTTTTCATAACATAATTAGTGGAGCTTGAAATGTATGAAGAATGAAACTGCCAGTTATCCAAATATCTTGGAGAAAGATAGACAGGACCGTACAATTTTGGAAAGGAAACCCACTTACCATGATTAGATTTAATAATATGTTCAGCAATATTCCATCATGCTATATTTCTGCAGTAACATTCCTTATTATGAAAGATAATAAATTAAGAGCCATGTAAAATATCCCTGTCCAGTCAACTTAAGAAAATAAGGGAATAATTTGAAACACTCGTTGCTGATTCTAAGGTTCTTGACTTACTATGATTCTTGGCATCATACAAGGAAGCCTCCAGACCTGGAGTGTGAGCTTGAAAATGTGACACTATTATTTTCATTTGCATTGTTTACACAGAATGATAGGTGTGTAAGGTAATTCAGAGGACCTTCCCTCTCCCCAGATAACATGTGCTTTTCCTTGGGAATATGCAGTCTCAGAGATGAGACACTCACACTCACTCACTCACTCACACCCATGTTTAATTTAACCTCTGTGAGGAGTCCTATTGATTTCAGTGGGACCACACACAGTAGGAAAGTTGAGCATGGGTAAAAACATTTGCAGATTCAGACCAAGGAATCTAGACTATCTGGGCAGACCCCATAAAACCAGATAGTTCACTGCAGCTAGGGACCTAAATTGCATATTACTGTAAGTATGAGGAAAGCTGACATTCCATTCTATAAAATATTTAAAGTTTTTAAAAATCAGGCACTGTTCCAAGTGGGGCCAAACTCTCAAAGTTTTACAATTTTCTGAGGGGAAACAAAATCAGTTCAGTGTTGGAGTTTTTATTATTATGTTTTTAACCATTAAAATAATAAATAATAAATAAATTTTGTTTGAAATAAGATATTGCAATACTGAGAATTTTCTCCATTTTCACCAAAGGTTTTGTTTGCAAGAGAATGGCATGTTCCTCCAAATTTCCTACTCCAGTTACTCAGACTAGCTGTGCGTACTGCACCAAATGACCATAAAAAATTTATAGGGAAGACAGGTATGAAAGACTTAAGAAGGACAGCGATTAATGTTTTCGATGGGGATGTACACACAATACTGTGAAGCATAATTAAGAGGTGCTTGAGGGCTAGATTTTCGATATAGGCATAAAATGTAGTAATTAACTATCATAAAGAGAAAACAGAATTTGAGCCATGTTGGCTCAAGTTGCGACATGCACCAAGTCCAGTGCTCTTGGAGCCAAAGACCCTTGGTCCCACTTACCACAGCTATAGCACTTCCAGGTCTAGCGCTCATTGGGATATCTCTGCACAAGTTCAGAAGCACCCATGTTCCACTTCAAGAAGACCCAGCATACTTGGAGGCTCATTTTCCAAAGGGACCCTATCACTCTTGTGATTAAAGTATAGATCCACATCATTAGCCTCTTTCTTCTAAATCCAAAGACTAAGTACCATCTTAGCTGTCTGTGCATCACCATCAAAATCCCCTCTGGTTTTGCTTCTGGTGTATAGACCTATTAAAAATCATCACACTAGTAGTACTTTGGTCCATGTAGCTCATCCTTAAATGTATCTTATTTTTCCTGCTGGGTAACTGCACTCAGTCTACCTCAAATGTCCTACATGCTTTCTAGTACCTCTTAGCTGCAGGAGAATGGCCTGGTTAGAGAACACAGCCCCGGAGAGTGGAGTGCATCCAACTTTGTTTCAGCTCCAGGTGTCCTACTTCTCAGGAAAATGTTCTGTTTGGCAAGTTAGGGGGTGGTTTTTCCTTCAGCTTTTTCCTTCACTTAATTTCTCTCTTTCCTCTCTCTACCCTAAAGTGCAGACTACTTAATTAACGGAAAGGGAAAGATCTGAGGAACTGAGAAACATTGTCCCCAGATACCCAAAAGCATATGCATAGAGAAACTTGGGCTCAGATTCAGTTACCCAAAGAGGAATATGAGTGTGGATCTTTGAAATAAATGTCCTAATCGTAAAACTACAAGGGACAATTGTTTTGCTTCTACCTTTCCCTTCTTTCCCTCCATTTTTCTGTGGAAGGCTTGGCTCCCTAGCTCTGCAAAGTTCATTGTTGTGAAACACAAGTAGAGCCAGGAGCTTTTCTTGCCTTCTGAGTTAGAGCTAAACCCACAGAATGTCCTCTGGCCCAGCCTTGTGGACCATTTCTCTTCTACATAGCTGCTGAAGGTGTTTCTGTTATGCATTGTTCCATGAATTGCACAAAGGAATTGCACAAGTCAGGCATCCATTTTAGATCTGTGAAGGGCAAGAAGACTGAACTTGTAAAGCTAAGTATAACTTACAGTATTGACGTATCTGCAGCTGAATATTATCACAGTAGCCAAACAAATGCAGCAGCTTGCAGAGAGGCAATCCAAGCTCACTGTAAATGAGGGGACAAGCTATGGTGTTTCCATCTTTAGCATCAAATTCCTTCTCAGGGCTTCTGCTGGTGTTGTGCTTCCTGTGCTACTGTGGACTGTGGCCTCCAGGGCCACCACCAGCTGGGACAGAGCAGTGGGAACTCTGACTCTCAGAATAGAAATTCTCTAACCCAACTTATGAATCTTGTCCCAGGAGCCCAAACCTCACTGAAAATCATTAGTATTGGCTCCTAAATCTCTCAGAGGCTTTTGAAAATATTCTTAAGTTGTAAGATGTGAGATTCTGTAAGGATTTGACTGCTATGTTAACATCTGCTGTAGAACCAAGGCTAAAGCAGATGTGAGAAGTGATGGTAAGAAGGTAATGAATAAGGCAGTTTTAAAAGGGTTTAAAAGCAGCTGAAGTAGCCTGCAGTTTTATGGAGCTGGTGTTTCTATTCTACCAACAGGAAACTGCTGAGCCACCTTCCCAGGTAAATTTGTTTTATCCAACTCCAGTGGTAATCATCTCCTTGAATATGGTCTGTCCAGCATTTGTTTTTCTCAACACTTGTAGTGGTTTTTTATTCCTTAGGAAAAAAAAAAAAAATCTTTAATAATTGGAAGCTCACTGTTGTGGAAAAGCTATTCACAACAGCTATTTTTCTCAAATAGAACAAATACTCTTTAAAAAAAGGGATGAATCTTTTCTTTTACAATTGCTCCTTTAATAAACTATTTGTTTAAACCATATTTTTGTCCTCCTCTGTGGTGAAGCTTGTTCCTTATTTAAAGCAGGATGACAGGGCTCTTCCACTGTTTGGAAAGGCACTCCAGAACAGAGCCACCCATTCTTCTTCTGGGAGTTAATTGATTAGCCTTAGAGCTACAGATCTGTACCGAGGGACTCAAGCAAGAAGACTTCGTTTTTCTTTTTGAATGACTTATTTCCCCGGGCTGTCTCTATTAGACATGTCCAGGTGGTCTCAAATTATTTACAACTGCAGGAACCTCTGTGGTCACAGGATTATCTGCATGGGGAAGCACATTTGAAAGTCAGTATTTCCCTTCTCAGAAAACAGGACAATCTTTGTTAGTGCATATTCTTATTTAGAATAATTTTATATCAAGCTAAGAGAACCTAAATATATAAATCTCACTTTGCAGTCTTTTGAGCGTAGTGATTTCCTTTAAAAGGAGATCATTAAAAAAAAAAAAGAGAAGGGCCTTGAATGTATTCCATATTTCATTAATTTTTTTATGATATGCATCTACCCAGTAAGGAGAGGAATTGAATGCTCTGTCTTCTGATCAGCCTACTCATTAACTGTCAGTTCAGGTGTTGAACTTTATTTGTAAAAGTCTGAGGTGTGTATTTATAAACAATGAGGTATAGTGACTTCCCTACAGCACTTAACACTGCTCCTGTTTCCCCATAGAGGAGGAGCACAACCTTTTAAAGAACAGTAAGTGCCTAAGAGCATCCATTCTCCAACAGAGCTACTCACATTGAGGGCCCAACTTTCCTGCGGTTCCTGTTTGGTTCTTTTTTCGATCTTTGCCTTCATTTTCACAATGAAACCAGAGTTTTAGCCTGTGGTGGTCAACATAATTGACTTCTTCAGTTTTAGGGATTATTTCTTTTCAGAGTGTCTTCAGGGTTATTCCTAGGTCTATCTTTGAGGCTGCTGGCATCTGTTTAGCCTGGCAGCCAGATGAACGTTTTAAGAGGAAATCTGACAGTCTGCATATATCTCTTGTAGTACCAGTGCCAAGAGAGTCACTATTTTAAATACCTATAGATATGTGTATATATACATTTATAAAATATGGTAGCCAGGTTATAGACTTGCTTCAGTTTTTAATTTCACAGTTTGTTTTTGTTGAATCATAGAATCGTATAAATTAGGGATGGAAAAGTTGTATTAGGTCATTTAGTCTATCCCACTGCCAAAGTGGGATTGTTCCCTGCAGTATATTTTCCAATGTTTTATCCAGTACTTTTCCATTCTCTGGGTTGGGCTTACACTTCAGCTTTTTATTCAGTTAAGCTTATGTTTTGACATTTTAAGTATTTTTCTCTGGAATTCACTGAATTCTGTTACCACCCTGTGGCGATAAAACCAATGATGCCTGTTGCTGCTTTTCAGTTGTAAGAGAAGCGAACTAAAGTTATTAACCTATGGCTATTTTAGAAATGAGCCCTTCTCTCATCTAACCTTGAGAGACATTGTAAATTTACTCTTCAATGGGTAAAGTTGTGGAATATATTTTTGAATTGCTGACAACACATATACTGTTTGTTTGCTATTTTCTTCTAGCTGGCATAAGTTCTTCCTCTTCCTTGGCTAGGAGTCATAGATGAGGTGTATATTTCCTTGGGTCTCTCTTTAACTGATTAATGTTTCTTATTCAGTCACTCGCTACTTAAATAGCACTTCATTAATATAAATCGATAATCTTTCCAAGAGTAGGCGAAGTTTTACTATGTCCACATGTACCAAGCACATGAAAACTTTTTTCTCTGTGGCAATGATAAATGGAAAACATAGTCAGGAGAGGTCCTATGACGGTAGGACCAATACAAAGAAATTTATGTTCAGTAAAAGGCAGAGATCATTGCTACGTGCCAGATCCACACTTGGCACCCCTTGCGAACAAGGCTCAGGCTGTGCTGGCACCGCGGTATCTATGTCTCATGCAGTTGAGGAATTTCCATGGTATTTATTCCCGCTGGCGCTCCGCATCTGTGCCTGCAGTCCTGGAGCAGGACTGAGAATTGGGTCCACAGGAGACTGAACAGCGAGGGGGTTCCGTGTAGTGCATCACCGCACCTGCTGCGAGCAGGCTTGATGTTTCCCGCTTGGTGCCAGCAAATGCAACAGCTCTGTCCTAAGACAGTGTGTGTCTGTCATGTGACTTGGTGACATGCGTCCTCCCTCCGGTTTTGTTCCACAGCACGCAGGGTCTCATGCACCCATGTGCAGAAAAAGGAAAAGTCTGCAGAGCCACGTTAATTTAGGTCAAAATGAGAGTGTAACTGCGGTGATTAGAAGCTCTTTAGCCTTTCTGACAGAGACTTATGAATATAATATTCCTCTACACTGATTTCCAGCAGAAATAAGTATCAAAGATCTTTATATAGCAGTCTTATAGCAAACAACCTCCTCGTTAATGAGATGTTAGCCCTCGTTGCTTTTAAAATGTGGTGTTTTCTGAACAGAGCGACTCTGTGGGATTTAATTAGAGTGAGTTAACCTCTTCCCACTGAAATGGTGGCCCTGCGTGCTTTTCATTTGGAGCTTGCTTGTTGCATCTCCATCTCAAACAAACCTCACTGATGCATTAGTTAATGGTTGAAAAATGCTGTGAGGATGTAAGGGACTAGGAAGCAGAGTATTGTCATTAATACACAGAATTGCGAGTCAGGAGACCTGGGTTCCCTCCCAGCTGTATTGCTGATTTCCTGTAGCTGTGTGTGAAGATGTTGTCATGCCAATAAAGTCCGACTGAACTGTGCATGACCTGGCCATGTCAGCTACAGCCAGCCAAAGTATTCAGAACTGCTTGCTAAAGTTTTAGACACTTCTGTTTAGTAAAATAATTTGAAAACTTCACCTTACCTTCCTATTATACTGTGTCTGATAAAATCTACTTATGATTTATGGCACCACAATTGGCACGAGTGTTGAGTTTCTGTTTCCCGCTGCTTCTTCATCTATGAAATGAGAGTAATGAATGTTTTTGTGTTTTACCAGGACTAAAAACCAGTTTGTCTTAATTCTTTAATGCCTTTGAAACAAAAAGTGCTGGAAAAGTGCAAAGGAGATTGTAAAACACTGTGTTTTTCCCATCTCACTTTGTCTCTCACACACATCCTGTACATTCATGAAGATGAAATCCACCTCTGTAAGACACCGTGACTCTGCTTGTTTAACACATTTCCTGGCTTAGGTTGGAAAAAGGACTTGTGAATAGGGTTAGGCTTCACCCACTGAAATTTCTTTGGCAGGTGACAACGTATGAGATCATTTTACACAGCTCTAATCACCACTAAATCCTTCACCGATACCAGTCTAGCGAGTCAAGACAGAGCCTATTTGACCCAGTGCAAAGCAAACTGCTGGTAAACCTACCAGCCATCTCTGTTAAGCCCCACAAATTCTGTACCAGGATATTTACAGAGGAGATCAATTTGAATTTCATTTTTCTGAGTGTACAACGTGTAATTCATCCATAAGAAATTTATCATTTCTCTTCGTATTTTCTGGGGTAAAAGCTAGGGAGCCTGAAGGGTTCATGTCAGCCCCAACATGACTTGACTGAACTGTCTTAATCTGCGGACCAATTTGCTCTACAGGCCCCTAAGGAAGGAACTTGTTGATTTTGGCAGTGTTTACCTTTCCTACAAACAAATTCATCGTTTTCCAGACCGGCTGGCTCTTAAAAATCACTTGAGAGCTGAGGAAAAAAAAAATCTGCCCCAGGCTGCATCAGTATTCTTTTTCCTGTGTTCTGGGGAAAGCTTTTGTGTTCTCCACAGCTGCTTGAGGATAATCCGTAGAGTCAAGATTATTCACAGAGTCAATAGAAACGCCTGTAAAGTTCTCTGAGTTTAGTTTCATTCAGTGAGGGGGGCGAAGGCCCCTGTCAGAAAAAAAGGAGAAAAAAAAAAGAAGATTCTTGACTGAGTTAACTATATTCTCCACTACACTCATGAAAAGAGGAAATAAAAGAGCTGACTCGAGCCTACTTGTCTTTCATTTCTGGGAACTACATGTTGTATTCTTATTTTTTTTCATTTGCATAGATTGCACACCAATAATTTTTGGTGTGACTGACAACTATCTGCTTTTAGCTATTATATATCAGGAATCAAATCCCCTGTTTCTAACCTAAACACACCAGCCTCAAGTTTTTAATTATTCACACATATATCACATAAGGTGATGAGAGCCATGTAATATATTGCAGAGCCATATCATTCACCCCTGACTGCCTGAATTGCACTTTCTCACTAGTTTGTCTCCACCAGAACCAATTACTTAGCAGTCAGATTTTTAGCTGCTTCTAACAGAAACTATTATTAAGAAATCCCAAAATAATGTTTTTGAAGAAAGACTTTTCCATCTTCTTCCACTGCCTTGAGTTTCAGGCATTCTCCTAGTACTTGTGTGCTCTAATCAGTTACTCGAAAGAAATTAAACCTCACCTCTTACATGAAGGTGGCAATCATTAGACTTTAAGATATTTTTTTCTGCTTCCTTTACAATTTTGAAAAGCAAAGAGTAACATCATGCTGCTTCTTCAAAGAAAAAATATTAAATTTAGAAGAGGATGGAGGGCTTTGCATCTCACGAAGACATAAACCCACCCCTCAGTTCCTCTTGGAGCGCAGCAGCCCCAGGCTGCTCCCCACTGAGCTGGCTGTTTTGGGTCCCATTTTGAGGCGCTAACCCTCCCTTTGGGGAACATTGACCCCTAAATCAGATTCCATGCTGGAGACCAGTCACCTAAAACTTTTGAGACTCTAACTCTGTCATTGGATATAGCCCAAAGTCATTAAATTGAAGCTTTTAAGTCACATTTAGAGGTTACTAGCATTTATTAGCTAAAGTTTTATTACCCCTTCGATGTCTGTATAGACTCAATGAACCTAACTACCTAGTTTTACATTTTTTAGTGTGCAGGCTGCATTTTCCTACGTTTTTTGTAATAATACCTCTCACTGAGGAGCCTGGTGCTGGTGATGCCAGTAGGTGCTAGTGGGGAGAGGACACTCCTGCTCACACCACCAAAATTAATACAGAGGGAGCATATGACCTTTGTGTATAAAACCTAAAGGAGGTGAAAACTAAGAGGACCAGACTGGCCTTTTTTCCCCCCACATGCTCATAACAAAACATTTTGGTAAGAGTGATGAATACCTGGATTTTGCTGCTGTGCTTTAGGCAACTGCAGCTAGATTTTCGGCTCGCCCTTTGCTGATGAGAGCTGTCCACACATCGTACACTGCAGAAAGCACACTGGACTTTGGCCACCCCAGTGCACGGTTTGGTATACAGTGCAGACTGTTTGCTGGAGTTATATTAATGCTAACATGCTAGGTTGAAGGATGGGTCTCATTTGCCACAGACAGGGTCACATCCCAGCACAGCCCTCCAGCTGGTGCCTGTCAGCACTTGGAGAGACCTGGTACTGGTTTCCCTTCCTGCAGCTTTACCCCCTGATATATTTATAGGCAGCAGTCATAGACCCTCTCAGCAGTGATTTCTGCTGACTTAATTGTGTTCTTATGTTTGCAGTTTCTTGCTACTGTTCTTTCATCCCTTTTATAATGTCAGTGAAAATAACACATTTGGACAGAAACGGAGTGTTTGCTTGTTTATGTAAATTCTTGTTCCTCTAAAGAGCTGAAATTTATTTAGATATAAGAAATCTACTGCTTCATGATTGGCAAAGGCAGAAATTCCCCCTTAAATCCATTACATACTCGTTGTAGAAAGAAGGGAGCTAATACATTGCTGCGCTATGCCCGTATGAGCTACTTACGCTGATGGCTGACTTCACGGCCCATCTCTAAGAGGAACAGCCATAGTTACAAAGTTCAGAGGTGCAGAAGGCAGAAGCAGTGCTAGGAGCTATGTCACCCGCATGCTTTCAGAAGGTGTTAGCAATTTGACTTAATGTATTATATCATATATCACACACAGTTTGGGTGGCTTCCCACTGCCTCTGCTTGTCTGACAACCATCTTTCTGGTGCCTGTACACCATTTTACTCATTTCAGGAACTTAATCTAGGCACCCAGGCTTTTGCCCAATCCATTGTTAATGTCTAGTGTCCACGGTTAAAGTATTCTCAAAAACAATTATAAAATCAAGGCCTTTGTTTAGCTTATTCAGGAAAATAGTGTGGAACCTCAGTGTGAAAACGGTTGTGATCACAGAGTTATGAGGAGCTCGTGGATGTTGCTCACATTACTATGGTGGATCATTTCCATATGAGTGCATATGGACCCTCAGGAACTTCAAAGCCTGCAATCCTGCTCATGTGCAAAGTTCATCTGGCCTGAGATGCCATTTCTGAAAGTGGTCTGTAGTGAATGCTTAAGTAGGTGTGTAGGAAGGATGGCACAAGTGATGTGATCCTTCCTTTTGCTCATTCTTCTGGATGATCTGTCAGGATTTCTGGAGCACTCTTTTCTCTCTACGTATTCATTCCTTTCCAGAAGTATATATTAGTGAAAGGACCTATGTTTCAAACTCATGTGCTTCTACTTTGAGCAATGTCATGAAAAGCTGTCTCCTTGGCCAACCTGGTGTAGTCATCTGGCTGGGCTTCTGAGCAGCACTGTGCAGCCACACCTCACTAAGTAGGCATGGCTGGATATCTGCTGAATGATGTTAGCTGTGATTAGACACACATCATTGTGTGGTTGCTTTTATATCAAATAATAACATCACTGCCCTCATTATCTTATTATTTCTGGGATAAGTTAGCCTTTTCCAAATTAGGAGGCGAACTGCTTTTGTGAACACTTCTGAAATAGTTTCAGTCATGAGTCCAGTCAGCAATGATCTTCTGTTTAGGCTGATTTTATTCATTTTGAATGGGGTAGGTCAATGTGGTCATGACAGCGTGACCAGACAGTCAGCAGTCTGTGGGGCTGACGAGCAGTTGTGGGGTGGAATAGGAGACAGTACCCTCTCTGGCCAGCAGGCTTTCCACAGGCTTTCTGTCACCCACTTGCCTTTCTTTTCCTCTTCAGTCTGCAGTGTTTTCTCCCATCTGTGACTTATCTCTGTAGCTGAGACTACGCTCTACTATGAATTAAATAGTTTCACCAGATTACCTTTTGTCATGCTCCATTCTTCAGATTTCCTCCTCTGTTTACCACATTCCTTCCAGAAAACTTCTACCCTGTCTATTTTAAACCTATTCTCCAAATGTTGCTTTCCTTCCGTATTTGTGGGATTAATGCAATTTGGCATATGCCAGACATCAGGCTGAATCACCACCACCACGCACCACAAACAAACAGGTATTACCACACACCAGCCATCCCTACTCGGTGCCAGTCCTCTATAACCACAATTAAATTGCACAGAAGTCCCCAGGAGGAATCACAGGTCATTAGGATTATTTTGAAATTGGGTGGTTTTAAATATTTCCATAAGGTTGTGCTGCTATTTATTTGTGTGGTTGCAGGCCTCTCCAGCTGCAGTCCAACATGCTGTTCCAACCACAGCTCAGCTGCTTTCAGACATTGAAATCTCCATGTCTCTGGAGCTTCACCATCCCCACACCTGGTTATACTGTCCCTCTTGCTCTGCCAGCATGTTTGCTTTCTAAGCTGATTCTGTAAATAGCACCACTGCTTTTAAACGTGGTTAGGCTAAGCAAGACCATTTTGGCAGGTTAGGAAGTGACTGCACAGGGAGGTTTGGCTTCCCTCCACATGCTGGGGAAGAGCAGCAGAAGAGGCAGTAACCTCTTTAAGCGACTTAGCTGCAGCTCGAACAGCACATCCACATGCACCACCCACCATCAGTAACCGCACCGGAGTCTACAGGGCCCTGTGACTACACGTGACATGGTCCTGAAGCATGGCTGTGCCTCTGCCTACCCGGGATTAAGGGAAAAGAGTGAAACTTGAGTGTGCCTGCTTTCTCAAACCAGCTATAGTCTGCTTGCTGTAAGGGCTGGCCTTACCGAATGTGTCTGCAGAGACACTCTGGCAGCTTTTGAATAGGGTTTCGATGTAGACAGCTATTAGCAGCTGCCCAGAAAACATTTTTTAAAAGTCAGGTATTAGATAATTCTGGCAGAGTTTTAGCAATGTAGAGGAAAAATATACCACTTGAATATACCAAAAAGAGTTGGCAAGTGAAGGCTAAACTAATTTCAGAAAATGTAGAGAGTCTAAGGCACAGACTGTTAGCAATGCCCATGCACAGCCTGTCATAACTTGTTTTCACCTCTGTATTGTTTTCATTTTTCCTGTAGGAAAAACTGCCTTCAGGACCCAGTGTGCTTAAAATTTTCCACTATTCAGTGGTCTAGAATTTCAGATCTTCACATGTGTTTTAATAAGCTTGGAATGAATTTTCTAGAGGTGATGACACAAAACAGCCAAGAGACATATATTCATTAAATAAAATTTTCATTTGAAATAGGAAAAGCGTATATTATTTTCCCAAATTATTAAATTAAATGTCTACTAGACCTATGAGGTAAGATTTTTTCCTAATATTTAGATCTTCCATGATACTTTTAATTCAGTATCAGGAACCAACCCATAATATTTAGCAAATGCAAATACAAATCACTTCTGGATATTTCACTAATAATAGGGTACCTGTTTTATACAAAATCAGATTTTCCTTTAACAAAAGAAAAAATTAAAATGTCTACAAATAAAAAGTTTGGATCAACCCAAACAAATGGATTTATTAGGGTCAAACAAATGTTACAAGAATGTCCATGAACAGAAGGCCTGTATTTTCAGGTTTATGTTTAAGCATTTGTAGGTTTCAATTGAGAAAGCGACTTAAATCTAAGGACGGAATGTAGTTTTTTGAGAAACACTCTTACAATCTTTCAACAGGGTTCCAAGAAATGGAGACAGCCATTTAACTTCTGAAAGGTTAGTTTATAGCCTCTGGCCAGGGATGTGGACACCAAAACGCTGACTGTGGCAAAGCCTAGCATCTGCATCTAGGCTCTTCCAAAAATGTCCTGGTGATACTGCTGAGGATATGCAACATTTGGGCAGAACTGAAACAGACTTGTGAGCAGGAACACTTAATTTAGTAACAAAGATACACTAATGAGTAAGGTGTTTTACATACCAGTGCTCCCTCTTCCTGAATTTTAGGACTTTTGCTGAGAACTATGAAATAGTGTCTCTCCTCATGCGAGGAATTCACAGCAAGGAAGCTTCTCCTGCATGTCAGCATCTGTAAATTTTCTTTTGAAAATGCAAACAAGATCATGCTTTTTCTTTTTAATAATGGAATAGGGAAGGTGGAAAGACTAATTTAGCCATTAGTCCTGTGGTTAAACTGCAGGAGGCTCGGTCCCTCTGCATATCTCAGCTCACTGAAGGTAAATAAATGGAGACCCTGTTCTTCCAGGGTAAGATGTCAGACAGCGGCAATAGGCTCTAATGGTGAATGTCTCTGTTGACTACAGAGTCACTGGGAAAGGAAGCACTGATTCTCCCAGTGGTAACAGACTTCACTTTGGAGAAGGAATGGTGCTGTCCAGTCCCTGCATCACAGGCTACTTCTGTATTTCATCCCATGGCAGTTTAATTCACAACAAGCCTTGAGAAAACAATCGGGACTTTTGGTGCCCTTTTGCAAGCTGCGTTGTAACCACAAGTTCAGGATTATCTTATTCTTTCTTAATTTTTCTCCTTCTCTAGATGATCTTTAATACTTTTATGGAAAATGGAAAATCTTTGGTGGGAGGGCTTTGGATGTGCACTTTTCTACCTGTACAGCTTTGAAGTTAGGATAGCCTCTTGAAAAGACAATATGTAGCCTGAGTATCGTCATGTAAACTAAAGCTGTTTTTCAGTGATAAGTGCTCTTACCCTCAACATAATGAAAAGGAGAGGTGGGTGTATGCTCTTGACTCTGGTCATGTTTTAAAAACGGGAAGGACATTTGTGGCATTGTTTGTGGAATGTACTCCTGTGTGGTTTAGGTCATAAGTAGAGGAAGGCCTCATTTGTGGATTTAGAGCTTAGGCAGAACTCTGACCTTGGCACCTTCAGCTGAGAGGACTTAGGAAGTTGTATGCATACAGAGACACAGAATTCAAGGCATTTGGGGAATTTTTATGGTAAAATTCTACACACCTCCTGATTTAAGTACAGCGACTATCTAGGAGTTGTGACAACTTCAGTGTTGGACATGGCATTTTGGATTTTGTGGAAGCCCTGCTCTAATCGCTCGTTTGGATCTCAGCCATAGAGAGCATGGGATCTCAAACTGTATGTGGTTTTTTTTCCTGGAGTACGTGCACCTTTCTTAGGTCATGACCAGAATGCTTTGAGCTATGGCTGATCTGTGTTAAAACAGATAATTTTAACTCTGTAAGTAGAAGTGGTCCAGTTTGGACTAGAAGATGGCCTTCCACAATGGTACCCAAGAGCACACAGCTAGGCTTCATTTCTGAGGAGAAAGGAGGGCAGGCACACAGGCCAGCAGGAACGAGTATAAAAAAAAGATAAAAGAAAGGTGAGCAAATCAGCCATGAAATTTTGAAAGGGGGAGGGTGGTGAGGGTTAATGCTGGGCTACACATCTGTGACTATTCATGGATGGACACATGATGCCTTTTCTGTTATCTCAGTGAGTAAGATGAACAGACAGGTAAACCAGACACTGAGCCTGGGTTCTTATGCTCTTCTCAGCCAGACTTACTATCTTGGGCATAATATTGCAAAACCTGTTTGTTTTGCAGCTGGTTTGTGTTTGGTTATCTGTCTGTCTATCTGCAGATTTGTAGTACTGTTTGCAAGACTGTTTGCAAAAGATCACACATACACTGACAATACTCACAGAAGAGTAAACAAGGAGATATCAACAAAGCCAGATATAAAAAGGAGCTTAGTCAGGACAGGTCACAGCTTACGTGCTGTAGTCATTACTTCTGACTCCATCTCTTCTGTCTCAAGAGAATAGTTGCTTATGCCAGCATGCTTGGTCTATACAAAGATCTGAAGGAGAATGATTCACTAGACCATGTTGCCAGCTGCTATGATTTTATTAGCGAGTCTTGCAATATTTGATGGCTTTCTTAAAACATCATATACTGGAGTAGTGTGGTTGAGTGAAAATCACTGTGTTCACTTTTAAAGGATTTGAAGTTCTCAAGTGGTCACAGTGACAGAGGAAAAGTTGGAAAGAAAGTAAAAAGAGAGGAACAGAAGGCAAACAAGAATGAAGCTGATTTTCATGATCTTTTTTCAAGTTTTAATTGTGAGACCTGAATGCCAAGAGCTGGCAATACTGCAGCTGTGGAAGGCTTCTAAGTGTCCATTTTCATCACCATTTGGTCCCTGAGAGAGACATTTTCTTATACATGTATGTGAGGAAGCTTTTACTATGTGGCTGTAGGAACCTCACCTGATGTCAATTTAAAGAGACAGGTGATTTCTTCAAGTTGGAAAGTAATGTGCTGTAATTCCCCAAGGTATAAATTAATACAAAATATATGTCTAATAATATAAAGTACTAGACACAGAGAGCTCAGCCTGAGCAGCAGAGCTGTAGTGTTGAGTTCTTCTGTAATCACAATATGCAGGCACCTCGAGGGAATGTCTCAAGCTGGCTGATTACCCATTAAAATCTCCAACCTTTGATATAAGTCTATAGTATGGATCACCTTACATGAAGAGAGTATTATTTTCAGTTTCGTCTATATGTATGGGTCTTGGTTTGGCATGGAGCGAGGAGGGGTAGCCCCATGATGGCAGCTCTGTGCTCAGTAGGTTTGGTTCTTTTCACTAGGCATGAATAAATGGGGAAGAGTCTTTCCTGAATAATTTTTATTTGCTCAGAATACTCTTGATACTGTTACTGTCCTGCTTATAATTTAGTATACTGTTCTTCCTTATAAACAGCACTATTTCTCCTACTGTTTGATTTCCACACAACTGACGTTAAAGCACTTGGCCTTGCATCGTGCAAATGGGTTCCTGCAATTGTAGAATGAGCTCTGCCATTTAGAGCCATGTGTTGTCTGGTTTAGCTCAAATAAACCCTTACAGAATGCACCCAACTGTAGTGCTCCTAAGCATGCCAGTTACAGGGGAAATAGGTGCAGCTGGACTTAGAAGACCCTCTCCTTGCTCCTGTTCTTCCATAAGCAGCTTTTCATACATTACTTCTCTATGCTTTCAGTTCCATGCATGATTAAATTTTTCTTATTATTTGCAGCTATTTCAGGCAGGGATTGTCCCTCTCTGGCACTTGTTCAGTATCCAGCTTCATGGGGAAACAGAATGTGCCTTCACTGAGATACAGCCATGCAACTAATGATTGGTGTTGGGCCAGCATCTGAGCCATAAAGACAAAAACCAGTTGAAATGGAATCAAGCTTCCAGATTTTCATTTTTCTACACTGAAACAAAATGCAGAAAAAATATTTTATTTAGCAGGATGCTTCCATTTACCGAATTGGGAAGTGTTTTTTAGAGAATTGGAGGAATAATAAAAGAAAAAAGGACAGATTCACAGAACTGGAAGCAAAGCAAAGCCAACTCTACCAAAAGCTCAGTGACCAAAGGATTCAGCGAAGGTGAGCTGAGTTCCTCAATATCCTCTGATGGCGATCCACATTTCCTAGGTCCTTCAGAGGAATGGTCTCATTGAGAGACTTTGTGGGTTAGTGATTCTGTGATGCCTATTAAATGGAAGTCTTCAGCTGAGGCTTTTCTGTAGTTGGAACATTTACAGCCTCGTTTTCCTATGCAGATTTTCCAGTGTCTAATATTTAAGTCCACTAGGACACTAGTAGACTCTTTTTATCTAGCTATCTATTTCTGGGGAACACATTTCTTTGAGATTGCTATCCCGTGGCTGGCTAATGGGTTAAAAAGTCATTAAACAGACATTTGTATGCAGGCAGTGCAATTATAGAAGCCTTTTTTCCTCAGGATCCCAGAATAAAATCACCTTCAATGAAGATAATGCAAGAGATTAAAGGCCTGTTTGTTCAGGATAGATTTGTTTCTTAAATGGATTTTCCTGTCAGTGACTGAGTAACCTTAGAAGTGTGACAACCGCTTGTATGCAATATTACCTGTAAGGCTGATGGTGAGGAGGGATAAACTCCTCATCACTTTCAATAGAGACTGCATGTTTTTGTAAAAGATCAAATCAACTCAACCCTGAGTTAGAGTGAAAGGATGGAATTCCTGGGTGAAAATCTATGGCCTTTGCTATACTTGAGGTCAGACAGGATGGTCACTTCTGAGTTTAAATCTATGAACGGGACTTCATTAAAAAATAGCAGTCAACTCAATCCAACCTGCTTTTTCTGGTAGGCTCTTTTTCTCTTTCTTTTCTATTTGGTGCTTAAGAACATGCTTATGAAAACTTTTAATTAAGTTTTTGCTGCATCCCAAACCTTGTCTAATCCCAAGATCACAGCTGAGGTATGTTCATTTGCAGCCACAAGATCTGGAAACTAAAGTCACTCCTGCCTGAAGTCAAAACCATATTACTGAAGTTGAAAGGCAAGAAAGTCTAGGTACTCTAGTAATACTTTCTGCAATAAAAAAAGAACGTAGAAGCTCTTGCTTCTATATAGAATATTTTATGTAGAAGACAGGGAAATGTTCCTCTTGGCAACACCAGCATGCCATTTTTGTGCTTATGAAAAGCTACTTTGATAGATCCGAGCCTGGAGGAAATGTCAGAGGTGGTCTGGGTCTCAATTTTGAATCACACTTTTAAAAATAATTATAGCGTCTTGGCACAATATACCTAAAATTTTATCTCAGGCAAAGACTGGGCATTAATCTTATGGGACATTGTCAAGAATAGTAGCTTTACCTGAAATTAGATTAATTTTATCTGAAATTAACTTCACCAAATATATATTGGTTCTGAGGGTACACTGCACTCATACAATATCCTTGTAAGTAGATCAGGTACAGGAACAAAGACCCTTCTTTCTGTAAGGAGTAATGAGGAATCACATACATTTTACCATGTTAACACCCACAAAAAGATGACACAAGGAGTAGGTCTCCTCCTCTGTGTTGCTGGTATAAAAAAATAGCTTAAGGGGGCCATTGCAAAAATGAATGGCATGTTACTGCAAAAGAATAACATTCCCATAATGAAATGTAAAGCTTAACATAAAATACTCTAACAGGAACTCACCATCTAGCCTGATTAGAAAAATTTCATTTCAAGCACTTGAAGGAAAAACAGAGGGGAAAACCCATCAGAATTCAAACAGGAGGAAAAGCTCATGCTCTAGCCAGTAACCCCAGGTTGGATCAGTACTGGGATGGAGGATTCAGCCAGCCATGCCAATCACATCTCCTAGGAAAGTGCTATGACCTTTATCATCTTTGGTGTTAGACCAGTAAATTCTGTTCCACTCCTGATTAAGGAATCAAACTTTTACTGAGGTTTCAGGATATCATCACAGAGGTGACTATTGTGACTTGTAAGTTGGAAAATTTACTTTCACGCTCTTAAAATCTGGTTTAATTCTTGAGTAGTTTGTTGAAATAGTTCCACCTAGAAATGCTGTAGAAAATCTACCTCAGAAGAGCATAGAGAGTAGCTGGGGAAGTAACATGTGTCAAAAGTAAAATAGTTCTGAGAAGGAGATTCCACTGAAGCGAGGACCAATGTCCAGGATTTATGGTGGGTGGTTAGGGCAGTGTCATGCATGGAAAAAGTCCTCATTCAGACAGATGTACACTGAAGATAACCATTCATATCAAGCAGATCAGGGACCTGTAGCTGGGCCTCCCACACTTCTAGACCTCGCTCTTTCACTTATATTAGGCGTTGAAAAGAAAACAGATATCTACCACAATCCTGTATTTTAGGAAAAATGTTCGTAAGGTTTAACTGTAATGTGGAACACAAAGGAATTTAACATATTTCACATTTGCTTCAAGTGGAATTGTCATCCCCCATTCAGCTCTTTTTTGTAATGTCCTCTTGCTCCTTACCACATCAGAACATTTTTAGGAGTTATATTTCTAAATTACTGGCGTCATCCTTTTTCCCCAGGCATCTGAACCAAGGAAAGGTGGAAAGGAAGTGGGAAGAATACCACCTGGGAAACTTTAAGGGTTGAGAGACCACAGATTTCCCAGATGCGTACAAAACCTCAAGTTGCATTCATGAACTGTTGTAAGCATGGCCTGAGGGTCAGGAACACATCAAACTAAGATTTTATTCAAGTGGTTTTGAGGTTTGAGGTGAATGTTACACTGCTCTGGTAGCATCCTGAGGGGTGGAGTGTGGGCAAACTGTGAGCAGGATTTATTTGCTCTGAGTGCATTAGTGTATTCCTGAACAGAGGAATGATTATAGGGCAACTTTACAGTAAGGATAAATGTTTTTCTATCTTATAAATGCATATGTCAGTGGAATATTTGTTGTTGTTAGCATTAAGGCACAGAGATGAATAAGAAAGGAAAGAAAATACTGTATTATACATTTCTATTTCCCACTGATCTGGTATAAATAAAATGTCATGAATTATTTACATAGCAAACAAAGAGTTGTAAAGGCTTAGAGGGAAATGAGTTAATTCACTACTCACATAATTTAAACTCTATTATCTAGAAGCTAATTTGAGACCACCCATTTTTTAATTGTGGTTTAGAGAGATTAAAAAATCTTAAGAAATTGAGTTTGAACAACCCAATAATTATTCTGTTTTGGCCCTTGTATTTATTTTTGTATAAGAACTCTCACTGACAGCCTCCAGTTAATCAGAATAACTTACTTTTAAAAGTCATAGCAGGGTAAGCGAATACCTATAAGTAATAGATCTGCATGATAGATTTTTCCCTATAGAAGACTAATCACCCAAGTATGTTATTTGTCTGGCAGACATAAAATCTATTTTTAATTAATATAGTTTTTTAATCAGAGCAGCAAGAAAAATAATAATTAGAGCAGAGAATTCTTTCATCTACATATTATTTGCTTTCCATATAACCTTCATGTGTACCTTCTGGCCTAGAAGCTAGTAGAGCAGGTTAAAAATTTTCGAAGTAGAAAGTTAGATTTAGTGAAAAAAATAGATTTTTTTTTTCTTGGAATTAAAAAAAATCTAATGAAAATGTAAAAACAAATGTTTTACCTATTCTGTTTCATGTGGAAATTTTAAAATACTTCTAGTTTAAAAAATTACAGAGTGACATTACCACTACAGAAACATTGTGATCCTATTAGCATGTCTATTTTACTTTTTCCTGGGATGAGAAAACTAGTTTACCTTATTGTCTCATATGTCTCCTGTGCATCCAAGTCTCTTTCTCTAGCTCTTCTTTCTAGCTGGTTGCACCAGGTTTTTCCCATGTTGCTGTGAATTTTGTTTTTTTTAATCTAAAAAATATGTTGAGATCCTCAAATGAAAGGTTTTATGTAAAAGAAAAAGATTATTGCTATCAAGACACTATTATATGAAAAAGAAGTTATTTCCTTCTTGATAATCTCTTCCTTCCTTCCTGAATACAGTTTTTATGGCATCCCAAATAGGCCTGGAGGTCACAGTGTGAATAATCCAAGACTAGGACTTTGAACTGTTTTTGAAAACTAAGAAGCCTGGTAGCTTTTTAACACCTCCTTATTTTTCCACATGCCCCAGCACATCTTAGCTTTGGAGCTATGCAATAAAGAACCCTTTTAATGAACTTTGGAACATATATCTAAGCAGTTCTTTTCTATTTTTTTTCTCTCTTTTCTTTTTTCTTTTTTTTTCTGCCAGAAGTCTAATCTTATCATGCTAACGGCATGGGATGTTCTACAGTTTTTACAACACACCTACAAATACGATCAAATCTCAATACCCTTGCTGTCTGCACTGACGGTCTTTTCTTTTGCTCTTCCCCCTAACGGCACACCCCGCACGGCCCCCGGCTCGCTGTCGACATCCCCGGTGCTCAGATCACACCTGGGACCCGCTCACCGACCCCTTTCAAGATTTCTGGGGAGAGATGAAAACACGTTTGTCCCTTGAATGAAAGAGGAAGTGCAGCAAGTCAAAACATTGTCTCTGTGGATCTGGTTGGGGTTATCCGTTTGTCAGGAGTGCGTGTTTTTACCTGTATCGGCATTAAGGCAGGCAGGAGGTCTAACACATCCGACCACAACCTTGTGATAAAGGAAGGGAAGCGGAACTTGCCAGCAGCATACCTCAGCCAGGAGACAAAATGGGTGAGCTTCTGCAGCACACAGGAGCAGGTATGCTAGCTGAGGCTGTGCAATGCTTAACGCTTTCAGGGAAAAAGCAGAAAAATACATTTTAAATGTCGAGTAAGTAATGGCAGGACTAAAGAATAAAATGGCTGACTAGATCACCTCGTTTAGAGCTGCCTGTAAGTCCTCTGGCAGTACTGTTGCCTATCAAAACTCTTGTGACTGGTTTTCAGTTTTTTTCCCCAACTTTTTGTGCTGTTGACACCTGCTGAGAGATACTGGAGCAAAGTGTGGTGCTATGACATGTCATTTATTTTAAGGGAGAAAATTTATCCGTGTCCATATAAAAGTTAAGAAAGAAACCAAATACGAGCCCTGCAGTCCATAGGGATATGGCTTTGGGCCAGACTGAGTATTTTGGCATAAACACTAAAAATCTTTTAAAAAATAATATCCTGTGGCTTTTGCACTTCCATTATATTAAACTGATTTTCTTTACTCACAGTGGGATTTCAAATTAATTTGTAATTATACACACCGTTAGGGGATGAGAAAGAAATGACCTAATTATAGACCAAAAGGATGCCCTACAGCTATCATCCAATTACTCCAACCATCTGAGCTCTTAAGCGAAATGATGGGCTTAATCCTCTCTTGGTCACATCTAGTTCTAATTTGCCACTGAAAGCTATAATTTCACTTTAAATATTCATTCACATAATATAAAACTCTGTACTGATGTTACCTAGAATGGAAACAGATAATGAGAATGGGTCACAATCACAAATATCCTTCTAGACTTTGGTCTCCTCCACACACTCTGTGACCATTCGATGAGGGAGAAAATCACGGCTTTTCTGCTGTGTCCCCCAAATGGTACTAATTAGCTACAATTAGGCAGATAGACAGCTTTTAAACTAATAGACAAACCAAAAATGCCCACTAACAAGTGCAACCTATCTCCCAATTTCAACCTTCCCTTTCAGCAGGGGATGAAGAGTTCATGAAGAGCTACTTAGTATCCTCAGTTAACATGCGAGTTAAGAAGCAGCTTTCTAATTGAACAAATTTTTACCTCTGCTTTTAATGCAATATACTCATTTTATGTTATTAGTGTTTTCACTGAAATCTTACAGTAGAACAGGAAGAATAATTAAGACAAAGAAAGGGGCATGATACAGAAGAGGTAAGTTCTCTATAAAGTATCTGTTTTTTCAGTTCATTTACAGTTGCGTTAACTATAGGTTAACCCAAAATGTCTTTTCTTCTCAGGTTTTTGGCAAATTAAAAAACCAAAACCAAACTGTAAGTGAAATTCCAGCAGAAACTACTGTAGTAAATAAAAGACAACTAGATAGCAATGAGGTGGTGTATAACATGGGGTGGGGTGAAGCACATTTCACTAACTGGAAGAGAAAGAAGAGCTAGCAGTCTCTCAGTTCAGTAATGAGGGCATTCACATAAAGTTATACTCAAGTATTTCTTTCTCCTCCCTCCCACAGAAACAGTGAGTTTCAGTCCCTCTGCAGAAGTTGTAACCTTCTATAGAAACAAAAATGCTTATTGTACCCAGGAATAAAGCCAAGCAGTCTCTTGGTGAGGTGAGTTTTCAAGCTATTGTATGTACATTATCTTTCTGCTCTGTTACTTATTTTTATGATACAAATCAGCTGTAGTGGGTGAGATACAGAGAAATTTACTTTTGAAAACAGGATAGTATTTGCATGAAGGAGGAGGAGGTAGCTTCAAGCATCAACTTAGTGCAATACATGAGGATTTGGTCAGCTGAGTGTGTAACTCCTGGTATATACTGAGTAAAAGGAGGCAACCGCCTGTGAATCTCTCCTCAAAAATTATATCAGAAAAAAAGTATATTAGAAATATCAGAATGGATTGTTTGATAGCTTCAGATTTTAATGTTGTTTTGTTTCAAGAACTTATCATTAAGAAATGTTTCACTTGATTTTTTTTGTCTCAGTCTGATGATAGACCCTTGTCTTGTTAGTTCTTGTTGCTATAATTTTTAGACATACAGTCATCCTTTACAGATCAACGGGCTGAAAAGGGAAATGCCAGTTTTGTTTCCTCTTTTAATATTTTGTTATCTTCTTCAGATGGCTGTGGAGGTAGAACTGTTGATTTTATTATTATTTTTTTAAAATTGGGAATAGATTTCAATAATAGCGCTGACTACCTTAACCATGCTTCCTCTGAATTATGCTTGTCTGTAGACAAAAAGTTTGTACTTAAAACTGTTTTACTTCACAGAATAGAAACATACTTTTTGTATCTGAGTAGACAGAAAACACAGGGTTATGCTTAAGGTATTTATTTGCTTTGCTGCTATTGTGTTTGCAAGTTATTTTGATCAATACCCATGATTTAACAAGCGTCAGGTTAAAACTGACCTGTAGGCTGGCAGACCTTGTGTACAGTTACTATCTTAGCCGTTGTTTGTAATCGCTGCCTTACCCTTTGTTTTTGGACTGCTCTTGATACAATTGTCTGGTTAAAAGTTTGGAAGTTCGGGTTATTTCTCTGGTGGAAATATTGACGGTGGAGTCACCTCTCTTTGAAGCAACTCTGCTTATATGGAAGTTCAAAGCCCTGTTTTGTTGAACAAAGGTGAAATCAAACAGCCCAAGCCAGTTTCCCACCTCCCAGCATGCAGGCACTTTCCAGACAACCCCTTTCAGTGTCTCTTCATAGATGAAGAGAGATGCATCCAGTTGACGTGACTTTCCTCTCCCCAGAGGAGATAAAGGCTAGGTTTTCAAGCAACAAGCAGAAAGCAAACTTCCATGTGCCTCTCCTGCCCTGTCTTCAGCCAGAAGGCAGAGCTGAGACTCCTGCCCAGGCCAGGAGAGAGTGGGGCTCCTGCAGAGGTGCAGAGCAGGGAGGACTTTCCAAAACTCTTGTCTCCTTCTCAGGGATCCAAAGTTGCTCTAGTTTATGCTCCACTGGAACTTCTTTCACTAAGGGCTTATGAGCTGTCTTGTTGCTTCCCAACCTAAGATTTTTAGGGAAGAGTAAGATTAGGAAGGAGAGAGAAATGCTTTTGCTACCAGAAGCACTACAGCTGGAAGAAAACACAATCTTTTAAGCATGCAAACTCTTCCTCAGCAACTTGCTCACCCTATATATCCCTGGGCCATTGTGGCTACAACCACATCCATTTTACACACGCTCTCATAGCCAAAACAATACTTAGTAAAGAGAACTGAAATTACTGCTGACTCTGGTTTTATTTTGGCTGAAAATATGTGTCTGTTTCAAATGTTTTTAGACTGAAGTTACAGAACTTCATAGATGTAACTAAAAATATGATAGATGGTTACCTTTAATGTAGAATGGTGGTTACTTGTAGGAGTTTAAACTTGAGTCCAGGCTAGCAGAGTTCATCACTTTTGTACAGAGCTGAAATTTCTGGTTTTCATTAGAACATTTTCTCACTCTCATTGCAATAGCCATTCCTCCATAATTTGCTGAATTTAGCTATGCTCTATTGCTTTTGTGATACATTGCTCCTATAAGCACATATTGCTGTGTTTGAGCTTGAAGAAAATTGCTCCCCTGAGTAAAAGGATATCACTTAAATATGCCAGAGAGTATTTCTCTGAGTTGAACCCAGTTCTTGCTTCTTTAGAGACTTGCTGTGAGAAGGGTTTCACCAGGTCCTTCCTTGCACCGCTCCACTAGTTTTTCTTTAAAGCCACTAAAATTCCTTTTCTCCATAGTCCCACTGCTGTCACTCATGTGAACAGAGCCCTGTTGATTTCAAAGTAACGTCTTGCATAAGGAAAAAGTTATTTGAACAGTGAAGTGATTTAAATTACTCTTGTGAGGAGTTGTGCTGATTTTGTCCCTCTCTGTACGTTCTGAAGTGGATATGCCTTAACACCAAGGAACTATTTCATCTGATACATATTCAGATTGCTATCTGTAATACTTCAGATACATTCTCTGTTTACTTCAGTGTTTTTTCCTTCTCTCTGCCTCAGGAAAGGTATACCTGTATGTGTGCAGGTCTGCCATCTGCCTATAATTTTTCTTTCTGATAAGCTATGTGAAGAATTTGTTTACATTTTCTAGCACTTTCTGCCTCATCCCTTAAAAAATTATCCTCTTTAGGCATTATTGTGTTCTTCAGGGACCTTTTGTTCTTACATATTTTGAAAGCATTTTTTGTAATTTCGTAATCTTCTGTAATATATTTATTTTGCTCTTCTTATCTGTATTTTAGCCCTCTGATTTATTTTTTTTCTTTAATCCTTTAGGAGTCCTTTTTATTACTCTTCTAATATTTCCTTATGTATCACTGTTAAGCGTTTAATATTCTTAAACACTTAGAATTAGGTGTAATGAAGTTCTCAGTGTACTCGATGTATGCTCTACATGTGTTTTTACCTCACTTTATTCCCTCTTTACTATAGTATACATTGCTATGCAACAACATAGCTCCAGTTGTAAACTACTAGCTGTGCCCTGTTCAAAAGCAAAGTCTACTCTTATTTTTGCCAACCCTTTTATTATGATAATTAAAAACTCTTTAAAAGCTTATTTCTTATATATGACTCTATGTCCTTGCAGAAAAGCAAAGAAAACAAATTCCTGACTCTGAAGGTCAGTTTATTCTCTTTGTTAAACCTCTACTTGAATGCCATACTTGCATTTTTTAATTCCTCTGCCATGGCAGCGATAACGGGACGTAAAGTTTTTTCCAAACTGTGTTTATGTATTCTAATATTCCCCATCTACATTCGATGCAATGCTTTAGCTTGTCCTGACCATACCTAGAGTCTGAAATGGTCTCTAGTTCAAATAGTTGCAGATGAAGTCAAGTTTTCAGGGGGTTAGTACAGACCCAGATTCACGGCATGGTGCAGCGCAGTCAGTGTAGGACATTTTGTGTGCTGGCAGTAGGGACACTTCAAATTTGGTCACAGACCCATCCTTTAAGATGGCATCAGCACTGGCGCAGAGCACGACTTTAACTGGGAGACTGGAATGAAGAAAGAAACTGCAGCTGAAAGAATACAGGAGGGAAACTGAGGGTCTTTAAAGTATTTGAAACTGAACACACCTGAAAAGAGCTGATATGGTGAAAAATTGTTCAGTTCTGAAAGTGTGGGAGAAAGAATACTGCAAAGCTAACTTATAGGAGACAATTTAAAGAAATGCAGTTAATGCAAAGATCCTGATTTTACGATAGAAAATGGTAAAATAAAGAGGGAAATATCTATAGCAGGTTAGTAGTTGTTTCTCACTTTTTTTTTTTCTACTACGTTTTATTTTTATAGGAACTAGAATGTTCTTGTGAAACTTCTGAAAAACTTTCAGGGTGTTACAAATATTTAAGGGTTATTTTTACTTCTCTCTATCTTTCTGCACTTTTTTCTTTAGTGTTAAAACAGAAATGGAAAAGAAGCACAAGCCTATATTTCAAAATATCATGTTTACTTCTATCTATGAAAGACTTTAAAACATTGATAAGAATATATTCTGTTACTGGAATTTTATTTTAATTAAATGGCCTGACTTGCTGTCATTTGTTACAAAAACAGCTTCACAGGTTACAAAAGAAAAGAAAGAAGAAAAAGGCAGTACCTTACACATGGCGATTGATTGTTGATTGTCACTACTCTTAGAATAGTGGACTAATTTTAAGTCCAACAAAAGAAGTAACGTGTCAGGTGTACAAACATCTGAATGAACCCTGAATGATGTTGCACTACCAATTCTTTTATCATGTGCAGAATCATAGAATCGTTAAGGTTGGAAGGGACCTTTCAGATC
>RSEF01000002.1:18464199-18519373 GCA_003993805.1 Himantopus leucocephalus
AGGTGCAGGACCCGGCACTTGGCCTTGTTGAACCTCATACAGAATGTCATAGTCTGACACTGTTGAGGGGGAAAAAAAACCAAAACCCAGTCTTTATTTTTTGAGTAGGAAGATATTTTACCAGTAAAATAATGCCCATGACCCCTTGCTGGGCTTACTGCCTGCTGTTCACAGGCATGACTTGCACATCTTTTACTGTGTTGCTGCAGTTTCTTCAGATGCTCACAGTGATATTTCAAAAGCTCTTCCAAGGAAGTGCTGTATTGACCCTGAGCTCCACAGGAGTGGAACGTTACTTGTCGAGTCTTGTGGTCATTTGGTGACTCCTCCTGTCTCCCTTTGCTTCCAGGAGCACAGCTCTTCCAAACTGCTGAGGTTGGAATGAGGTGGCTTTGCTAATTGCAGATAATGAACATTCACTCATTATGAGACATCTGTAAGTGTTTTGTAGATCACTTCCAATTAGAAGTCTTATGCTTGTGGGTTAGGAAAAAAATGTTTGACAGAAGCTCCCAGGAAGTAAATATTTCCCTAAGGAAAGGAAGGAAAACCTACCTTAAGATTTTTGGAGGGACTGATTAAAAGCAGCAGTTTTTTGATCATGATGTTTTTGACGAGAACTTTACCAGTTTACTGGCTCTTCTTTAGGAGTTAAGACAACAAATTCCTATTTATAATTCTCATCCTCTTAAGATCTTCAATTTAGCAAAAGTATCTTACATGGCAGGTTTAATCATCTTTCTGCCAATTAAGACACAGACTTTCCCAAAGGCAGTTTCTTAATTTTACCTTAATCTTCTAATTATATTGTGTGTATGTGTCTCTGTGTAAATTTTGACTCTGATGCTAACTTCTCAAGTAGTCTGTTCCTTGAGAGAATGATCTAATGCCTTGGGGGTCTTGATATCTAATTACTGAGAGCTTTCCCATCTCTGCATTGTCTAGACTGCAGTTAGACACAAAGCTGCATCTTACACCAAAAGCCTTGGAGATCCTCAGATAAATACACTATTTTGACTAGCCTGGTTTGGAGGAAGAACTATTTAATGCTGCAGAGTAGTGAACTTCCTTTGGTGAAATGAAGATGACATTGAGGGTGAGATTCATCGGACTAATACAAAAGTCTGTGTATCTGGACCTCTGACAGCTCAGGTTCGTTTGAGCTTGGGTTCTGAGTGTCTTAGACTCTCTTCATAGTCATTGTAGTCAACGCTGTGATTCATCTCATTCTGAGGTAGCAACCTAAATTTGGGCAACTGTGCTCTAAGTATTGAGATTAGAAAATTGCAGAATCTAAATGTTAGGTAAAATAAATGCCATTCTAACTTTTAGTGCAGTAAAGTTACGCTGTCTTGCACTATGAAAATCCAACACAAATTGCAAAAGAAAAGGGGGAATAACTTGTAATATACATTAGCTTTATTTGGGTATGTCTGCTATATGCTGAAACTTACAGAAAAGCAGGAATTAATAATTATTAATATCTATTTGTATCAAATGTTATTATAATTTTTGCGATTTCCCTTGTGAGCCTAAATAAATGAAATGAAATTATGAACTTTTTAAAGCAAAGCCTCTGAAAGAATAAACAAAAGGTTTTGATACTGGAAGGATTTCAAAGAGGACTCATGCATGATTAAGGCATATAGAGAAATTGATTTATGAAGAAAGATTAAAGGAGCAAAATATGTATACTGTAGGTTAAGTAAGTGATGCATAAGAAGGAACATGATAACTGTCTTCAAATATTTGATGCATGTAAACACCAAGAATAGAGAGGAAATGAATATTTTGGTAAATTTCAACAGGGGAAATGTTAAGACATTAAAGTTAGATATTGTCTGTCTTTGGTGTTGCCAGGAAAGACCTATATGCTGCAAGAGAACTGAAGCCAAAAGGTAAGATTTATACATTTTAAGAGCCATGAAGCCAAAAGTGTCTCACAGAAATTATTAAAAAACACTGTAGGTTTTAATACTGGAAGATAAGAGCCGGGTGACCTTTTGAACCACCATAAAATATTCTATAGAACAATACAACACACTCAGCACTAAATTGATGAGGGATTTTATTTTTTTGTGAAATTTTTTTCTTCTCCCACAAGAAAATCATAGAATCATACAATAGTTTGGGTTGGAAGGGACCTTAAAGATTACTTAGTTCCAACCCCCCTGCCATGGGCAGGGACACCTCCCACTAGACCAGGTTGCTCAAAGCCCTATCCAACCTGGCCTTGAACACTTCCAGGGATGGAGCTTCCACAGCTTCTCTGGGCAACCCATTCCAGTGTCTCTCTACCCTCACAGTAAAGAATTTCTTCCAAATATCTAATCTAATATCTCACTCCATTTAAAACCCTTATCCCTCATCCTATCGCTACACTCCCTGATGAAGTTTCCCTCCCCATCTTTCCTGTAGGCCCTCTTTAGGTAGTGGAAGGCAGCTGTAAGGTCTTCCTGGAGCCTTCTCTTCTCCAGTCTGAACATCTCCAACTCTCTCAGCCTGTCTTTATAGGAGAGGTGCTCCAGCCCTCTGATCATCTTTGTGACCCCCCTCTGGACTTGCTCCAGCAGGTCCACGTCCTTACATTGGGGGCCCCAGAGCTGGACGCAGTACTCCAGGTGGGGTCTCATGAGAGCAGACTAGAGGGGCAGAATCGTCTAAAGAAAATATACAATTATGAAAGATCCTGACAGGTGAAGTGATCAACTTGTTGACCTAAAAAGACAAACCAGTTCCTTTTCATGTATAAACTGGATACTCTGCAAGCATCTAAGTAACTGCTGGACACAGGAAAAAAAAGTTTACACACGAACTGCTGCATGTCTTGACACATTATACAGCTTTTAATAATTAAGCAAAAAAAAAAATATTTCTATATCAAGAAAGTTGCCATCATATGGGAAACATAAATTAAGTGTTCCAACCCTGTGCATAGGCTCCACTGATATGGTCATGAGTGGTATTCCTGTTGTCTAAATTAACTGTGCCGGTGAACTATCAGGAGAATATATGGCTGAAGGAAAGGTTCCACAGAGAGGTCGAGGAGATAGAAAGTGAACTGGGATAAGAGTAGTTGTAGGACCATGCACCTAGGTTTACCTAAGGGAAGAAAAAGAAGCTATGTTCAGGGTGGTGTACGTGCTTTTGCTTTGTGAGACATGATGGTGGCTGTATAACTGTGCAGAGCCCAAACCCTCCCCTTTGCCATAGGATATGTCTAGTCCTGTGGTAGAGATTTGTTTAAAAGAATCAGCTGAAGAATCCTTCTTCTTTAGTCATTTGTATAGTTTGTCAGAACAGGATTCAAATATTGTCAGTCATCTTGAAATCTAACTAGTTTACAGCTTGTGCTCTGAACCTATCTATCTTTTGATCTTTTTGCCTTAAGAATGCAACTGCATGAGAAATACATTAATAAACTCTAAAGCAAATGATACATGTCAGAAAGTCTTTCTGAAAAAAAAATGAAGAATTCAGAAGTGTTCCACATTTAAAAAAAAACAAAAAAAAAAAAAAGAAGAACACTTTTTAGGAACTGGAACAGACTTTGACCTGTAGCTGTGTTCATTTAGTGCAGACTTTAATTGTAATTGCTTGATCCTTCATAAGCAATGCAGAATCAACATCAGACGTGGAGGACACATCTGCATACTTTTACATTTTACAAATCAGCAACAGGTTAGGGTCAATAAAACTACTGAACTAAAATAGAACACAGCGAGGTTTAAGGCGCCACATTGAAACAGTGACTTCAAAACCTTGCATTCATTGGCTGCCTGACCTCAGTGTCATTTAAAAATAATTGACTTCCCTGTTTGCTCTGAAGCTTTTCCAGGGCACACGATATTCTGTTCCTGGCCATTCTCAGAAAGGCTAACCAGGCAGGTAATGCCATCTGAATTAAGCACTCTGGGGATCCTGAAGATAAGTGAGGTGGCTCACTTATAGCTGAGACCTGGGAAGTGTGCTCAGACCCACATAATTTAATAGGCTGCGAGAGTTGGGTTTTTTTAGCCTGGAGAACAGAAGGCTCTGGGGAGACCTTATTGCCACTTTTCAATATATAAAGGGGGCTTATAAGAAAGATGGAGAAAGACTTTTTACCGGGGCTTGTAATGACAGGACAAAGGGCAATGGTTTTAAACTGAAAGAGGGTAGATTTAGATTGGATATAAAGAAGAAATTTTTTACAGAGCGAGTGGTGAGACACTGGAACAGGTAGCCCAGAGAATTTGTGGATGCCCCATCATTGGAAGTGTTTAAAGTCAGGTTGGACAGGGCTTTGAGCAGCCCGATCTTGTGAAAGATGTTTCTGTCCATGGCAGGGGGGTTGGACTAGAAGATCTTTGAAGGTGTCTTCCAAACCAAACCATTCTACGAATATGCTCCATTAAAACTGGGAACTTGTCAGAAGTAGAAGACCTTTTTTTTACATCTGCTTTGATCTTGGGCATTTAAACATCTCACTTCTGAGGAAACACACCACACCTACAGGGTCCCAGGCTAGCCTACGTAGCTGGACAGGTGTTATGGACTCCAGCTGCAAAAGACAGAGAGAAGAAAAAAAGGAAACTGTACAGAGCAAGGTTTCTGGCCTTTGTTTTTGCCCTACAAATGTCTTATGTCTATTTTTCATTAAATGGTAGAACCAGGAGTAATCCTACATAACATCATTGCGATCTCATCTTCGTCAGTTTTACAAAAAGCTTGAACCTTTGAAAGAACAGCTGAATGCCCCTAATGGTCTGTGGATCCTAACTGGATTGGAACAGCCACATTTTTCAGCTGTGATACTGAAAGCCTAAACTCCATATAGTGACATCATTTGAGTTTCAGTATTGTGAGTTAGAGTTAGATACCTCTGCAATGTTTATGTTTTCTTTGATTCAGTGCCCTCAGATACTTAAGCTGTCATACAGTTTCCGTAACAAATATCTAATTTTGGCTTTATGTTCTACTTTGTAGGCTAGATGCCTGAAATCTAGGCAGATGTTGCATTGCCTGGGTCTGTGAGAACCTCGGCCCCTTTCTGAATCTTCCTGTGGGCAACAAGGTCCTTTAGAGCATTTTTGCTGGAACAGCAGTGCCTTTTATCCTCCTGACATCTCTGGAGTTCATTGAGATTTACCATGTAATTCTTGAAAGTTGAATCTGGACCTCAGTCACCAGAATGGAACATGGCTGAAGATTAGAAATAAGCTTAAATCATAAAGCTTCCAAAAGCTGAAATCTGGGGACTTCATTCAGTTCCATCTTTGATGCTGAAGTAGAAGCCAGCAGCAGCAGGGCTTGTATTCCAGATCTCAGACTGAGAATGTGGTCTTGGCGCTTAGACCAATGCCATTTGTAGATATATAAACAAAGAAAATATTGATAGTGAAATAATTACGAATACATAAACCTAGGACACTAGGAAGCCATGTTTATAGGCATTTTTCAGTTTATAACCACACTTTTAAGAATTTCCTCTCTTTTGTTTCAGCCAGACACATGGGACTATTTTAATGCGGTTTTATTTGTGTGTTCTGTTTCCTTCACATTTTTGTTTGAGCAGAAGAGGATGGGGATAAAAAAGCAGTCTCCGAGAAAGGTTTACAAAGTTTATGATGCTAGGCTGTGGCAATTCCCCTCTGCGCACTTAAGACAATCATAAAAAGGCATACACCGTATTTTGAAAAGTTATTATGACTTATTATGTAAACAGATGATGATAAAACATTGTGAGTCATTATTCAAACACAATACATCATAATTGTTTCTTTGGAGACACTATGCATTTCTGTCATGGGCTTTATTTACAGGATTCATTGTAAAAACTTCACAAGGGTATTTACTGTGTCATCCCATCACAACATTTCAAAAATAATGATCTCAGTCTCTGACCATGTAAACTCTGAAACAAAAGAAGAGTCCTATTGTCTTCTTGTGTAAACAAGGCTTGTTTACAAGGTTAGGCCCTCACCAGTAAACCTTGTTTGTAATATGCATTATGATTACACAGATTTACATTATGATCACAATCAATGCCGGTTCCAAAACATTTAAACCTCACAAAATAATTTATTTGATGTAAAACCTTAAGAACCACTACCTTTACCGCTTTGTTCTTGTATTCTGGGTAGGTGTCGTGGTTTCAGCTGGGATGGAGTTAACTTTCTTGCTAGTGGCCGGTGTAGGGCTATGTTTCGGGTTCGGGATGAGAATAGTGTTGGTAGTGCACTGACATTTTTGGTTGTTGCTAAGCAGTCAAGGCCTTTTCTGCTCCTCACACAGCCCTGCCAGTGAGTAGGCTGGGAGTGCGCAAAAAGCTGGGAGGAGACACAGCTGGGACAGCTGACCCCAACTGACCAAAGGGATATTCCATGCCATGTGACATCATGGTCAGTAAAGCTGGGGGAAGAAGAAGGAAGGGGGAGCTGCTCAGAGTGATGGTGTTTGTCTTCCCAAGTAACGTGTGATGGAGCCTTACCTTCCTGGGAATGGCTGAACACCTGCTTGTCAATAGGAAACAGTGAATGAATTCCTTGCTTTGGTTTGCTTGTATGTGTGGCTTTTGCTTTACCTATCAAACTGTCTTTATCTCAACCCACAAGTTTTTTCTCACTTTTACTCTTCCAATTATCTCTCCCATCCCACCTGGAGGGAGCGAGCGAGCAGCTGCATGGTCCCAGTTGCTGGCTTGGGTTAAACCACAACAGTAGGGAATAAGCTCACAGGTATTTTCTCTTGGGATTTTATTCTCTCCTCCTTGCAGTTACTGAATCCATAAGTGATCCCTGTAAGGGAAGAAAGGGCTCTTGTGTGGGTCCCAGGTACTCCACTAGGTTATGTCCCAGATTCAGAGCCTGTGACTCATGAGTAAGATTCATTGCCACTCACTGAACCCAAAATTTAGGTGTATGCCTCTAGGGTATCTGTATATGGATTAGTTCCCATTGTAGTCAAAGGAGATTCAAGGTTCAGATGGGCTGTTGAAACACAAGACCATTTGAAACGTCCTATGATACAACCTCCAGCTGCCACACCAGGAAATCTCAGTTAGAGGGAGTCCTGTGTTCTTTCTGTCAGCTTTATGTATGCTTCAAATGGCACTAGAAATGAAAGTTTAGACAACAGTATTGACTCGATAGCTAACAAGAGTGTAGAGAAATGCTTGGCTTGCCATGGAGTGGGCATCTGTGTGACCAGCAGAATTCTAAAGAAAGATAGGACAGGAGATACATGTTTAGTCACCTCAGCAAATGCAGGGATTGGGACAACACTGGCTCAGTAAGACAATTTTGATTAAAAACATACATCTTGGACACTTGTAAATATCTCAGATGTCTAGGTAAGATGGATAGGATTTTGCTGGAGTCTTCCTGATCTTCAAGATTCCTCCCTAGTTTCTATCTGATTCTATCAATGTTTAATTTTCTGTCATTAAATTTCTCCAGTAGCGAGCTTGTAGCCATGCACAGAAATGTCCATGTCTGCAGCCATTTGGAAGAGAAGATTGTGGTACCTCAACATTTTTCCAGTAGCTTTGCAATTAGATGGTCTCCTCTGTGCTGAGAAGACTCTCCAAATCTCAAGGTTTCAGCTTCTGTCAGTATCTCACTGAATAATTAAATCTGCACAGGGAAACAAAGGGGATATTCTCTCAGAAACAAACTCACTGATGTAGTGGTCAGAGACCTAAGTCCCAGTCTTTGCTCAGAAAAAAAATGGTGGGTCCTTACATAATGGAATAGCTCTAGTAGGAGGGTGTGCTGCCATTGGTGATCTTTTGTGCCAGATGGTTTAAGGTATATTATTAGCATACAGGGAGGGAATCTAAACTCCTTTGGCAAAAGAGGGCACCGAACCCTACTTTTCTACAGCCTGGGTAACTTTTCTATTCACTAAGAGGGGGAAAAGGAAAGGAAAAGCTCACAGGCTCCATTTTTGCTTTCTTAAAGGAGAGGTCAAACTCCCAAGGGTAGATGAGCTCTTAAATCTCCTCTGTGTGCCTAGCTCACGGGTTCTGATGGAAGCTTAGGTACTGAAACAGGACTTGGGAACATAAGTTTGGTTGGATTTGCAACTCTTAGCTTACTTTCTGGACAGAAATCATAAAGTCAGAGCAGAGGTAGTGGCATTTCTCTGCCTTTTCTAGATTTCACCTTATTGGCACTTGTGCCAGTGTTAATTTTGTGGGGCCAGAGAGAACGGGCCTGCTTGTTCAAGTACAAGTGACACAAATACACTAAATAACTTCTTGACTAGGGGTGGCCAATACCACCCCAGGTGAGGGACTATGCTGAGGTAGTGAGCTACGGGCCATGTAGAAATGTTGGTGCAGTATTATCTAACAGACCTTAGTGGTGTTTGTAGAAGAGAAATTAGTTAGAGCATTTTTTTTTCCCCCAGAAAATGCCTTAACAGAAATCGGTGGTTTCATAAGTATTTGAGACTCACCTATTACTTTTCCCGGCTTTGTCCATTTCTCTATATGAGTTTATAAATACCTTTAAAACCATTTATACTGAAGATATCTCCATGTGGTTATCATTGTTAATGCAACTCTCAGTGATGTGATCTTATGAACATTGTTGAGTTTGCCATTAGTTCTGCACTCATGAAAGAAAAATCAGTATTTCTTTCTACAGCAGAAGATGGTTCCGATTTGTATAGTTTGGGAATAGGAAAAATATCATCCAGTGCGCTGTAAAGACATGGAATCAATAACAAATCCATGTCAGTATCATAAGAGATAACAAAGAAAATGCAAGGAAGGAATTCTGGGGTTCAAAAAGACAGATTTGTATTTACACGCACTCCAAAAATTGTTTTGAAATTAGTTTAGAACACCTGGCTATATGTTTAATTTAAATTGCAAGGAGTTACTCATATTTTAACACAGGATGAAGGAGAAAATAATTTTGATTTTATACGCACGTGCGCATGTACACAGACGCACAAAAGGACACAAACCATTTCAGAAATGATAGTTTCCTCTCAGTCCAATTAGGTGAACTGAATGTGGCTATGTGGTAGTTCTCAGGGCTCTAATTGCACATAAAAACTTCCAAATCATAACACATGTGGTATTTCCATCCAAAACAAAAGGAGAATTATTAAAATGTGGTGGGATTTCATGTAATATTGGCAGACAGCTTAGGTGGCAATGATTTAACACTTGCACCATGAAATTAAAATTTACATTCACTTGGTGCAATTCTTCAGACCAACAGCAGACAGTTTTATTTTTTTTTTAATGACAGCAGGGAGATTTAATTACTTCAGTTTAACTAGAAAAGCTTTGCCATTGCTTGATGCAAAGGCAATAATGCTGGCACAAGTTTGCAGATACTTTGTGAGCCTACTTTCCGTATCCTCCATAACTCTGCTTTAAGGCATCCAGCTTTCTGAAGGCCGTGAACCATCATATAGATTATTCCACAGATTCCAAGCAATGCGTGTAAATTTCAGCTGCCCATAAATCATTTTTTTGAAAGGCAAGTACTGTGCCTGCTATAAACATTTGAAGTAAGTTGCCAAAATCTTCAGCATTGTGTCTTTCTGCACAGAATATATACAAATTATACTACTATTTCTTCTCACAGATTCTTCCCTTTTGCAACTATTCCTTCTGTATTGTGTTACTGTCTATAAAGTGCATGCTAAAGAAGTGAGCCGTAACTCACCAGACACAAACTACAAAAATACATTTGATTTATGTTGTCATGAGGTCTGCTAGGACAGAATTACCAAGTTTTCATCCAGAAACATATTTTTTCCTGACAGTTGAGAGAAACTTGCAGCTAGACTGCTATCCTGAGGCTACGTATACGTCTAACAAGGTATATATAGGCAATTAAAATAAGCATCTTCTACACTTGGTCAGACCAGGCTGTAAATGGCATAGATGGAAGTCCTCGTTTATGTCCTGGTAGAGTGTTTTGATGAGGGTTGCTCTGTGGAAGTTAGTAGGAGGGGAACAGAGAATGAGGCTTAGACAGGTAACAAACAAGTGTAGCGGAGACAAGGAAGACTGCAAATGTGGGAGAACTGTAATTAGGGCAAAATGGGAAATTAATTCTAGGCTAATATTATATCATACATGTGCCTTTGCTTAATTAATTAGGGAGCTTTTAAAATATTTTTCCCTGGATTTGAACATTTGTTTTCTTTAAGAAAGAATAAGTAGTAGATGTGTCTTGATTTCATTATCTCGGTATTATAGGGGTGCATTATCACAGCCCAAGAATACATCTTCCCTTTACTGTCTGCATAATGCCTCTGAAACAGTAGATCTAGAGTTCAGTGCATTGGAAATCATCCACATCTCTTTATGCTTTATAATCCTCCACTGATCTGAATTTAAGGGCTAGACACAACTCTCAGGGGTTGGAGGGAGGGGAGGAGAAGGAGAAATCCTCCTACAACCAACCTTTTTGTATTTACACTTGAAATGGAAAATACAGATGTTGCAGAAGTACACATCTGGGACATTGTTTCCATATTTTTGACAGAGACTAATTTTCACTAGCATTTCAGCTAAGTGGCTTAAAATCAACTTCTTCCCCCTGCCTGAAACTCTGAGAGTTTTTGAAATAAAATCATGTGAATACATTTGCTGATCTTGCAGACTATGCTGTTGTACTTATTTCCTTTCTCTTCTCCCCAGAAGCTTTGCAGGATTCATGTCTGGGTTATAGGGTTTAGGCTATTTTCTTCTTTCACCACTGTTCCAATGCTCCATTTGCAAAGTGTTTAGATTATAGCAGACGCGAACTTCCTCTGTCTCAGAGCCAGCCATGAATCAGGCTGAGAGCTGGGACCACTGGCTGTCAGAGGACCTTGAAAAGCTGCAGCTTTAAAATAACAAGTGTTTGACAGGTCGGTTTACAAAACAGCAGATTGTGCCTATATTGTACTATGGAGCTACATATGACATAATAACTAGGGACTTAAAGTTATTTAGTCTTTTTCCTCTCGCCGTAATTTCCAATAAATAAATCTCTCTGGGACAGGAGGTCTGGTGAGTTGTACAATGCTTGCATTTTCCTCACCACAGCTTGTCCCCTCTCTTCTCTATTTTACACATTAAAAAAACCCTCAGTGCCTGGTAATCACAGTTCTATAACATTTCCTGTTGAAAGAGACAGACTAATGTAAAGATAAATACATACACTTTTGGTTTTTTTATTAGTCAAGGTATTCATTATAAGTCTTCCTATCAAAATTTCTTTAGAAACTTCTTAATGGACAGAGCTTAATATTGTGTAGCTGGAGTGGAACACAAGCAATTATTCTTAAGGTTTTAAATGGTGCTTTTGAAAAAGAGCTATGCTCACAGGATTCCTGTGAGTTTTATTTTTCAAAATCGGTGGTCAGAGGTTGCATAAATGTGGATTCGTGTGCACTGAAAAAACCTGAAGTGAGTAAAATGTCGCTACTGGAATGTTCTTCTTTCTCCAGACACAAATGGACGTGATGGAATGAATGAAAGAACGACTTTACATTAACACATTTGCTAAAAGAGAACTAGCTATTTTAGCTGCATTCCCTTTTCAACAAAAAAATGGTAAGAAATGCCAACACTTTTTAAATCTAATTTTCCCTTTACTAATATTTAGGCTTTCAAAGAAACCCAAGGGATATGCTTGCTCAATTTCCATTAGACATTCAAATCCCTTTGCTTTTGAAATCCCACGTCTAATTTCTACTTCTTTTTTTTTTTTTCTTTGAAGACCTTGATTCTTCAGAGGCTGTTTACCCTAATTTTTACTGTAACCTTAAAATTTATATATTAAATTTTTGGGATATATTTTACAGGTAAGTCTGCAAGAGTCTAGGCTTAAAAATATTTATACTTGAACATTCTTTTTCTTTATCCTCTTCTTTGGAAATCAGGGCACTGGATACGATAGACTACGTCCACAAAGGTTGTATTGCATAACACAGGCATGGATTAATTTTAGCTTCAGCTATCTTCAGTTGAGTTCATCATCTTAGGCTCTGTCTGTAGTCTATGAAGAGAAACAGGCCTTATTAGGGCATGGTTTCTCTGACCTATTTTAAGTGTGTACTTTAGGATGACATGAATCACAACCTGAACTCCACTGTCTACACTGAATAGATCTCCATTGACTGTCAAGGGAACCCAGGATGATTAATTGTGTTGACATCTACACTGAGCCAGATTATTTCTACTCTTAAAGCCGAAGTGTCCTTAAAGTCTATGAGAATCTTCAGCCTTGAGCTGAGCATTTTCAGCTTCTCATTGCCACCAGTATCAAAATGAAGGGCACCTAGAGGTATCAGCTGATCCTTTCTGAACAACCACAGTGAAGCATGTGGTTTAGGCCCCATCACTTAGCATTTGTGGAGTTGACATGGAGCGAGAAAACATGTCTTGGGGTTCTGATGTGTATGTATAAAAAGGATGGATTTATTGGCTGTCTACAAGGATAGTAGTATAGATGTGGCTTTCAAATTTGATAAATGAAGAAAATGACCTCATTATGTGAAGGCAAGGGGCTAATTTCACTTGGGTTTCTGACTCGACAAAATTACCCAAACCTTAAAATCTTATCTGAGGATATGAGCTAAATTACGTTTCAAGGGTAAGACTGAGGTGCCCTTTCTTTGACACTTTCAGCTTCAAGTAATACTTGATTAACTTGATGGCTTCTGTACATCTATTAAAAAGTGCCCCAAAGTATTGCTACTATTACAGGCTTATAGAGTAAGTCTGACTAACTAATTTGGACCAGCTATTTTTACAAGTTTTCTGGACGTTTAAGAAATGCAGTACTTAATATGCTCCTGCAGTTTTATAGCCATATCCTTAAATGTATTTAAGCATCCAACTTCCACTAAAATAGCTCATGTGATTTAGTGGCCTAAATACTTTTGCAGATCTAACCCCTGGACTCTCCTCCTGGCTAAATTCATGGGGATTTTTGTAGTCAGTACCTCTGAAAGTGATTTTAAGTGCTTGTGTACTAGATGCAAGTACTTGAACTTAAAGTATTGGGCATAATCTGTCTATATCTGAGTTTTCTTACCTGCATAAAGAAATATATAACATTACCTGTATTGTTGAAGTCCAGGAGGGGTTAGGATATAGTCTGAAAGGTTAATAGTAGATTACCTGTCTTGAATAAGGTTGATACAACAGTAAAAAGACACACCAAAACCAAACAAAACCAAAATAGTTTCTAATAGTTCATTTTTTGCCTTTCTTGCTTAGAATAAAATTATTTTTAGACTACATTTTAAAGGTTCTTTAAATAAAATTTTGAAGAAATAATTTTTCTCAAGTCTACTCTGTAGTTCACGCCCTTTTCTATCTCTGTCCAAGACCTGCATTCATTTCTTTATAATGGTTGTAATAGATTAACTCATTGTAATGAGTTAATTTTTGTTTCCCTAGCTTTACATTTGGGAATGTGGTTTTAAAAATAATTCTTCCTATCCGTTTGGAGAGAAACAACCTATAAATATACCTATGCACTCACAGGGTTTTAGTACTTGACAGTTTTATTAAAAACAACAAGTACACACAGTCTTAGCATTGTTTCTAAGATGTTACTTACCCTTGTCTGTGAAATATCAGCAAAGCAAAATGAGACATTGCGGTTTCAATTTGCCAAATGTGAGAGGTTATAAAAACAATTTTTCCTATACAAAATATTTATGAAGAGAATGTACTTCAAGAATAAGAAGTGAGAAAAACAAGCACATTTAGCAACAACTGCAATAGAAGTTTATTTCTTGTGAACATTCAAGGTCATTTTATTTCCAGTTTTTTTCCCAACCTTTACCAGAAAAAATGATTGCTGCTTCTCACAAATTTTTTTACAGCTTTTATACACCTTTTATATTGCTAGATTTAACTTGGAAATGAAGAGCCATACAATTATTAGAATTTATTTGGTTGGCCTTTTTCTTGACTAACTTTGGTCATCTAAAAATAAGGCTTCTAGTTCAAACTAGTCAGCGAGCTCTTCTTGTAACCAGAGACAGGTGGCTTGAGAAGAGCAGTGCAGCTTCCAGGTCTTTGATACCTCTGTAGAGCCTGGATCACCCAGCTTCTGGGTCACTCAGCCTAGGTCAGAAGACCCCAACCAGTTGCTGACAAGTGAAAGTAAATACAATAAATACAATAAATAAATACAAGTAAATACAAAACCCCACTCAAATTAGCAATTCCACTGAACGAATCTTCTGCTGCAGAATTAAGCACTGAACCTAACAGACATTGGATGCTTTCTCCCTTCCTCAGAAACTAACTCTTACATGGCTAATCCTTCCACAGCGGTCACCTTCCTGAACTAATGCTAAATGGCCTACCTGCTTTGTTGTTCTCCAGAATTACTTTTTAGTTGTGCCAGTTGTTTTTTGTCTATTGTCTTTCATTTGTAAAAAGACAGAAACAAGTCTCAAGCCCATTAATTAGGAAGAGGAGATTCATCCTTAATCTTCTCATTTTGGTAGTGAGAATAAACTATGGTGGACATTAACAATATTTTTTTAAAAATCAAGGTAGTATAAAGATCTTTCCCTTTAAGTGGTTCACAGAAGCAGCTGCATTGAGAGGAAGAAAAAAAAAAAACCTAAACCAAAAACACAACCCCAAGACTCTGGGAAGAGAGAAATCAGGAGAAAAATAACACAAAAATAAACAATTTGTTAACTTTCCCTTCAGTAAAACAGCTTTAAAAGGGGGAGGAGATAGGATAGATTTCTGCTAAATTCATTAACCTCGAGAATGTCCATAGAAGTCAGAGGATAGGTTACCCGGGACATTGAACCAGGCCTCAAATCTTTCCCAGGGTAAAGCTTTTCCAGCATTTGCAGCATGATGTCAATGCAAAGCTTTTCCCAAACTTCCTGGAACAGTTACAGGCAAATCACTGGAGACACAAAAAATATCTGGGGCCTCAGCCAACAGCATTCCTCTATGAATACTGGTATCTCAATTTGCTCTTTATTTTTCTTAATTGGCATTATGCAATTTCAAAGATTTACAGCCAGCTAGACTAGGAAAAATAAAATAAAGCAAGGCCAGAGCTGAAAGTGACAGCAGACCTTTTACCACACACTGGACATAATTTTCTACTGCAAACTCAACTAGTTTACAACAAAATCTCCCCTTTAATTTTCTGTGATGTTGCAAAAAGTCATCAGCCTCCCAGATTATATCTTATCTGTGGCTTGTATAATGAATGTTTTAATCCACTGGAGCAACAGAATAAACCATAATTACATATATTTTAGACTGAGGGTATGTTTCCTTAAAAATGTATCCTATTTTAGCATGAAAATCTCAGCTTCTTAAAACAAACAATCCATAGACTACATGATCATTACTCTATATTTTGTGTATGTTGTCAAACCTTCCAATAGCACTTTAAAGAAGTACCTCAAAGTACTGCTGTTGTGAAACCTATTGTAGATAATCTATGTAATCATGAACATCTGACTCTAAAAGGGAAGGTTATAAAAGGCACAGAGGGCAGTTAAGCATGTAATTGTCTTTGGGAGATAATGGAAATTGGGCATGTAACTCCCATCTGTACCTCAGAAAATCTCCCCTAAGGAGAACCGAGAGCCTGTGGTTATGTAGGATACACCAAGCGAACAGCAAAGCCTTCTTTGGAGAGCTTTTACCTTGATAGCAACAGCAGCTTCTTAACAAGTCTCACACCAATGAAACAAACAAAGGTGTGTACATTTTGACCAATTCCTTAACTACTTTCCTGCACTTGGGGTCCCTGATATTATCAGTCGCAAGAAGCAGTTGATGTTAGCAGAGTCTGGGAACTTTCCTTCAGCTCCTTACACATGAAAACATTTATCATTCTTGCTGTAGTCAGCCCCCTGCTTCAGCTGATAGTTTATTTCAGTTTTGTTTTGGAATATAATGTTTCCATCAGCTACAGCTACAACTAGACCTGGGTCTGTTTCCTTAGCTGTCTTCCCCTGGCATGTTTATCAGCTTCACTGGAGGGGGACTGTACAGTTGGCTCTAGCGTGGTCAGTCTTGGGCTGTCTCTTCCAAGGGACTGAATTTTGTTCTCATCCCTAAGTAACCTTTAGCTAATGGTATACTAGCAACAGTGAGTTCTTTCTTTTTGCTTGGAAAAATATTCAAAACTTAGGTTCTCAGCACTTCTCTACAAGAGGGTGCTTCTAAAGCCTGAAGATTTTTCCAACTAAACTGAAATCCAGCTCAGTGTTGTTCTTGGATTTGGGTTTTTTTGTTTGGTTGGTTTGGTTTGGTTTTTTGCTTTGTTTTTTGTTTGTTTTGTTTTTTTATGACGATCTTCTAAACTTCAGGACTATGCCACCACCTGCGTGCAGGTGTTCTAAAATATCTAAACATTAAGCATTTAGAAAGATGGCCTTACTTTGATCTCAAATGGCAATCTTTACATAAACAACAGCAATATTCTGGCAAAAGATGCCAGATGAAAGGACTTTATAGCATACCGGGGCTTTCTCTTTGTTTTGTTTTAGTGGTACAGAACTGTCATACAGTCTCAAACATGGAGCAGCAGTCCACTGTATAAGGTACTCTGTGTACGCAAAACAAAAAACAGGTCTTGATAAACTTAACAGAGCTTACTGAAATCCTAAATAAAAGAAAATGTCTTGTAGGGACAACTTCTGCCCTCATTTAGAAACAGTGAATTCATTGTGATAGGTTACCAAATTTGGCCTTAGAAATAGTCCATGTATTTTGTCTGTATATGTCTGGTTTATGTATTTTAACTGTGTTTACTTGACAATAAAGGCAGAGAAGTCTTCCTCTTGAACTCTGTGGAAGTGTTGGCTCTGACCTCTTTTAGAAAAGAAACAGACCAAAAAAGGTGATTGCTTTCTGTCTTGAATTCTGTTATTATTTCTAACTCAAACTGTGATTCTTAACTGCCCTGGGTATAATTGGACTGCATACACAATTATTTTTTTGGAGGGAGAGAGCTCACAAGGTCCACAAATCAATTAGACTCCTGTGAACGCTGAGGGAAATGTAAATCTAGAGAAGTCAATACGCTCTGCCACTCATTGTTCATTTTTTTAAGACTCAGTTGCCTCCAAACCTTCTCAAATGCATATCACACTGGGAAATTAGGATGTGAAATTAAAATACATGGAAGTGACAGGACAAAAAATGAAACTGTGGCAAAAAGCAGCAATATATGTAAAAATTGTAATGTGAATGAGAATGAGGGAAGGAGTTGAAAGATGTGCAAAAGAACTCAGCTGTTGTTTTAAAACTGACATTTTTTCAGTCTTTCCAAATCTACATATTTACTGAAGGGAAAGCCCCAGACAGAAGACAAACAATGAAGATCCTTAATGAAAAAAATCAGGGACAGTTGGGAACTAGACCTGCTGTGGGATTGCTTCACTGCCCTCAGTCCGACTTTTCCAGTCTGCAGCAGCTGGATGCGAGCCTTTCTCTGTGCCAAGATTGCTGCTAACAGCTGGAGGGACACCCTTCCCCCTTCCTCTCCTTTTCCCAACAGAAGAGTGGGTGAGAGAGGGAAAAAAAAAGATTTTCACTATTTCTAGACTGACATATAGATGACTAAACTGGGAGTCTTTTTTGTTTCTAGCAGAAAAAACATAGTGATCAATAAATGATATCTCAGAATTAGAAGTTTTGCTTCAGGTGCCTCCTCCAGTGCAGAGCTTTGCAGATGCACCAGACTCTGAAGCAGTAGATTAGAAACATGGTGAAAGGGTAGGGTTTTGCAGAAAACCAGTTAGATAGAGAACAAAATGACCATTACTGATTTCAGACAAATATATAATATAGTGGTGTTTCTGAAGGCTGAGGGAAATGTAATCTGTTGGTTCCTTCAGCCAAGGCTGAGTCATGGCAAATACCCCATCATGGAATGCACAGGGGAGAATAAAAAAAGTTGTGCTTTAACTCACCACTTGTGATCACACCTGGAGTACTGTGTCCAGCTCTGGGGCCCCCAGCATAAGAAAGACATGGACCTGTTGGTGTGAGTCCAGAGAAGAGCCACAGAGATCAAAGGGCTGGAGCATCTCTCCTATGAATACAGGTTGAGAGAGTTGGGATTGTTCAGTCTGGGGAACAGAAGGCTCTGCACAGACTTTATAGCAGCCTTCCAGTACCTAAAGGGGTCCTACAGGAAAGACGGGGAGGGAAACTTCATCAGGGACTGTAGTGATGGACGAGGGATAAGGGTTTTAAACAGAATGAGGGTAAGTTTAGATTAGATATTTGGAAGAAATTCTTTACTGTGAGGGTGGTGAGACACTGGAACAGGTTGCCCACAGAAGTTGTGGATGCCCCATCCCTGGAGGTGTTCAAGGCCAGGTTGGATGGGGCTTTGAGCAACCTGGTCTAGTGGGAGGTGTCCCTGCCCATGACGGGGGGTTGGAACTAAGTGATCTTCAAGGTCCCTTCCAACTCTAACCATTCTGTGTTTGACACCATAAATTCTGATGCCTGTTGGACACATCTAGATTCATGGGTGAGTGATTCATAAAAAAAAACAAAAACCACTCAATTATTTTTTCCTTTTTTCTTTCAATAACTCATCTATATGCTTAACACAATGTTCTGAGTGAATGTTCACTTTTTTCCTTAATTAATTTATTATAAGTTTATTTGTTTTCAAGTTCCAAACCAACTTGTAAATAGATTTAAGCTCCTATGAAAACATTAGAAAGCACATGACATTCAAAATTCAAATTGGTAAATGAAGCATTAAGGTCACAGCATAACATATCCTTTTTTAATGATGACATGGGTCACTACTACAATTACAGTTACTATGCGATATTAGTAATTATACAGACACACGTCCTTCAGTGACTATTCTATAAAATCCATTCAGAAGTTCACTTTTGGCACATACGTGTTGCTTGTTACAACAGTCTTAAGTTCACTTGTTCTGAAGTCAGAAAGAATACTTGGTGACATCTAGTCTATTAATTTGTATAATATTGCACATAAGCTCTTTATCACTAATGTTTCTCTAAGGTGAAGTTCCTGTGTGGCTGTAGTATATCTTTTAGAAAGACATGCTGTCTTAATGTCAAGACAAGCAGAAGAGCAATAGAATTACAGGCACTACCTTGCCTTTGAGAGGCTTCACTTCAGATTTACAATCTCCCACTTGGTAACGCCAGTGCACCCTCTTGCTTGGCATGTTCAGAGACAAAATAACCTGAGAAGCAGGCATATTCTTTGGGAACAAACCTCCTAATGACACCTGTGATCTCAGTCAGGATTTAAAATAAGAACTGCACGGGGCTAAAGCCAGTACAGAAACCCACAAGCCAAGGAGGCCTACACTTAAATCACTTAAAAAAGTGAGTAATCCTCCCTGGTGAGTAAGGTTCCTGAACGAGCACAGGCAAGGCATGCTGGGCTGGGCAGAGACTTTTGCAGAGTGTACTTTTCTTTTAGGACTTCTAGTACATTTTGCACTATTTTCTTTATTATCTTCAAGTTCTTTCTTTCTTTTTTTCTGGTAACACAAAACATTTCATATCTTTCCTTAAGAGAGTTCCTTCTTTTGTTATTACTTCAGCTTACAAATATGAAATGAATGTTGCCCAAATCCTTGTATGTACTGAGTTGCATTGAACTTCCAGAGGATCTTGGTATGTGTGGGAGGAGATAATTCCATTGTTTGGAGGAGAAAGTATTTTGGTAGCATAAAAGAGTCCGAGTTGATTCTTTGGCATAACTTAAAGTTAGTGTCAGCTGCAGGTCAAGACACATATAAGGTTTTCTTAAATGATACTAATTTTACATTGCTATTTTATCCTTTGTGCTCTTACCACAAACTCAGAGTAGCTTGTAGACATCTCTAACACTGGGATACCTATGGCTTTCTTCTTCTGTGATGTTTTGTTGCCTCTGTTGATTTAGACCTGCATCTGAGTTGTTATCCACCATCAACTTTTCTTACTCACACATTTATTCATTCTTTAGGTACATTCATCTCTGGACAGTGTAGATATATTATCTACTTTCCATAAACAAATATACCCCCGCTCCCCAGCCTAAAACCAACATGTGAGAAGAAATATCGAAAAGGATGTGGCAAGTTGTTTTGCAGGATGATACCTACCCTGACAAGAAACAAAAGTGAGTGGAAGTATTTCTTTCACTGCAGATCTCTGAATGAATCTCTTCTCTAGTATGACCTCTGTTCCTACTTTGCCTTGGTTTTCCTGTATAAGGCTGCATACGCTCTCTCATTTTTGGCACATAAATATATTTTTACCAAAATAACTTCTCAACATTTTTTCTCAGATATTTGGTATTTGACTTAAATGGGATTCTGAAATTATCTAAGCCATATCACATAAGAATCTGTGCCATAAAATACCTTAACATCTACATCATGTTCTACAATTTTTCTTTAAACCTAGGATGGGGATACTGGATGCCGTATTTGTTGATGCTCATTCTGTCACTATTTATTCTCTCTCAGTTCGGGAATAAACTTAGTTGGATCCCTTGTTTGCTCCCTTTCATGTCAAAATAGAAAAAGGCAGAGGGGGAACACTGGAAGACATGTCCCTTGTGTGTCAGCTTTGCTGTCATGGGAATCAAGTAACTGCAGAGCTCTACCATAGAGCTATAGGATACTCTCTTCAATAAGCTGGAGCAAAAATATTTGTTATAGTCCAAGCCCTGAAACAAACTGAACATTCAACAAAAGATGATGATTTTCAAGGTGGAGTCAGGAGTGGGGAGAAAAGATTGCAAATTTTGCATCTTTGTTGGATATCTTGAAGAAGGTAATGAAGACTAATACAACGTAGATAAGTGAATCACTAGTTTTGTTGTATGAAAAATCGCCAGGTCCAGGGACGTAGTTCACTTTGTTGCTGCAGCAGTCTTTGTTGTTCAATGAAAAACATGTGTAATGGAGAATTCAGTGTTCTTGCTCGCATTTAGACTGACTGGATTTCTTTTCTGAAAATCTTTAGCAAAGTGTGATTATTAGCTTGATCAGTAAGAAAGGATTTAAACATTAAAAAGGTTTTCCAAATAAATAATCTGGTCTTGGTCATCATATTTTTTATGTGACTTGGAGCAATAGCTAATAGAAGTCCTCATCCAGTCAGCTTGTGTTGAATCACAGTGAATAAACTTCTAAGCAGAGTATTCATACTGCTAGTCCCATAAAACACTAAGCATATAATAAATATGATAGAACAAGCAAAGGACTGAAAATCACTGCAATTTTGAATTCTTCTGCCTAAAGTTTTATTTGTGCACCCGCACTTTGGAAAATATTCAGGTTTATTTTTTATTTTTAGATGAATACCAAAGAAAAGCTCTGTATTCTTACTTCTTTCCTCTGTCTTATTCATCCTGACTTGGACTTTCATGTTCTTTTGCACACAAAACTCAGCAGATTTTTGTGCTATCCATAACCTGATACCTACACCACAGACAAACATTGACCTTTATTTTAACTGAAAATGTTGTCTAAAATCCTAGTTCCATATGTTTCTACTGTATGTCTCACAGGTTTAAAATTATATATGTATATGAAATGACGAGTGATTTTTATCCACCTTTCCCACTGAGAGAATAACCTCAGAGACCGTATGTCTGTGTTGACAATATTTAAAGCATATTTCCTTCCCGGGGAAATTTGTCTATAGGCATATTATTATTGAAATGTCTATCTTAATGCTTACCCTATCTCATTTGTGTATCAGTCTGCAAGCATGCAAGTTACTACCTACACTATTACTTTGACAGGCTAAGATGATGGCAGGCCTGTCTTTAATGTATTTAAAGACCCACTGTAAGTTTTTTGGCAGTTAGAAGCATGTTTGTATTCAGATAAGTTAATGATTAGTAGTAGTGTGGGGATTTCTCCAAGTGACCAGATTCCTCGGCACATTATATACAAGAACAGGCCATCGGGGAAACCGGTGGAGTACTGCCTACAAGCAGGTTAATTGCTTCAGATTACCTGAAAACTAATGAGTTATGAGGTGGGAAGGTGCTACCTGAAAGCACTGCTCTCATCCAGTAATAGTCCTCAGTTGAATCAAGGGCACGTCTTCTAGAAATCTGTCCTGCTGCCATGATAAAAGCCAAAATTCATACCCAGGAGTGAAGATCAGCACCAAAAAGTCTACTTTTACCCCTCTAGCTGTTCCTTGGGACACAATTCTCAGCAGTGTTGCTACATAGTTCCCAAGAGGGAGATGCAAATTTACCTCAGCCTTTATCAGGTTTATATTTACTTTTACAAAGGGCTTTTTTCCCCTTTTTTTGGCATCATTTTTTGTCCAAACTCCTCCATCATGACCCCTATTTTTGATTAAATATTCCTTGATTTTATATGGCCGTTACAGAGCCATAGCAAAGGAGCATTTAGATTTAAATAGTTTTGGAAAGCAGCTTGGTTTTCTATCCATCTGCTTCTTCCCACCGGGCCCACTAAGCCGCTTTCCTGCCTGAGGGGGTCTGGTGTTAGACCTCTGGAAGAATCAGCTTCCCATAGCCAGGTTTCCTATGGAAACTTGACTTCCCCGAGGAAACAGGGAGAGAGCACTGATGAAGCAGAGAAACCATGTTATTGTCTGCTGGAGCGATGCAGAAGAGTGACAAATGCTGCTGGTAAAGCACTTTGTCAGCTCGGAGCTGCTCTATTGATGGCTGTGCCCGAGTGCATCCTGCAGCAGGAAAACTGTCCTGCTCTCCGAACACATCCCCAGTGGCATCCTGCAGCGGGGAAGTGTGGGGCTGGCACGCACGCCTCTGGTAACGAAGCAGCAGCCTGTTTTTGGAGAGACCTTGTGCATTTGCAGAGACAGACGGAGCAGAGCTTTGGCACTCATCCAGCCCCAGGAGCGACAGAGGAGTTTCCCCATGGCAGGTGTCCTTTCTGCCCTGCCACCTCCTCCTCCCACTTAATTAGGCTTGCTCATGGGTATTGAATATTTTGTCTTCTGGTTTTGGATGCTGGTGTTTCAAGACGTTGTCAAGACCAACAAGACTTTGCATCTGCTTCATTAGTCTATCCTGTAACTTCCCTTGAGGACCAAAGTCAGAATTCCATCAGAGATTCCCCTTGCAGCTTTACTGTTGGAAGTTGGTGAGGGCTCAAGGACTTTTAGAGCTGCATGTGAGAACCTGGGATATAATGAAGAGGTTGCTTCAGTATTTCCCTGTTCTCGTTAGCATTAAAAATACCAAGGTCTTGTCATTATGTGCCCTCCTTTGGTTACTTCTATTGTGTCTGTCGCTGTCTATATTATATGTTCTTTAAATGTAAGAAATGAATAAGTTTTTTAAGTCTCATTGCACTTTATTCAACCAAGAAGGCAGTTTGTGTCCAGCTAATAGAAGTATTTATTGTAAGGGTTATGTATTCTCTTTAAGTACCCAGTTTCAAAGTAGGGAAGTTTTATCAGTCTATGTCCTAGGCTGAACGCTACAAGAACCGCATCCGCTGCTCTCTCTTTATACCTATAGTGTTGCACCTGGCACTGATAACTAACAGCAGCCAGGATGGAATGAAACAGATAAGGAGAAATGAAAACTGTCCTTGAGACAGGTTTTGAAGGAGAGGTGGTCTTTCTTTACCATTCTAACTTTTCTTCAGTAACAAAGCAACTTTCTAGATAGTTCATTAAACTAAAAATATCCTAAATGGTCAAGGTTTTGGGCCTTTCAGGTATGTGAGAGATCCTTAATGGCAGGCTGATTTTTATTGTTGGTGACAGAAGAAAGCAGTCATGGGCTACCAAAATGGTAAAGACTGAAGTCACATGAACCCACATAGTTACATAGGAATTGTTGATCTTTCTAAATGCTGTTCCCCTGTGTTATTGGTACAAACTCATATGCTGAATAGATTGAATTACTCAATTCCGTATGTGTTGCAGGTGAATCTAGTAAAACCACACACCTAATGGCTAAGGCAGTTCAGAGATAGCTACATAAACATTAATGAACTGCTAGGGCTAATGACCAATTTCTGGTATCCATCGCTCAGTCTCCCTTTCTCTGAGGTGTTACTTCCTTCACTGAAGCAAGATAACATCTAGACGTACACTGAAGTGACAACCACACGAACCACAGGAACGGAAATATAGCTACTTTCAAAGGTAGGAGATTTAATATATGAGCATTTAAAGGATCGTGATCCCTATCAGCAAAAAACCCCAGTGCTTTATGAAGGAATGGTTTTATTCCTAAAGTAAAGCATACAGAAATCCAGCTAACCACCAGTTTCATGAGTTCTTAACTTAGCAAAACTATCAAGGCAGACAGAAGTCAGTTTCTGTTTTGTTAGGCTAATCCTGAACCACCAAAATACTCATCCAAAAGCCCTAAACAAACAAATGAGAAATTTTTGCCATAAAGTTAAAAAAAAAAATCCTAATAACTCCAAGGATACTAAAAAGAGGGCCATGCGGGGGCAGTTCTGTTCCTAAAGAAACATTTACAAAAAAGGTTTTCAAAGAAACAAACAAAAAATTGGTATTTCAGTACAGTGTTTGCTTAGTAGCTGAATAATTCTTGTTCCCTTTGCCTCTAAAAATGGGTAGTTCCTCTACAGGTGTGCTATGCAGGCTATGTGACATGGTGACATGTCCCTAGATTCAGAAGAGTAACACCTGCCCACACTACCTAACTTTCAAACAAGGAGCGCAAATGAAGCAGAATACATAAAATGGACTTTTATCTCACGTCTGTGAAATGCTGCTCACCAGCTGGGAAACCAGATAGTAGTTTTGGATGATGCATATCTGTCAGCTGTGAACTCTGCCATCACAGGAACTGTTTGTTAATTACATATAAACCTGTAAACAACTATCAGATGATTGTAGACTTAAATCATTAATATTGAGCAAGGCAAGATTCAAACAAATAGCTTTCATGTGAAAGGTTACAGAATTCATGTAAGCCAAAAGAATGGTTGTCCTACGGGATGCTGGTTCTGTTTGTTTGTCTTTTTCCCTTTGTATTGATGGGCAGAATTCCTGGAAGGTTTATACTTTTTAGGCATTTTAGAAGGGCTGGTGTTTTCTAACACTAATTAACTGTTTCCGTTTTGAAATTACAGCAGTTCCAACACTGACTTATCTTTCTTGTTTCAGTTTTTAAGAAATAATTCTTACATTATCACTAAAACTATATGGTATATTGCTTGTATGTATAAAAAAAGAAAAAATATAGGAATTGATTTTCTTTCTTTTACTGACCATCTGTTTCTTTGACTATTAAGGATGCAATACTTTCCTTTGGAAGTTAAGGAAATAAGTTTTCCTTTTATAGAAATCCATATGTTAATTAAGAAACTGCTCTAGAAAGAACTTCTTTCTCTACTGTAAAATTCCAAAGCAATTTCTCCATCAGAGCCCTGACTTCTGGAAATTAATTCTAGTTACATGGCTAGGAAACTATTCAAGGTATAACAGTCCTCTAGCCAACAAACTTGACAGTATCCATTTAAATATACAAACAAAATATGTTCCTGGTGAGAGAAGAACTTGTTTGCTAACTTTTATTCTGGAATACATCTTTCCACTTTGTTATAACCCTCCTGTTCAAAAACAGAGGATTATAATGCTAATACAAAGACAAGCTGTAGTGATTCAGACACACCGTCACAATGCTCAGAATGGGCTAAACAAAGAATTATTGACGTTTACCCTCTAAGCACTCTAAAAATAAACCAAGTTTTTTGAAGTTACTCATAAACAGCTTCCACTAGGGCTTCAGTTAGAATGAACTCACTAATATTTTAAGTTCCAAATATGTGAAAATGAGTCCAAAATTGACTATGAAAGATGAATTTTATGACTTAGATATGATTGAACTTGAAAGAAAGCATATGTTATTGCTTAGTGTTGTTATTGTTACTTCCATCAGTAGCAAATACATCCAAATTTGGATATACTGGTAAAAGCCTTCTTTTAGAGAGTATCATGTACTGAGGTTCATTTGAAATGAACAGTGTAAATATGACTAGAAATAATTGTAGATGATGTAGTATGCTATTTAAAACGTGTTATTGCCTAGATTTGTGGAAATATGATGAGATAAATTATGCTTTCAGTGATGTGAGACTAGAACAGTATTACTCCAACACTGCAAAACGCTGCCAGAAGCACTGATGTGTGTGCGCAAGAACAGCATCGAGGCTCACTGGCTTCACAGACCTTGCCAACGCTGAGCTGTTTCTTAAAGTTTTTCTTTTCTTGGGCTATGACTGGCATTGCTCCACACGTGATAGCTGCAGATGGTGCTTTTGTGCAGACAAAGCCCAACGTCCTCGGGCAGATTTATTACCAAAACCCTCACACATGAACAATGAAAAGCTAAACTTCAGACAGCCTTTTCCACACTGTTCCTTTTTGTTTCTTGCATCACACACACCGCCCAAGCACAGCTATCAGCTATCTGTGTGGCTTGTCTACAGCAGTGCTGCTGGGGGTACCACTGTGATCGTTAAGTGGAAGGGAATTGCCACTTCAAGTAGTGGCACCAGAGTGGCAGCCATGGGCAGTAAATATGTGACTGTTGCATGTGGCAATGAAGATAATACCAGTGAAAAGACAGACCTCACCTCTGAGATGAGGCCTTTTGAGAAGAGACTGTAAGTCCTTCTTCAGCACGTTTCTGGTATGCTTTTCCACTTGTCTTGTTTGCAGAAAATAGAATATTATGACATTACCTTTTGAAAAAAAGAAAGGCTGCAGACTTTGATTAAGAAACAGAGCGCAAAAAGCTGCTGCAAACCCCAAGGCATTAAGATTTGGGAATAAAATGATTGAGTTTTGAGGGCCTAAACTCTGGGAGCTACTGTCTGTCATTATGACGGTGGATTTAGTCTTGATAAGGAGTGATAAAACTCAGTATCTATGCTATGGGAAGAAACAGTAGGGAAGATACGCTACTAAGTATTACTGTCGATCTATTTAAATGTAACATTCCAAAATCTAGATTGAAGAAGTTCTTTTTAGATAAAAAAAGCTGTGCCCATAAAACGTAAAATAGGACAGATTGAAGGTTTAGCGTGCAAACCTCCTTCTATCCCCTGCTTCGCAGTAATTTCCAGCAAAATCATCAGTGTGGACTGTGCTTAATGTGTTTGTACAATGGGAAAGAATAAGAAGTATAAAACCAATAGTAAACCTCAGCTTTTTTTTGCAGACTGTAGTACTGTTCTTTTGCTGTTTTAGTTCATGTATAATTTATTGCTTTCTTTTGCATTGTAAAGTGAAAAGGTAAAACACATGTTCTTGCAAATGGGATGCTCTCTCCTGTCTCCCATCCTCTCACCAGTCAACATTGGGATTCCAAATCACATTTATTCACTTTATATCTTGGCCCAATATGAAAGGAATTTGTGGGGTTAAAAAAAAGTTTTGTTACCCAAGGGAATTTTCTTTGCTGAATATCAAAAGCCTGCATCAGTGAATGTGGGAGAGCTTTGAAAGAACAAGTCAGAGGAATCCTTTTAAATGGAAAGTTTAAGGCACCACTATCATATGGTCTTACAGCACAGACACCCCCCCGCAATGGTTCTTTCTGTCTACGGTTGTCTAGAAATGGTGCTGAAAAGCAAAAGGTGTGATAAACAAAACCTCGAGGGTTTGAAGGCAAAGGGACAACTATAAGCAGGGAACTTGGCTAGTTTTATAGAGCACCTCTCAAGGAGTTTCTCTATCAGGTGCATCCCTTCAGTTTGTGCTACTGAGTAATTTCTGTTCTGGCCATTAAGGTGAATGGGAGGTTGACTTTAGCAGGAACACAATCAGTCCAGGCTGAGTACTTTTAAATGTCCTTCACCCTCAGCAGCTCTGAATAGCATGGAGTGCTATGCTAACAAACCTCTTCAGCTTCCTCTAATCCTAAAGGGAATTTCATATGTCAGTAAAAGCTCAGTGTATTTATTAGGGCTGTTCAATTTGCATTTGAGGAAAGAATTTCACAGCTATATTTCTAAAGATTTTAAGTTGACTAAACAATGGCAGCCATTGTTGACATCAGGAAGCACTGGCAGCAGACATTTAGCAACCAGACCTATATATTATGTATGCTGTGTAAACTTTTACTCTGATCCTAAACGACACTTTAAAATGCCATCAGTGTTATACCATATACTTCTCACAGAAGCTCCATTGTATGCACAAAAGCCTTCAGCAGCTTGCACTGCCGTTCCTGGAATGATCCTGGACAAGACAATCTTTTAGAAGTACATTTTATCAGTGACCAGATCTAGAGAGCTTAATAGCAATAATTCAAGAGAGGCAAGAGTTAATGCAGATGGAATGGCACATTTCCTGAAAGGCTTCTGCCTTCTGCTATGGGCTATTTCACTCAGACCTCCCACAGAGTCAGCTCTCTACAACTGTGGGTTTCTTTTATTCTTAATTTAGAACCCACAGAATACTGGAGAGGCAGATAAAGTATCCTCTCTCATTTCTCTCTCTGTCCTAGTGTTATGAGCCCATTCTGAGTTTGGTCCCTTTTGCAAACTCTTTTAAAAAAGCTTGCAATTTTCAGTGGGATTGAAAGACCTGATACTTTTACCAGAACCAGCTGGTGCTTTTAAAAGAGCAATTAAGAGCTTCCTCCTGCAGTCTTTTCTCCAAGCAGTGAAAACCAGGATGATTGCCGAGAACCTTAGGCTAGGGGAAATACCTGCCAGGAAAAGTTAGGTAGCAGTGAGGAAAAAAGCCACTCTGGAGGGAACTGGAAACAAACCTCAGAGACAGGGCTGAATTATAAATTCTTTATTCATTCCTTGAATCTGAAGAGACAAATTAGATAAGCTTCTAGATAGATAACTGGGACTGTATATTTCCCTTCTCTAAAGTATTCTTCAATTGCTCAGTAGAGTAATTCTGTATTCCTGAATAAGAACCATATAAGGAATCACAACCATTTACTTCTGGGTAGAACCATACCGATATTTTTCAAACTCTGCTTCTAGGATTTAGGAAAATAAAAAAAAAGCTACATTAATATTTCAACACCTGAACCTTGAAGACATTGTACGTACTGTCATGAACATGCTTCTAAAGAAAGACACATCTTTACCTTAGGACTGAAAGGACTACAATAGAGAGAATGAAAAGAGTCTTAATAAGAACTATTCATTACCATATTTTGGTCTAAAAACACTAAGATAAGCTAAATCCTCCCGGCCTGTGTCATCCATCTCCCAGCCCATGTTCCTACCCTGTAGGTCTTCTACTCCATCTTCTCATTTCAAAGTGAAGCTTCATTTACTGTGAAGCAAACAGTGGAGGAGTAAATGAAGCTGAAAAAACCTACCTTTAGCAGGAACAAGTTGCCACACACTATCTGGTCTGCCTGGATTTGCACTTGAAGTCTGCAAGAATACAAAAGTGAAGGTTAAAAGTCGGACTATGTTGCTTAACTGACCTTTATTTTGGCTACCAAACAGAAAAATCCACTAAAGAAGGAAAATTGATATGGGTTGATATAATCATGTCCCCATTTTTTTACTCTCCAAAACAGCAACTGTTGTCAAACAAAACATTCACTCTTTACCATCTACAAGGACAAGAAGAATCTGACTGGATATCTAAGGGGACTTTAATTTCACTGTGATCATTAGCTTTTGTGTTCTTTGTGTCCATGTCATACAGTGTGCTGTGAGAGTTCGTCTGAGTATATCCAGTTCAGAAAGAAAATGAAGAATTGGATTTCCCAGCATGCTAGAAGAAAAGTAGTATTCAATAGAAGTACTCATCAAGGTTGTGACTGACATCCTGATCTCTGTGGAAACTTAAAATAGTATTTAAAATTGACTGGTGTCAGTATCTCCTTACTGTAAAGCATGAAGTGTTTGTACGTCAATCCGTTGTGTTGCAGAATTTAGGAGACTGGAGCAGGAGAGATTACACATAACAGATACGAAAACCCAACAAATTTTGTGCTATCTGCAAAACTGCAAGCACAGAGTAGATGAGAATGAACAATATTGAGGATGCTTCAAAAGGACTGATAGATAAATGATGGACCCTTTGGAGTATCTAGAGAACTTGTAAAAACAGCTTAAAAGGTAGGCTGGAAAGAGGGAGGAATGCATATTGAATCATAGGGGAATTATACAACCTCCTGGCAAGAATCTCTTTAGAAAGCTTGTTGGAAAATATCACAGAATTCAAATAAAAGTAAAATAAACCCTTTTGAACTAAGGTTTAATTTAACAACAACAAAATCTATGCTACTTGAATGATCACAGTAGTGGGCTGCTTCAACCAATGCACAGGAAAAATCACAGTATTATATGATATCCAAAGAAAAATACCAAAAAGACCCCTGTTTTAATAAATAAGAAAATTCTTTTCAAGTCGTATTATCAGATCTGTGGTTGGGTGAGAGTTCTGGCTCCATACTTGGCAAAATCTCTATCATTAGGCTTACAACCCTATTTTTTAAAGGGAAACAAAATTATAGTAAGAGGCATGTAGTAATGAAAACACTGGAAAGAGGGGCAGTCCTTGAAAGGAAAAAGAAAAGGGAAAAAAAAAAAGAAAAAGAAATAGAAAAAGAAAAAGAAAAAGGAAAAAGAAAAAGAAAAAAGATAAACAGAAAAAGAAAAAGGAAAAAGAAGAAGAAAAAAGATAAAGAGAAAAAGAAAAAGAAAAAAGAAGAGGAAGAGGAAGAAGAAGAGGAAGAAGAAGAAGAGGAGGAGGAGGAAGAAGAAGAAGGAGAAGAAGAAGAAGAAGGAGAAGAAGAAGAAAAAGAAAGAAAAGGAATCGTCATGTTGGGGAAATAAGAAGGGTTGGGCACAGGAGAAGCCAAGTCTGGGCATGGAGGGCATGTTTCATTTTGCCTCTAAAAAAGAAAATAAACTCCCTGTTACATCCCACCCCACCAAAAAGCAATCAAGCCCCAATGGATTTTCTCCGTCAAAAAAAAAAATACCCCACAGGTTTTGGGAGTGAGTTTTCAGCAAATCTTTACACTGTGTGTTGTCTGAAACACTTTAGGAATGTTATTATATTAATTGGCAAACCACTGGGTACCCTCAGTTACACAAACACAGTGCCTGTGGAGGTATATGAAGACTGGAGATGCGTAAATATGGGGAGGTACAAGAAACTGAATTTCAAAATGTGGTCATTATGACTTTCATCTGAGTGTAGAAATTAGCTGCAATACTTTGTTCTAGTTGAAAAAAATATTCTTAAAATTAAATTAACCAGCAGGAGAATAATCAGAGTGACACTATATATTGCTAGGAATTATTTGCCATTGCTTTAAAAGAGGCAAGTGACAAGTCCTTCTAAATCAATGAGACTGACAAATGTCAGTAACACAGGATCTTGTGAGAACAGGCAACCGCTTCAGAAACAGGACATATCTGAGAAACCATCAGTACACATGCTCTGCTTTGCTGTCTGCCAGGCACGTACAGCGTTTACTAAACAGAAATGATAACCTTTTGATACTTCTCACATCTATAAAAAAAATTGTCAGTAGATACTTCCCAGTTATTTTTATAGTCATTTGCCAAAGGACTGTACAATTAAAATTTAGTAAACCGCTTGTATTTAGAATGTGACAAAAAGACTCATAAGTATGTTCAGAGAAAATTCCTCCCATGTGAGGAACTGGAGTGCTTAAACGCCTGACAAGCTGTCTGTGATTTAGCTCACATTGACCCTATGAGACAGGAAAGCTAAGAAAAAGTTTTATCTTGGGAAGATATAGCCTTAGTGACAACAGGACTGTGAACTTCGCAACAGCTGGTTCAAGCATCCACGGGGTATTATGTTCCCTCTTAGGCTGTTGTGATAGAGAGATGAACCAAGAGCATAGGCAGTCATCTGAGCCAGCAAGTAACACTCAATGGCATCTGTGACAGCCCCTCTTCAAAGCTCATAAAGGTGGACACTAGAGGTGGGCCAAGAGCCCTGTATTTCCTTCTGTATGTAGCCTTCAGGACAACAGCTCTGGTTACTCACCCAACCCTCTATCCAGCTGCTTCCATAAGCAAGAACTCTGCCTGGGTGTAGTAGGTACGTGCACTGATGTTGTTTGGAGAAGCAACAACACTGTTCCTGCAGGGTATTGCTCTGGGTCACTCTTGTCAGAAAACAGGACTCCTCTCCCACCAGCCCTGCCCCTGCAGGCAGGCATCATTTCTTGTTGCTAAGGAGGAACTCAGCCTTCAGTTTGAAGAGGTTTTGCTTGGGGCTGTAAAATGTAAATGAGTCAGGTTCCTCTGGGTTTTACACTTTTCATTCTGTTTTGCCACTTTAAAGAAAAAAAAAATTCCTCCAATTAAAAATAAAGATGTTAACCCCTTTCTGATAAGAGTAGGATTTTATTCCTACACTGCACACACAGCCTTCGCTAACTGATTCAACTGCAATTCAAGGAATTTGTCAGGTCCATACAGGTAGAGGACTTCATAGGATCTCTCATGTTTAACTTTCTAAAGATCACTCATCTAATCTTGGTTCCTGCCATAGCCACTATGGAAATATGGTAACTTTCGGAGGATCACCCTATAAACAGCATAGATCATTCTTTCTGGTGTCTATCTTTGAGTACGAATGACAGGTTTACACTAGACACTGAGCTTTAAGATGGCCTGGCATGTTAGTTGCCAGAAAAAGAAGGAGTGAAACTATAATCGTTTGCAGTTGCAGACTAAATAATATATATCACTTTTACATTGGAATGATCCAGCATCTGTGACTTAGAAGGTGATATTAGCCAGGTTCCTGCTGAACACATTAATTGAACTTATTCCAGCTACTGAGTTTTAGAAAAGACTTAGCTTATAATAATGCCATTATTTTTTAAATTGCCAACAGAAATGTCTCCATCTCTCTTTAGTGATTTAAGTGTTGGTAGTGAACATCTACTTCTAGAACTTTCCTCTTCAAAACCCTGGAATCTCTTGTGCAAAGGCTAAATCCTGTTCTTCTCAGGTCCTTTTTTATTGTTGTATTTTTAGGATGGTCTTTTATAGTTTATCTGAGTTTGATTTAGTTTGGTTAGTACCTTTGCTTTTTACCCCATACTGCCTGCAATTTGCACTGCAGTGGTAATCTTTTCCACTGTGCATACATGCAAGCAAGAAAGTCTGCTCTTTCCTTGCAAAGAAAGAAAACTCATACTTGGCTTTGACAGTCCCAAACTGGTTCTAGACTCCAAAACTTAACACTGTTTTTTTCCCCAAAAAATCTCAGACCTAGTTCACCTCATCAGATGCATTTTCGGGGGAGATGGGGAGTCACTGGATTCAAGCTAGAGCTGTAAAATATATATGAAGGAAGAAAGTTCTCTGCTAAACCATGACCACCTGGTTCATATATTTCTTGATGACTTGTCTCCATAAATCACAGTTACTATTAATGTGATGCAAAAAATCCTTTCTTAGAAAATGGCAAGAATTTTTGTTATGAGCTGAAAAATATTTCAGCCATTCTGAAAGAATTCCCTATGCAGCTTTAGTTCATAGTGGCATGAATGCAATGCAACGTGCACCAGAGTGGTTCCTCCAGCAATGACTAACTGTAGGACTCAGCACTGTCTGTAACGGTTATGGCAAGATTTTTTTGATCAGTTGGAGTTTAGAGCCCCAAACCTGTTAGTTCAGCACAAAGTCACCTGGACATTTAGGCAGTGATCTGCCCTTTTAGAGAGAAATGCATACCTGTATGTATGCAGAGACCTAAACTGTACATAAAATGGCTGGGAGAGCTGCTGTTTATTTCTTGGTCACCAGGGATTCACATATGAATCCTGGATTCAAAGTAATTTTCTAATTCTTCTAATTTGGAGGAGAGATTTAAGCCTAGGACTCCTAAATCCTGTAGCACTCAGAGGAATCTCAGGCTGTCCAATTTGCTTTCGCTACCCATTTGTTTACTACTGCAAGTTATTTGTCTCAGGGTTCCTGTAAAACAGTGTCTGAGCAGCTAGACTCTTTGCTGGTTTTCACTAGATTAATGTCTCAGACATACTTATTTAAATATTTGCTCTGATTTCTCTGATTCTCCTTCCTCTAATGTCAGTGTCACCATTAATCTCTCTCTCACCTCTGTCTCTATCATCTCTATCTATCATCTCTATAACTCTACCTCTATCTTATCTATATATCTGTATCATCTGTATCTAGATCTGTATGTATCCAATGGATAATTACTGGTAGTTTGTAGTCACCTGCTGGTGTGCAATGACTTGCGGGATCCCTGCAGTGCTGATTTGGCACCTCTCTAAGTAGCACTGCCGTTACTCAGTAGGGATTTTGTACAGTACAAGAACCTATAGACTAGCTGAACCAAAGTATTACAAGAGAGTTTTAAATAGAGTGCAGTCAGTGGGTGCCTGTGGCCTCATTTATTTTTGAAAGACTGTACTGATGTATCTCCTCCCCAGAATTCAAATGGAAATCTGGGAGAAGATCCCTTGAAAGACAAGCCAGAGAATGAGGGAGACCCTCTTTACCCCCTGCATTAACATTTCAACCTTGCCTCAAGTGCTTAGTACTGAGTTTGAGAACAAGGGAAATGATGTCCTGAGGCTTCAAGGCACTACTTCGCCTTTGTTCAGACGTAGGCCATGGTGTCTATATAGATTACTGTGCTTTAGCAGGAAATGCTCCCTCATGTCCTAAGAAGGTAATAACTTCTCTTCACATCATCAGTATTTCAGCTCTGCAGTCATATTGCTAATTGACCTTTGGCGTCTGTGATACCAGACACCCATGCTTAAAAAGCCATCTGTGCTTACCTTTAAGTGACTACCTATTCATTGAGCCTAACTGTTGGCTAGTAAGTCCTCAAATCTGTTGTGTAATGACCAACAAATTAGATAGTGGATTAGTAGACCAAGGTTAAACATGTACAGCTTGTGTTTGATAGCAATAGTTGCCTGTTTTCTTTTCTTTTGCAAGTTTCTGTGCAGTATTTCATAAAACAACAATTAGGAAAAAACCTGAGTGATTTACAGCATCCACAAAAATGGAACTCACAGGAAGTTGATAATGAGTAAAGTTTCCAGTCCAACTCTACATAACGACTTGGGCAATTCAAGCCTGAGAATTTTCAGAATCTGAATGTTAGCTTGTAGTTTTTCAGTGGGAGTTTTCACCCTGAGGCAGACATTGACTGAGCTAATACATAAAATGCCTAGGCAGTTAGTTGCATATATGGGAACCAAATACACTGACTGCTATGGAGGACAGATTTACAGGTAGGACTTTCAGAAAGCCAAAGAGGGAGGGTGGAGAAGTCATTCATGGATGTCCCAGCAACACGTGCGCATTCCAGATCATACCTAAGGAAGGTGCAAGAAACTTTCTGAATATACCTTGGTAGATTGACTCCTAGTTATGAATGATCCCAATTTTTTGGTTCTAGGGGAAGTTAAAGGTTGTAAGCTTTAGGATTCTCAGTTTGGTAAACCGAAGAACTAGATGGACCTAAATGTGTTGGTAATTTACACTAAATGCTGCATAGATGTACTGCAGCCACACAGGGCAGGTCTTGGGGCAGCAACATGTGCACAAGAGGAGGGGTAGGTGCGGCATCAGCATGGACTGTCTTCACATTTCTTAGCTAACTTTGTGCTAACTTCTCTGCACTGCTAACACCGATGGGTACACTGAGCCTACAGTACCTTACACTAATCAACTAGACTCATTACTGTATAGCTGTAACATCAGTGTTCAACTCCACATTAGAGAACGACAGCTATGTCTGATTGGGATTTACAATTTTTGGCCCTGTCTTGAAGTTGGGTGCTTATTTTGGCAAATTTACACACTGAAAGAAGATAAGGAGGGAAAAAATATGAGTGGTTAGAGTAATCACCTATAGTATGGTATTCTCGGAAATACAACTTGGTATTACTTGTCATAATAAACATAGATTTCTTTATTTTTAATACTTGAGTTCTCCAGCTAAGTGACTAGAAGCTGCAGAGATTCTGCAGACTTCTGCAGTTTGGTATCTGCAGGTCTGTCATCTGATTTATGAAATGTAAATGTGGTTTCACCTTTTTGCTCAAGTTGCATAAATCAGTAAGTTCTGGCTATCCCATTAACAATGAAGAGGCACCAAATCACAGATTTGATAAAAAACATTCATTTTTTAAAAATTTTAATTTACCCTCAAAATATTTCAAGCAATTTCAAAGTTGAGTAAAATAACAGACACTAAAACAGTGTTTTATTTCCCCTTTTTAACTGGCTTTGATTAAATGGACTTCATATTTAGGATTATCTGGATTATAACACTGCACTGAGCCCAGAATGTAGGATTGGATCGAAATACCAGATATTTGTTAAAAAGACAGCACATTTCTCAGTAGGAAGTGATAACCTGGATGAGTAACAGACATCTTGGTGATGATCAATCCAGCTGAGATGTAATTTCAGTGTGCTGACATTTCTTGGTGTTCATATAAGGGCAAGTGAGTCAATGTCAGGGGACTAGAAGAATGAAACTTATTTTTAGTTCTCCATTTTATATTTCACTTTACACCCAGGTACACAGTAAAGGGTAGAAGATTCTATAGACAGTACAATCCAAGAATTAATTTCCCATATGGAAAAACAGTGATATCTTCTCTCTTAATAGGCATAGTATTTCTTCATGAAGTTATAGTGTAGCAAACTATAGTCTTTTCACTGACAAAAATGGAGTTCACATGTGCAAAGTTCATAATCTGCTTGTATCTTTGCTAGCTAAGATACTAGTGCCTTGCTCTAACAAATTACCATTCCTTCCAATCTTATAGTCCAGAATCTCAACCGTTTTTAAATAAATGTAGTCATCAACGCCTTAAAGTCAAAGGAAGTCAAAGACCCATTTTTTATGAGACTTTCAGTGGCATATATAAAGAACCCATTCTTTTTTTTTTTAGAACTGTCTCATGGCCATATCCACATACAGAAAAAAAGACCTGTTACAACTGAAGCGAATCGTAGAATCATAGAATCATTTACATTGGAAAAGGCCTTTAAGATCATTGAGTCCAACTGTAAAAAACCACAAACTTTTCAAAAAATAAGAGGCCATCATAGTCCCTGGTCAAATATCTGTCCATTTGTATTTTGTTTTGTGTGAGCCTGTAATGCCAAGAATTGAATTGATGACATATGTAAATATGAAATGTCATGTTGAGTGAATATTTAGTATTTTATTTTGTACCTCTAAGATTATTTTTTTAAAGCAGTTTAACAGAAAACCCACATTAATTAATTGAAAGGTTTCTTGTTGCTGGGTTTATCTTCTTGAGACACGCGTACACCAAAAGCTTTTTGCAACCAAGATGTGTATTACATGTACATGTGTGTAGGCTATTTGTTCTTTTTTTCTTTTAATGAATAGAACCTGTGTTGGGAAGGTGGGAGGTCAAAAGTTCACATCTTCCTGAAGAGTCATCATGTAAAATGAGTGCATACAGACTGGTGTGGTAAAACACTTTGTGGATGGTAGAACAGTATTAGAAAGTAACCTGGTGAAAATCTTGTGCCATTTTCAGAATGTTTCTGTCATGCGAAAAATAAACATGGAATATACAATGTACTATTTTATATACATAATTGAAAATCACTTCCTCCCTTCCCTAACTGTTAATCTTGTAGTTATACAAAAATCTTTATGTCCCCTCTGGTGGTGATGATAGCTCTAAGGCTGTATAAAGATGCAGGAAATATAGCCCCCAGTATAATTTTAGGTGTTACTAATCAAATGCTGTAGAAGAAACACAGAGCCATAAGCATGAATTCTCACTCTTAAATATGGTTGCTGTTAGCCTCTAAATTAAGAAATCATCTGCAGACACTGCAGCAGTGATTATGTAGTAGCAATAATGTTCTAGAAAAGAATTTATGTAAAATGCAGTATTTTTAACATCTTAATCATATATATGTACATATGTTAACAGTGAGGAACAGTTGATTAAGTATGTTTTTTGTACACTGTTGTGTATAGTCCAACTCTACCCAAAGATCCCAGCTGAACTCTCTTTGTGCAAGGTACTACGAAGATATACAATAAGTCATTATAGAGTCTTTGCTATGCTTTCACTCTAACCTTACAGAAGTTGGGAGAAATAGAACACTGCCCCTTTACTGAACAGATAGGGAGCTGAGGCACAGAAAGATTAAATTACTTTTCTTAGAATACATTACAGGAAAAAAAGGTATAATGACTTTTCTTTTAGCCCTGGATATGCAAGAACTTCTCACTGTGTTTATAATTAGTTATCATGGTATTTTTTTCATTCATTACCTCTCAGGACATAATGGGATCTTGTTGCTGTTATCCTATTAGATCATAAAACTGTCAGCAACCTCCTGGGAATTGGATCCTTAGGAACTGATTCTAATTCAAAGTGTGACTCTGATCACATTAATATCAACAAGTTTTGCTATTGATTTCAGCTCATTTCACATTTATCCTGAGCAAAGCTTTTGGCTGATGTATGCAGACGTTGTAGGAGGTTTGGCATTATGGTAAGGTCTTATGATGTGATAACTTTTGGATATCAGGCAGCTACCACTTCTTTTCATGTCTGTACCATGCCTCCTGCCATCGCTCCACTGGCCTGGTTAATCATTTTTCTAAATGTGAAAGACTATAGTGTAGAAAACCCTTCAGAGCTGATCATTTTAGTCCCCCTTTATGGTCAGAGAAGAGACCGGGCTAATGGAGTCTCTAGTGTTAGTTGTTTTACCCTAAAGTTAGTTTTAAATTAGGCAGTTGGATGTGTCCTTACGGTAGCAGCTTCTTTCCATTGATTGTGAACAGCAGATATAGTATCTGGCTCAAACATAGATGTCTGAAACGTAAGTAAGTAAGTGAATGAGATAGTTACCACCTAAGACCTATGAAATATATGAAAAGAAAGTTTTTATTATAAAGACTATATATAGTCTTTATATAGTCTATAGGCTTCTGCTCCAGAATGGATTTCATACACTAGGAATTAATCGTCAGTCGCTTGTTTCTATGGAATATACGATGCTTTCAGTTGTAAAATTCTATCTTCTATAAGTAACCACTCCCTGAGGAGAGAATGCAATGCCTACAATGGCTACGTTCATGTACATATTGAGTATACAAAGGATGAAATATATTAACCTGCTATTAAAACGTTACCTGTATGTTACTGATGGATGCTTCGTCATACCATGAGAATTCTGAAACAGTCCCTTTCCTATGGGCTTAAATACTTGAGTATAGTCATAACATATTATCTTATATTCCTCTAGCAATTATAATACTATTCTGGCTATCCCCTCCTTTAACTTACAAAGATACAAAGAAAAAACCTATGAGGCCCCGAGTCAGTCCAACCCACACCTTCATGTTGCATATGCTAACAATTTGTGCAAGAGATGCACGAGTTGTATAACACCAGAACAGTAATTATTGACCACTTGGAAAAGAATAAACAAAGACAAGAGCTGCACATTACTGAGAAGTCTGACGTTGTGGGTTTAAAAACTCCACTAATGAACTTTTCTTGAAACAAAAAGAAAAGAAAATGTCAGCTTTGCTGCTTGGACATGGTTAAAGGCCTACTAATTGCATTCTGCATCTCCAAAACAAATATAATAGCCTCTCAGCGAAAATATTCTATATACTGTGGAGAACACTGCTGAAGAAAAATGCTGTAAGGGCATGAGAAGGATGCAGACTGGCTGTAGTCCAGCTCCCCATTTGTAGCTTATTGCTGTAAAATTTCCATATACTTCCCCTGAGTACAATGAAAAACTGTGTAAAGTGATACTTCTGGCTTTGAATGAACTAAGAGCACCAGGGAATTCTTACAATAAAATGGAAGAGGGGCAGCTTATACAATTCAATCACTTTTTCCTTGGAAAAATGGATACATAAAAATATTGCTAGAGGTCTGCCTATAATATTTTCTTGGTATATTTAAACTTTGTTCCCAGACATTAGGCAACTTTGCAAAATGTGGATCTGGATACTGGCAGGCCTGAACATGCTTTAGACATTACTGAAGCTTTTAAAAGGTGTGGTATGCAAGAAGTCCTCTGCAGACCTGCATTTTAAGCTAAGGATTTACTTAATACCAATAACAATATCTTGCTAACATTCAGGCCTTCAAACTGAAAATTAAACAGCCTTGCTCTATTTACAAAAGGCACAGTCCTCAAAAAGTAGACATATGTAAGTAGCTGGATTAAAAACAAAATTTAAAAGTGTTTTTCCACAAGCAACGTATACACATGTCCAAGCTCGATATTTATCAGTGAATGGGAAGCTCCTGAAACTCAAAAAGAGCTATGGGGTTTACTAAACATATAACAAACTCTCTGTGAAAAGGTAAGATCCACAAAGATGTTTAGGTTTGGTTCCACTTAATGCAGGAGTTAGGAGTCAAAATACCTGTGTGGGTTGGCCCTGGAGGATGGAGGGATGTTCTCTGGCACGGGTTGCATGAGGTGCAACTCAGAGCACACGTTATTAGGGTGTGAAAGTCTTTATACAGCTTATCCACAGAGGGCAGCTCAGACATGCCAGGTTGGGTACGTACCATTAGAAAGGTGACTAATGAGTGGGTCACTGCAGAACAACTTCAAAGGCTAAACGCTTTTTAAAAAAAATCTGATCAGTTGAACTGCGAATTAAAAAGTATGTATTTTACTTTACAGGCAGCAGATACAATTTATTAAAATGCACAGAAATAAAAATATAAAGTTCAGATGAATAAAAAAGTTTTTTCCTTCCTTAGTTTTTTGCCATGACCTGATGAAGAATTTGTCTTTCTCACACATCAGTGCAAACCTACATACCCCAAAATACCTAACTACAACTTAAGATTCATGACTATGTGTCTGTAAGAGACGCCACAACCCTGGGCTGTGTCCTCAGCCTGTCCTCTGCCCCAGGGGTGCAGGATTATAGGACATTCACTCTTCCTGCCCGTGGCTGTGCTCGGCTGAGCCGTGTGGGCCTCTGCTCACGCAGCTGAAGAAGGGGTTTTAGGTTTTCTCTGCTACTTTTCCTCAGCTCGATGTTTAAGTTTTTGTACCTCTAACACAGTTTTTCCTTTTCACTCACCGTCTCACAATATTTATGAGTCAGGAAGTTCTTTTAAGGGCGCTCAGTATAAGGGTATTTAGCATTCTTAAAATTCTGGGGTTTTGTTTGTTTGTTTACCAAGTGACAGTAAATAAAGCAGAGAATATTTGTTGGGAGAGTCAGATTTATTAACTGAAAAAGACATCTGCTTATACAAAAAAATTTGCAAAATTGTCAGATTTGGCATACTGTGCTGGCTGAAATATCTTATTTTTTTTGTGAAAAAGTCCAGAAGTTTGTTGTTGTTGGCATTTTCAAAATTATGTAATTTAATGTTGTGCAATTTTTTGAAGATTTATGTGATACATGTATATATTTGTGTGGAAGGGAAATGGTGTATCCAATTCTTATGCTCAGTGTGGATGTTGTTGGTGGTGTATCCATTTATTCCTGCATTGAAAGTTACAAAACAAGAGAAAAATCAAAAATTACTTTGCTTTGATTTTAGCAATGAATGTGAATTATGCCCATCAACAGATACTCAGTTCTATATCTAATTGACGAATGACATTAAAAAAATATGATACTTTAAGGAGCATATTAAAACCCCAACAAAACATAAAAAACTTAGAGAACAATGAGCAGCAGATGCAAGTAAAGTCTGATGTCAAGCAAAACATCTTTAACCTGTGTTTATGATGAGAAAAATGAAAGAAGGTAAAGTCCCTGAAATCTTGCAGCTATGCTGGGAAGCAGCCCCCAACTTCCACAGAGTACAGACATGTGAGAAAACAACTGCATAGCACACTTAAGAGTCTTACCTTTGTGCAAAGCTGTGGCTCTGAATTTTTGCCATGAATTCAACTCAGTAGGACCTTGCCAAAGATAGGGGAGCATCTGCCTGGGAGAGTCATAGAATCATGGAATCATAGAATTGTCTAGGTTGGAAGGGACCTTTAAGATCAAGTCCAACCATCAACCTAACACTGCCAAAACCACCACTAAACCATGTCCCTAAGCACCACGTCTACCTGTCTTTTAGGTCTTAAAGTACCTCCAGGGATGGCGACTCCACCACTTCCCTGGGCGGCTTGTTCCAATGCTTAACAACCCTTTCTGTGAAGAAATTTTTCAGGTCTTCTGTCAGAATAGAGCTGACTGCGATCAGGAAACTGCCTCGCATGGGTGTAGGTGTTTGCCCTCGTGCAGGTGTGATTCAAAAAGCCCTGAGCTACCATTGAGTCTGAACAGCTAAAGAGGAGATTGAACTTAGGGCTTTCATCTCCAAGTGAGTGGTGTTGGCATTGAATATCTACATGAATGTTTGAGTTGAATACCCTCATGTGCAGTGCTAAGGCTTTTGGTGTGTGGGGTCAGACGTGCCCTGGTACCCCGGGCACTGGGCATCACCGGGGAGAGTCAGAGAAGCACCGCTTAGGCAAGAACTGGTTTTGGAACCATCAGTTAGGCATGCCTTAAATGTAACTTCCTTCTAAAACTCACCCAAGGCACATAGGGTGTTGGGGACATGGAAAGCTTAATAGCTTAAAAGCATAAAAAATAATAAATATTTTAAATTAATACTATTAAAAATTGCTCTTGGGATAAGCCTTTGTTTGTTCAATTTCACCCTAGAGTAAAAATTTACAGCTAAATCATAACCCCTCAAAGATGGGGTTTGTCTGTGGAAATTTTGAGACAAGTTTAATTATACTAGTGACTAATAAGGGATGGCCAAAGTAAAAGGTCTGGCCTCTGTGCAAGCCAATTTTGGAGGGGTTTTTACAGCATTGCATGGGGTTACACAGTATGGAAGCCAGAAGTAATTTTTTTTCCCTCACATTTTGCTCAGAAAAATTTATAGTCTTCTAATGAAGGATCATTGTGTAATGTCTTGGAAAAGTTCCCTCAATCTTCCTAACCAGAGCTTTGGACAAAATAAAATGGGTCCCCATAGAATCCATCTCAGTTTCATACAAGAACCACCTGAAGTTTTTGTGGGGTGACCTGTCTGATACAAACTGAGAGGATACACTTGGTTAAGACATTCAGCTTTGTACGGTTAAAATGGGGTTAAAATATATGGAAGTGGACTTTTACTAAAATGCAGTTCCTTAGCAGTAAAAATCATTAGACCTATTTCCAAAGGAGATGGTGGACCAATTTCTGGGAATCCTTGGCTGAAGTTTTGAAATCTTTCCAAAAGATATACTTTTATTAAGTTGTTTTTTTTTTTTTTTTTTTANNTTTTTTTTTTTTTTTTTTTAGACTGTACCAACCAGGTACCAAGCCTGTGTACAGATTATGTCATACCACTGGATCTATGTTATTAAATAAAATTTAGATTTATAGTTAAGTAATGAGTAAAGGAAAGGCTGACTCAGTCATACAAGGACAATTCTAGTCCTAATCTGTCTCAGGCAAAACTGCTGTCAACATCTCACGCAGAAGGTCTGCTTGAAGTTTTTGTGTCACAAGTGCAGAGCACAAATGAAGTATTGAAAGAAGAGCAAGGATTCCGAGTCAGCAAAGGGGGTGCTTTGGGAGACATCTAATATGAGAGACGGTATGAGAGAGAAAACTGTTGTTAATATATGAAGACCAACTAATTAGTAAATGCATTACTATAAAGTAGTGGAAATGAGATCAACTAAACTCAGGCAGTTGCAGTAACATACAACATAGTTTGCAGAAGCATTTAGGCAGCCCTTCCAGCTACTGTTAGAGAAGTGGATAATTTTGCATGTATGTGTGACTGTATAATCTTATTGTATTTTGGATTCATCAGTCATGATTAGTGTTTTGAACATGCAGTGCATGCCGGGCCATATAAGTGTCATATCGTTGTTTTATAGGTGGCAATTTTGGTGGTGATTTGTCTGATAGGAACACCGGGTTGCTCCAGGGTCTGGAGTTTATAAGGAATTTTGAAAAGTTTTGCAGTAGGTTTGAATTTGCAACCAAATACCAAGCAAACTAACATTTGCTGCAAATGAGAAACCCTGCTTTTAGACCGCATCCAACTAGTAAAGCCTTGATTCATTTTTATTAGTGACACTACTGCACCTCCATAATAATTAGGATGAATACTTGCTACTTCATATCACATACTTGCTGGCCCAACCCTTAGCTCTCAAGCAAACAAAGTAAAGTCACAAGATTGATATATTGTAAGCCTCTAATTACTGAAATTGCTCTTATTACCCACAATATCTAAACTTTATTACTGACAATGATGGTTTTCAAGTATCCTTGGGAATTTAGAGAGTTCCACAGTTCAGAAATGCATCAGCCTTGCCAGCACTGAATGTCATAAGTAAATAGGCAGCAGAAGAAATTCTAACTTCCAAACAGTCCAGAAGCCAAACAAAATATTACGCGTAGAAAAAAACAAAACAAATCCAAACATAATTACATAGCTGGAGTTCAGGTTGTTTGGACTTGGAATGAAACTGCTTGCCCAGTCCTATCAGGGGATCTTTACAGTTCCAAACCCACGTATGCCTCCCATTTACTATTTCTATTCTATACCAGCCTGCTATTTTCTGCTCAACTGGTAAGCAAAAGTTACTTTAAGGTTTATTTTTTAGTCTGTACTTATCGTCAACTGTCAGACAACAATAACAGTCAAAAGAGTGTGCAAGTCCATCTGCCTTTCAGGCAATCCTTCCAGGAGAAGTTTTCTTTATCTAGACGAATTTTTCCAGTCTTTTTCAGAGACCTACCCGGAAAGAGTGTTTCTCAGTCAGCCATAGGAATAGCAAAGGCAACAATTAAAATACCCTAATGTTTCTAGAAAATGTTTGCACTCCAGACTGTCATGATCAAGGTAGCTTAACAAGAAAAGTATAAATAAGTATAGAAAAAAATGTCCTTGATTATAATTTGAGCACATTAAAAGGAGTGTAGAGGCAAGGAAGCTATAATTTGATTTAAATTTAAAAGTTAATCCTTTCATATTATCAAGATTATATTGAGGTTGAGATTATAAGAATATTTCAGATGGAGAAAGAGGCAATAGGATTCATAGCAGTTCTTAGAATTATTCTGAATTGAAACATGTTTTTTCTAAATAGGAATCACTAAATTTCACATTTCCTGGGTCAGAGATGTGCCTTATCACAGTAGACCTGCAAATAGTACAAAGTTGGCAGAAACCTTTCTTCCTTCAAGGATATATTTTATTTGTATAGAAATAGAAGCTACTATTCCACTCTCTCTTGACCATTCCCTGGGTCCTCAGGAGGCACTGTATCTGCTTGTCTGTGGTCTGTCCACAAAGAATCAAATCCCACGTGGACAATGGAGACAAGAAATGTTTTTTTGGGGAATTTGCCGAAGAGGAAGCTAGTGGGTTGCTAGTGGATGAAGTGAGTATGTTAAGGTGATAACAAGCATGCTAACTGGTGAGAACTGGTGTTCATCGTTGTAAGCACCTATTTTTGGAGGAGGAATGGTTCAGGCAGAAGGCTGTGTCCTAACCAGGGCTGGATGCAATTGCTGTGCAGGTCTGCACTGTGCTGTGCTCTAGGAAGGGCTAAGGGGAGGAGGTGTTAGAGCTTCTGTCACCACACAGTTGATCTGTTGTGTTTTGCTTTCTTGTTAGAAATAACAGTGTATCTCTCCTGTCAAACAGTAATGTGCTAAATCAGAAATTATTAATGCATTGTAATCCAACAAATTATTACTTGTGTAACCATTATTTTTGATAAGTACATGAGGACTCATCATGAGTTACTCTGCACTTAAGTAAGGGTGGTGGCATCTTATATACAGTAAAGACAAACACAGAATTTGTGCAATCCATGAAATGGAGCAGTAGGCATTAATTTAGTATAATTCTAGATTATAGACACTAGTGCCATTCAAAAAACCACTTTCTCTGACTAAGGTATTATTAGGAATCAAATGCAGGTAGTGGTATCAAACAAATAAACTAAATGTAAATATTATACATCTATGAAATTTGTGTAAAGCCTTTCACCATCTCAGAGAAATAAAAACAATAAGTAAACACACACCAGTATACATAAATGTTTATAAATTTGCTCTTTGTTCTGTACAATTAATGGACATCAGAGATTTTTCTCTGACAAGAGAAAAAATGCTGGTCCTAGGCAAATGTAGAACAGATACAGCTGAAAAAGCAATAGCACAAAAGTTGTCTTGCTCACAGTTTACAAGCCTATTTTCTAGTCCTCTCCTATGCCACAAAGGTCTTTTTCTCCTTGTTGTGGTTTGGACTGGACTGGCTGCTGAAACAAATGACAGATGCTCTCCCCAACCTCTTCCTTCAGGGAGAGAAAGATAAAGGAGAAAGAGACTTCTGAGTTTAAAAGAAAACTAAACTACTTTAATGAAATATTATTAATAAAAAGAGAATATAATAATATCAAAAAATAAAATAATAAAATACATACAATATATACAAAACCAGTATCGAGCTCCCAGGATGACGATCTCATCACCGGCTGGCACTGGGAGAGTTCCAGACTGGACTCAGCAATGGACGACAACTGGATTTCAGATCTGGATTCAGGAACATATGGATCGGGATCAAAGGAAGACGAACAGCTTCCTCCTCATGTGATGGCCATTGAAGAAAGAGGGCTGACCCTTTGATCCCTCAGCTTTTATACTGAGCATGAGGCAGATGGGATGGAATACCCTGTTGGTCAGTTTTGGGTCACCTCTGCTGTCCGCTCCTCCCCGCAGGTGGGACCCCTCTGCGCTTTTCCGCTTCCGACCCTCCAACGGTGCATATATATACCGTTCCTTGGTATTAACAACAAAGAGCAGGCCTTATCTCTGCTAGAAGCAGATACTGTCTGAAAAACATGCTGTTAATTTCAGAGAGTTCAACTAGTTAAAGAGGCTTAGCTGAAAAGTAAAATTACTGAAAAATAAAATTACTGAAAAGAAAATTGGTTCTGTTTTACCTCAAACCAGGACACTCTTGTTCCCTCATGAGCGCTTGTCAGTACATGACTTTTTCCTGTTTCGCACACCCCGTCCTTGCTATGAAACCTCCGTGAGATGTATATACAACCAAGAAAAACAGCTAGACTCTGAAGCCTGGCATTGCTCAGCTTTTACCATTGGAACAATTATTTTATGAAAAAGATTCTGGTTTTCATGTTACTGGATTCCACAAATGCACTGAATTAGCTTTTTTAATTAGCCTGAAAGAGAATGAAAAGGACACCATCCATTACAACCAGGTCTGGAGTTAACTGCAGTCACTGGTGCCTTTAAGGAGGCCAACGTTACAGGGGGAGCAGAAAGATCTGCCAGTTACTAAAGTTGCCTGACACATCTCATGTTAAAATCCCATTTTCAAATGCTAATATGTTCATCATACTTCAACTGTTTGGACTGAGATTTTCCATACTCACTGATTGCCTCAGGCTAAATTCTTTAGGAAAATTTCAACAAAAATCATTTAGCTAAAGAAATTTTCTCTCAACTGGCTGTGCTTGGACTCTTTCCAACTGCTAGAAATAAACCAGTTCCTTCCATTCCTGCAATGAAAGACTCCTCCAGTAATACACTTTTTCTTGGAAATGCTCAACAAGTTCCTTGCTTGGTGAAAGCAAACATTATACCGGTGACTGTAAGAGGGAGGGGTGATTTTACAACACTAAGATTTTGACCTACCTTGTGGATCCACAGGTCTTTGTAAGAAGTTAAAGACTGGGACCATCAGTCCTGAGGAACTGAAGGGAATAGAATGCTTGATTATTTTTGTTTTATAGGCATTGATCTACAGATATGATTGTATTCTGCCTGGCCACAAGGAAAAACTCTTTGATTTCAGTCTGACATGGACTGATGTATAACTTTGATGTATTTGCTAGAGATATTTCTAAGAGAAATACATATTAAAAAATAGTTAAATTTTTATTTTTGTATTAATTGATCTCTGCAACCTGATTAGTGAAGATATGAGACCAGTAAATGCGGCTTTGTTCTATTTTATCTTGCACCTCTAATAAAAATTTTAAAATCTCTGTGACATTACCCTGCTAGAAGAAATGAAAGTGAGAATCTTCCATACTATTAAAATGGATCTTCTTTCATGTGCATTTTCTACAAACATTCACAGCTCCTGTGACGGTGATACCACTTAACCCTATTTTGAAACCTCATTAACCTCTTTCTTGATGCTTGTGAAATGAGATTTGTCAGATACTCCGCTCTTTAAATATTTCTCTTCTGTTAAGCTAAAAGCAAAACAAAATAAAAGCAGAATATAAAGACCTGGGAAACATCTCATCAGCGATGTGCTATTTGTCTTTCAGTATATTGAGCATAGAATACGGACCTCCAGATTTGTTGCTAACTTGAGATCCGCTGATATACATATGCTCTGTACCAATTCTTTGGCTCTTTTGTTTCAGATAAATGTAATTTCATAGACTTTCTGTTCAAACTTAACATTAAAAGATAGACATGAAAAGAGGTTATGAGATATAACGAAGGACCACAGGATTTAACTCTAATAATCCAATCCACTGATAATAATGGATGATTTTCTCACATTCTGAGTAGGTTGTTGCTCCCTGAAATGACCCACCCCCAGTACTGGTTTTATTCCTCAGCCTCCTTGTATTTCTCACTGTATGTTTAGAGTCCTACACCAAAGACTCCAAGCACACAAGACTTCTTTTTTCCTGTAGGTCTCCAATGAAAAGAAAAGGTGGAATATTAGTCTGGGTAAGTGGATTTTTGAAGCTCAATAGAATTCTAGCCTCTTTATAAAGAAAAGTATCCCCCTTTATGATACCACCAAAACAATATAAAATATCCTCAGAGATGACTAGCTGGCTGTGGCTTCACCTAATGTATTTGTTCAGATATTTTGGCCACCAAGCTCTATCAGTATCACAATCAGGAGAAAAGCCCTATTTCTAGAGTGGACTGCAAACAGTTAAATTTTAAACTGAACTTTTCCTTTAAATCTGTCAGTCTTTTTTATTTAAATATTTTGAAGCATGAAGCTCCTCAATGGGCTCTGTTTAATTCCATGAGCATTTTTCCTGGCTAAGTGATTAGGCAGGTCTCCTGATGTCCTTGTGAGAACAAGATTTTATTAAATGGCTCTGTAGAGAACTGAATGGTAGATATGCAGTTGTGAGATTTATGGAACTGCTGGATCAGGAATGCTAATTTTTCCTAGCGTTAATATATTTGGGTGATATCCTTTCTGAAATATGGCTGAAGTCTACAGCCTGTACCTCATGCTCCGGTAGAAGAGCTCATGATGAATGTACAGTCAAATACCCTTAATATTTTGCAGATGCTGTGAACACCAATTACAGAACACTGACTGCAGTGAAGGGGTTAATGATTAATTAAGTATGATGATATGAATTAAGTATCAGCAGGGTCTAGGGTAATTGATGTCAGGTGAATGGGAAACTCCCCAGGATAATGTCAGTGCCAGAGGGAGTGGTGATTAGTGGGGATAAGTGCTGGTGTGATCTGCATCTGATGAAGGCAGAGTTGAAATGTTTGTGGGACTGGGCCCAGCTGAGAATAATAAAGGATTTTCTGTTCCCAACTGAGAATAAAGGAGATTTTGAATCAAAATGTGTAAATACAGGTAGAACTCTTTCCATCTTTAAAAAGTGCAAAAAGACATATGCTTTTAATACATATCTGTATAAAGCTTTAGAAAGCAATCTAAAAGTTCGTTATGAGCCATGTAATCCCTAATGTTAACTAGTTTAAAGAAAGGAAAAAAGTTGAGGTCTGTTATTTTTCCCTCTTCGTTACACAGAACAATGCAGAACAGTCTTCAAAGTGCAGATGAAGACTTTGCTGTACTTCCACTTATTTATTTGCAAGCTAATTTACAAATATTCTGGTACAAGTTTGTAAATCTCCTGGAGGATGCCAGATGGTAAACACTGGTAAGTGTTGTTTTCATTTGGTTTTAGATAGCTATAGTTATAACTATTGTTATTGTAGATGGATGTGTAAGAGGGGCTTCTTCAAACAACTGCAGAAAATTTTGATTTGTTTCCAGAAAAAAAAGTCTGTTGTGTGCGTTGTAAAATGCAGTGCAGAATTTGTAGTACATAATCACTTAATTAAAGATTGTCTCATAATGCATGTACTTTCCTGAGAGGAATTAAAGTTGTGCAAGAAAACTCAATTATTCCGTTACCTAACTTAGATGTGCTTAAAAATGTTCTTTATTGAGTAACCTGATACACTAATCTACACAGACAATTCCATATCTTGTGCAATTATTTTACTTTAAAATCTTTTCCCCTCCACAATACCTACAAGGGCCATGATAATGGTGCTTATTTATTGACTATAGGGAAATCTGATGAACTTTTGATGTGAATCTGGGCCATGTCAGTTTAGTTGACGTGCCAAGCAAGAAAAACAGAGAGAAATTAAGAGTTCCCTGGGGTATCAAACAAAGGTTTCATTTGCAGAAATTTGCAGAAGTCTGACCACGGTCTGTGGATAATACAACCTAAACACAGGTCACAAAGAAAGTTGATTTTTGTTCTCTGTCTTTAAAATCATAATTTCAGCATATTGTTGAATGGCTGGATGGCTTATTATCTGTACATACTGTATATGTTGGCACTGTACTAATTTTGCATTATATAGGAAGTTAACTTTAACTCCAAAATGACAGACATGGTAAAACAATGGTGAATCTGTTCACGTAGCTACATTAGCAGAGATTGTTCTAAAATTACGGCTTTATTGCTATATATGACAATGGATTCTTGATGACTATTATACCTCTGGGTAGTGATATAAGTGTAAATGTACAACTAGTAATTATTTCTTATGCTTTCACATTATCATTATTAATATTTTATAGAAAAAATGAATTTAATTTAATTAGTTAATTTTAAGTTAATCAGGGGATTCTTCTATAGAGTGTACAAAATGTACAGTTATACACATTTTGTAAAAGATCTAATAATATGGGAAATGTTTGTTTTACTTTCCAACAGATTGTCTGCATGTTTCTCAAATAAAAAATACAAACTTTGATTATGAATTAATTTTTACAAGTTACATACCCTTTAGTTCACAAAGACTATAATTTAGTCATACATACAGTACCACAAATGGAGTAATTCTGCTTTAATTAGAGGTGTAGGTATTCTGCAGTGATGCCAAAATTTGTCACTGAATTAATTTCTTGCCTTACCGTTGAGGTTCTTAAAGTGCTTTATGCAACAGAGTGAGTAACATTCTCTATTCCTTTCCAGCAGGGAAACTTGAGGAAGAGATTGTGCAGCGAATCCAATTCTTTGATGTATTTTATTCAACAGGTCTTTCACAGAGGTCAGCTGGAACTCCTGTTGACCACCATGGAGCAACAGTTATGCCAACACAAAGCAGTTGGTGCATTAGAGAGCTAGAGAACCTGGTCAGTAATTTAAATCCAGGTCTTGTACTTTAAATCCCACACGTTAAAACAAGAAGAAATACTTGTTTTTCTGACTTTCTATCCCTGGCTGTGGACACATAACTGTTATGAACTCAGCTTTCTGGATTCTGAGACTGCTCTGAGATTGGGGTCACTTGGCCAGCAACGCAGTGCTCCACAGCTGCACCGCGAGTTCACCGGGCAGCGCTCTCCAGCAGTGTTTGTTATACTGGTGTTTGCAGCGTGTCTTGCTGAGTAACGCACGCAGCCTTGCTGCTGCTGGGTTCTGTGTAGATCATCCCTTCTAGTGAGTTCATTAAAACTGTCATTATCTAATTTTCCTGGAAAAACAAGGTGGGGGGAGGGGGGGGCGCTTTCTGCTTTTCTGAAAGCGGACATCTGATTGTATAGAAGCTCCCCTGCTGCTGGCAGTAAACTGCAGGAAATAAGGGACAATCCTTGGAAGAGAACAAGAGGTGACTGAACGTGCAGCCGTGCAGCTAACACACTGAGTGGCCATTCCAGCAGACTGGATAAAAAATTATTTTGTTGTGGCTATGTCTAAAATGGCCTGGGCGCTTTCCAAATACAAGAGAAAAAGCAATCCTTGCACCCAAGAACTGGAGTACAAGATGACAGATAGGCACGTAGTGAAGGCTGTTTGAGGATAGAGCAAAGAAACCAGGTGATAAAGCTTAAGACAGAAATAACTAACAGCTTCTGAAGGTGGTTGATTCGTTTAATGTCAATACTAACAGCTGTATGCATACTAGTACTAATACTCCGATGTCCTGTCTCTTTTACAAGTATCTTCCCTGTTATTCTTCTCTGGAAACTCTGGCTCCTCTACCAAGATCCCTTATGCTCTCCCTTTCACCAGGTAAATAGTCTTTTCAGTCAAAGGACACAAAGGAAGTCATGTGTCCCTGAGCTATAAAGAGATGATAGTCTGCATTTTTGGGGGTTTGGGTAACTTGCAACTACACAGAATTTACCAGTGAACCGATCTGGTACAGCAGAACTGTACCCCGTGATCTCAACCCTGATGACAGGAGACAGTCCTCAAAATATGAGGGTAAACTGACACTGTTATTGCAGTGTGATGGTGTGAGACATTTGAAATTCTCTATTTGTTTTGCCTGGTGCCCTAGGGACTACAAAACAATACAGCCTTCAAGTGTTCAGCAGAGTCAAAATATAACAATTAAAATGTAATTTTTGATAAGGGAGTGGAAAACCAAAAGCATCATACAGATAATTGGAATGCCTGCTGAGCTATGTGCCAGCTGAAGTCTGTAAGAAATGTCCCTGATGCCATTTCGAACCCCCTTAGAAAACAGCCACAGAGAAATTTTGGGTCAGGGCTGGACTGTCTGGATAAATCCTACGATTAAACTTTTGGTTTTCTAACTCTGGATAACACTGTAAAGGTGCTTTAAAAACAATCAGGGAGTGTTTTGCACAGACATACATTTACAATATAACTTTATAGCCACATGATTCCACATAAGATTCACGGCTGGAGCCACGGAGGAAGGCAGTGCAGTGACACAGCCCCAGGGCTGTAGCTTTGGGCTTTGCAGGGATGCTCATGGGCAAAGGCTGTCAACGCGCTGAGTCAGGAGCTGCTTCTGAAGGCAAAGGACTGGTTTGCTCTGGCCTCTTGGATTTAGGTGTCTAACCTGCAGCCTGGCAGAGCTCTCTCTCTCTTTCCAGTTTCTTGGCTTTTAGTGCTTCCCTGAGGACAGCTGACCTATTTTTAATAAGCGGAGGTATAGCCAAACCTATTCTTCAAAGCACAGCCTTTTCAGGCTTTTCAGACATTTCCTTAGGTGCCAAAAGAGCTTCAGACAGTTTAGGAGCTCTGACCATGCGTGAAGAGTTGCTTACAGGTTTTGAGGGCCACAAATCTGGCTTTAATTTCCTAAATCCTGCCAATCTCAATCTTTTTTTTTTTTATGGCTCTGGACCTCAGTCTTAAGTAAGGCTACAGAATAACTCCATGTTGGAATCACTTCTGCATCAGGTTGCTTGCATTTCTCTTTATGGTTTACTGAGAAAGAAAGTAAGCAAAATTCCCATGGGAAACAAAACTGCTGATGGGTAGAAGAAAGCACAGACCTGTAAGTTGAACAGGGTTGGAAGGCAGACGCTGGACAAAAAGGCAGTTTAGAGGAGGTGGAAGGAGCTAGTGATGATGGAAAGAAGGAGCTGTGCTTGGGAAGAAAGCTGAAAGTTGTACTTGTTTGGGGTTTCTGTGCATCCGTGTACGTAGTTTTTAGGGGAAAGCCAGAGAAGGCTGAATGATAAGACTGGAGTCTATACATTTGGAGTGTCAGATTTATTTCCACAGTTTTTTCTGAGATAGACATAACATCCAGAAAATTGCTGAAGTTAATTTGCATGGCACAGAATAAGATTTAGGCAAAAGAGTGAGAAAGTAAGATAGGAAAACAAAATGATATGGCTTCATAGGGGAGAGTATGTGCTGTGGTTCTTTTGTTGGATTTGTCCCCTACAATGCCTGTCTTCACTCATCATAGGGTATGTTTCTCAGTTCATGCAACTCCTGCCTAAATAAGAGAAGCCTAAATCAATAAGTCAAAGCTTTGTAGAGCAGTATTAAGCAGTATTAAGCAATGTCACTTTAATTTAAATCTGTTTTCAGAGTAATAATAGATTTTAAAAGATATCAATCACTGTTCTTTGGTGCTGTTCTTGCTCTAAGGTGAAGTGCTCACCTGGTAGAAGTGACAGAGGTGTGAGTCTCAATGCTTTATAACTTCTTCATGCAAAAAAGTTGTGTGAAAAAATGAACATATTCTGAACTCTTCATTCATCATTCTGAAAGTGCTGGCTGCCTCTGAGTGCTGATATGTTTTATTGCAAAGGTTCTGGGCAAGGCTTTGAAACATATTTGCAAGCAAACACCTCCTGGCAGTTTCAGGTAGAGGCTTTCGCAGAGCTCTCCGCAAATATTTCTCCAGGTGTCGAAGTCTATAAATAGAGCAGGACATCTGTCCACATGAGACTTCAGTGTTGTGTGCTACTGATGTGGTCTAAGGTGCTGAGGAGATTGTGGAAGCACTTCAGAGGTATGATGGTGTAAGAAAGAGAAATCAGTTTCTTCTGATGTTAGATTAAGAATTGGATGGAGGTTTCAGATGAGACTGTAAATCTCATCTGGGAATCCCTTATATCCTGAAGTGAGGCTAATATTTAAAGACTGAGAACTGGCCACAGTAAGACCAGAAAATGATCGTTTGCACTCAAGGATCATTTCTAAAACAAAGATCTTACAGTTCCTTGTCAATTCAGAAGCAAAATCAGCCGCCACTAAAATGCCAAAGAAGAACAGTTATTATTACTGGACTAAAACTTCACGTGTTTACAACAACATATTGGCTCACTTTTTTTGTGAGAAAACTGACAGCGAAGGAAGTACTGTCTTGTGACTGCTGATAACTCAAATGATGGGAAGGTTTGTGTTTAATGTTTCTTATTACACAACCAAAAAAGACTGAGCTATTATGTACAGCACTTTCAAGACACTAAAAAAAAGAAAAAAATTTTGCAAATGTAAATAATTTTTACATTACTTGATATGACATAAGTTGCTGCTGATAATGTAAATGGTAATTTCAAGAGATGTGCCTTTGTTTCTGCAGGTGAAAAGAAAATGAAAATGAGTATTTGCTATTGTCCTGGTTTGAGGTAAAACAGGACCAATTTTGTTCA
>RSEF01000002.1:18519473-18566543 GCA_003993805.1 Himantopus leucocephalus
CCCCCACGTCCCCAGTAGCCAATTTGGCCTAAACCATGACAGCCATGAACTAAGTACATAGTATGTGAGAAACTGTAATATAGATAAATCACTATTTGATCGCTAATAGATTGTATAACATAAGTTTTCAATTACTTTTTCATCTAGTAAAATAATATCAGAATTTCAGAAAAGATTTTTTTTTTAGCCTAGAACATTTATTAATTATGAGAAATTGCTATACTCACAAGTTATATTGATTGTAGTTGGAAGTATCTTGAAATATTTTTCAGCTATTAGAAATGGCTTTGGACATTAGGTGAATACAAACCAGTTAAAACTCTCTAAGATCTTTATTAACAAAAATATTAAGGATGATTCAATGACTGCCTAGCACTTACATTTCTATGACAGTTCTCAAAAAGTTGCTGTTGTACAGTTATAACAATGTGAACTTCTAATTAAGTTTCATGCCATAATGTGTTCAATGAAAAAAGTTTTCAACAAAAAATTGATGATATTTTTTGCTCATAAAATTGACTGAGGTAAATACACCTTATAGCAAAGCAGGAAAAAATGAAAAGGGATGCTGTTCAGTGTTATGAATTAGTTCTTCATTACCTGTTTTCTCACTCTGATTTCAGGACATGGATATGCCTTAACCTCTTCCACTTAATTTTCTCTAAAAATAAATATAGTGACTTTGTAGAAAATTATAAGTATTGCTGAAAGCTGAGGGTTATTGTATGAAGAATACTCTATAATGACGTTTTCATTCTATTAGTTATGAGTCCTTCAGGATCTTGAATTAGAAAATGGTGTAATATTCTAACATTGATCTTAGTTCTCTGTTTCTTAATGTGTAGGAGGTATTATATCCATTCTTACCTCAAATGAATAGTGAGAATGATTTCTTCCATATCTGGGACAGATTGCAGTGATGTTCTAAATATTGTTCTGATATGGTTGAGGTTCAGATTAAAATTAATCTCGGTTTAACTTGTTTAAATGCTTTATAAATTGCTTGGAAATAATTTAGAAGGTACTTGAGTGCACTATATGGATACTAAGTACTAGTTAATATAATAAATAACTTATTCTGGTTGAAATACTTTTGAATCAAAACATATGCATGTGAGAAAATTTGATTTTCCAGCAAGTGGATAAGGCTTCATGCACTGTTGTTTTTGTTGGGTTTTTTTTGGTTTTGTGCTCGCCCCCCCACTCCCTAGCTTCATGGGCTGATATAGATGTTACAGCTGCAGAAAACAGCCTGAAGAAGCAACCAGTATTGCAATATATTCTCAGTGATTTAAGTTTCTTCTCAATAGCATGAACATTATTTAAACACAAGAGCAAATTCAAAGCTAGCCCTGATTGCACTGACATGAAACTACTTTGGAATTGAAACAACATAAATCATTTCTGCCAGCCTTTAATTGAAAAGAACGTATTTTATATGTCTGTCTTAAAAATTGAGCAGTACTATCATATTAAGAAATTAAGAAGCTTTAATTATATTTCTTTGGATGTGTCAGTGCATGGACATTGCTGCAAGAAGAACTGAGGGGCTGATGAACCAAACATTGACAGGACAGCAGAGGAACTCTGTGTAAATCTGGTCTTTAGCTAGAACAATGTTTAAAAGAGGGGTCATTGGCTATAATGAAAGCATGGGTTTGTTAAAAAAAAAAGTTTCTTTTGGCAAATATTATAATGAAGAGTTGAGCTTGGTCCTACTTACCTGAACAAGTGTTTCAGAGATTTTATGGCTTAACCAATTTCCCAGTGGATTGCTTCGGATTTAAACCACTCTTCCTTATTTTGGAGATGGTTCCATTATTTCCCCCAGTTTCGGACCTCACGTGAAGTGATTACACAGGCTGTATATGTGGAACCTTTGTATTTGCCAAGGCTGTCTACCTAGAGTGGCTGAATGTTGCTGTTTTGTGAGTAGTGATTGCACAGCTAAGAGAAGGAAAAGACAAAGGAAAGAAAAGCTTTCTGCTATCCAAAGTGGCTGCATGAAATGCAGAGCTGCAGCTGTGAAACTGAAGGCTCAGTCTTTACCTCTGGGATGGATAGTGGAGGGGCTTTTTTTAATTTACTATATCTAGACCATTGTCTGTCTAGACCATTGTTTTAATTTACTATGTCTAGACCATTGTCTATTGTCATCAAAGGTTTTATTAAAAAACAGAATTTCATAAATCTAGAGTACGGGTTTATAGAGGCTCCTTAGCAGAACTAAACATTGATAATAGTGAACAAATCTCATTGAAAATGTATGCTTTGGTCTAAAGGTCTAAGCAAAGGATAAAAGCAGGGGAAAAATTCTCCAGATTTCACTTCTAAGGACTTTTCTGATCCTCACTTGGGAGCACAGAGCAAACAGCTTTCATCTATTGCAGGCTGAATGACTGCAGAAACTGGGAGGGGTGGAACAACACAAGAGTGGCACTAGATGTGTGCCCGTTCGCATGTAGCCTGGCTGAAGCGTGGTTCTGTCACAGCCCTGCAACGCTCAGGTCCCAGGTTAGTGCATGCACCATGTTGTGTGCAGCGGGACTGCACCAGCCCTCTTGGTGCTGGCTCCCTTCTCTCTTTCCTGGCGGTGTTCAGACCTGCCCTTCCCGCCGCTGATAAATCTGTATCATAGTGGGATTGCTGACTCTGTCCCCCGCCACTTAAGTCCTGGCCCTCTCCCAGCCCTCCTAAAGATGCTGGGAGCCCCAGTGAGGTGGTGGTACGCAACCCCGACACCGCAGAGCTGTTTCAAAGCAGGGGGCACAATACATTTCTTATAACACGTTAATTATGCTGAGAACTATACCTGCACAGAAACCATTTTGTTGGCAAACCAGCTTGTGATTGCAGGAAGTCCAGAAATAGAGTAGTTGTTACTCCGGTCGGTAAAATGGTAGAGTCCTGCCAAATGGGCTGTGGTTTCCTGCATGGACTTGGAACACACCAGTGACACAAATGTGAAAGTTTTGTGTCCTTTTTGCAGAAAGACTGCTTTCTTGCCCCACCTGGAGGGAAGCAAGCAGGAGTGACAAGTGGGAAATGGTCTTGATATCTCAACAGTGTACATTGAACTAAAATAATTTGTTTAAAGTTTTGCTAGTTTTGCTGCTATCTGTCCAGAAAAAGCTCATAAACCCAGTGTATTATTAAAGGATAAGTAATTCCTACCTCTATAGTAAGAGTACCACCAACAAGTGATCTAACACATGATATTTCTGTATCGAAGATTAACTGCATTGTTAAATCTTTCCAGCTCCATTAAAGACAAAAGAACCCTAAATGGCAGAATATGAGAGTACACTCTTGGTCATGGAAACCTCCACCAGTAGGAAGTCTTTTTAGTCATTGCTCAGTGGCTGAAATGTATAATACTTTTTACTATGGTACTTACGGATATTAAAGGCTGTGTTTAGGATAATACTCTTCATTACTGTTTTTGATGCTTGAAGATTTAGATTGTCTGAAGAGATGTTTTGAAAGTGCATAGGCAAAATGGATGTTTAATTTTACTTAGTTACTCAAACTCATTTTATGTATTTTAAGTATTGTTAAATATTTATGTGAATATGAAATAATGAAAAAATAAATCAAAATATTCAGTTAACTGAAATCTTGAAACCTAGGGATATTATTTTTCTGGAATGTTTTCCAGCCTTTGGAACAGGGTAACATATCTGTGTGCACAGCTGCCCACATGTCTTATGCTGGCTTCCATTCTGATTTGTTCTTCAGTACCAATGTAATGTGGTTCATTTTATAATAATTTTTTTTTTTTTAATTGACTTGAATTACCACAACACATTATTGTGGCTTTCACTTCACTCACTGTTTCAAAGTTCAGCCTATGAATTATTTATAGAATGGCTTTTCTGTTAGTATTTATAAAACAAACCAAACGAAAAGAATTCAGTTCTAGAAGGGAAGGGGTTTAAGGACACAGGTATTAAATCCAATTCACTTTAAAGCTTGAAATTACTGTGGTCCTTGGAGTACATTGGAAAACCTTAAGGGTTTGTGGTGTAACAGAAACCCCAGCGGGTAAAAGCACCACTCAGAATACCTGCTGCAGTGTGGCCCTTGATATAGCAAACAACATAATGAGCGAATCAGTCACTGGGACAGTGTTTTTTGGGATTTGCCATTTTAAAGATATAGTTAGGTGTAAATAATTTAAGAAAGAATTCAAATTTTTCGTAGGCAGTTGCCTATCAGTAAGGGTAAAGAAGGGAGGAGTGTATGCTATGGTGAAGAACAGCAGGGAAGTAAATGTTTGCAGCAAGGCTTGAGGCGGCTCAGCCAGTCCATAACACAGCACAATTAACGTACTGGGCTTTGTAATCAATTTGAATGAGATTTTTATCATCACCTTACAAATATGTCATGTTATGGGAACTTTCTCCATCCTACCTGGAACTGCTAGGTCTCTTTTACCCACTCTGGAAGAAGTTACATGAATATACCTAGTAACTGTGAGTGCTTTTAGAAGTCAAACATAGCTGCAGTTCCCTGCTAGATGAAGTTTAGGAGGGAAGAGCGAAGACCTGTGGGGTATTAAATCCCCTAGAGGTAGGCAGGTGTTTACAGGTGTTTAACACATATGCCAGATGAAAGGATTTTCAAAAGTAAACCTTTACCTCTGATTAACGCAGGATATCCTCAGGTACAGATAGTAATTTTTTCAAACATTTTCCTGTGCCATTCTTATTGATGACATTGTCAGAAACTTTATTAACTTATCAACATACTCTGTGCCAGGACTCAGGTAGGATCTGTGGTAAACTTTCTGTCCTACTATATCAAACGGTATCTTTTTCTATGTCATACAGATAATGTATGACATGACTAATGAAGTGTGAGAACTTGAAGCTTGCTTGAGTGTGTGCACAGAGCAAGTATACAGCTGACAGGATTAAATTTGTATTAGATAAAACTGAAACAATTTTTCTCTTAGAAAACCACTCACACGTGTACGGTTTTCTTTTTGCAAATTTCTGTTGGCAACCTGTTGCTGGGGATGGAAGTAAGTACCTTCATAAACCTAATATGCAATTTTGTAGGTATTTTTTTCGTTTTGTTTGGTTTACATGACATAGAACATTTTGGACAGAAAACCTCTGTGCAACATCGCTCCTCATATTTCATTTTTCTATTGGTACATTTTTACATTAAAATAGTTCAATGGGATTATGAGGTGACCAGAATGTTACTGTTGAAGCCAAAAAATGGCTTAGAAATCTCACTTCATGCTTTGAGCTTGTCATTTAAATAGTTAACCATTTATCCAAGAGCCTTTAGACAGAGATTTCAGACATTTGAAAAAAAGTGTTTTCATATAAACACATAGACTATTGCTTGATAAAGAAATTATGGCAAAACAAATTGAGTCAACTTTATGAAGTCTTAAAAATGATTTTTTTCATTTTGAAGATATGTCACTTGTTTCCATCTTGTCTTTGACTTTGAATGCAAGAAATAGAACATGGAAAAAGTATGCTTTCTTCCCAAATAATTGTCATTCCTCCTCTCTTTCCCCCTTGCCCTGCCCACTTCTCCCTTTTTAACTTTTTTTTTCTTTAGATTTCAGAAGAAAGGAAAGTGAAGACAGAAATTAGTGATGCAAAAGGGAGAAGGTGGAAGAAAAAACACACATCATCAGATATTTCAAGTAAGACTGAAACAGATCTTCAAAATGAAGGTTGTTTGATTTCATCATTTTCCCCCTGCAGAAAATTTAAAAGAGAACACCCTGAAAAAGAAGGTTTTCAGGGAAATGTTGTTCAAAGTTTTAAATCAATTCTAGCGTTCAGTTATATTTGTTCTTCCTGTGAAGTGTGGATCTTGAACAAAATTACACAATAAATCTAGAAATTTCTATCAGAAGACAGTTAGTGAAGCCTTGGTCCAGCTGCAGTCAATGACAAAACTCCCATTCACTTCAGCAAGGCCAGGATTTCTCCCCTTACGGACACATTTAAAGAAATGATCAAAGTTTCAGTAATGCATATTCTCTGACTCCGCATATGCACCAGTTGCTCTGTCTCCAGGCAGAGGGTCATATTTAACATATTTTGGGCTCTTTAATGTGAACATAATAGGAGAATGCCAATAAAACCACAAGATTTTGCAAGTCATCTTGCAGAAGTTTTCATCTCAGGCAAAAGGTTTTACATCAGCTCTAATAAAAACAGATATACAGCTTTTTTATTTAACACACACACACACAAAGAAGAAAGCACTCATTTAGGAAATCTAGTCACATTTTTCTTTCAAAGTTTTCCTTGAAAGCCAAGGAATAATTGTAAATACAATTCATACAGAAGAAAATATCAGTTGTTATACTGGTGAGAACCAGCATGTAGCCAGGTTAGGGATGAGTCTTTTTTGCCTATTGAAGAAGCGATCACAAGGCTGACAGCTGGAGTTTACTTGACTGTACAATAAAGCAGCCCTATAGGTACCTTTTGTTGTATTCAAAATGCCAAATGTAATCTTAATGCACTTTTTTCTTTTTCTCCCCCCCCCATTGAGTATCATATCTTTAACCACGGAAATGAAAAGAAGACAGATAAGCAGAAAAGATCAACATGCACCCCAAATTATTTAAGACACTCTCTAGGGAAACGTTTTTCACAAATCTATTTTATTCTAGTGTTGTTAGTTAGCCAGTGAAAAGAAAGTCCAGTGGTCACTTGAAGCTGTGTGCAAAGATGATAGTTTAGATGCACAGAAAACTGTATGACAACCACACCTCTTGGTACCACTTTAAGTTACCTATCAAATTCTATGCATTAGCACCGTCAGAGTACGGGTAGCATCTGCTTAATAACTGGAAAATAGTCCTTAAAATATTGAAACTCAGAACAAAAGAAGGAATAAAAATACCAAACCCTCTGAAGGAATTAACTAATTAAATAGAGATATTTTCTACAGTTTTGGAAAATACAGTACCCTTGAATGCACCACACAAACACCTATAATTATAATTCTAGATGGCAAGTGTGTTTGCCAGCGTCTATTCCCTGTACACTTTCCAGTCACAGGACTTGCCATAATGATCATTCACTAATCAAATTTTATTAGCATATCTTCCTCCAAAATAGAAGGGACTTGAGGCATCTATCTTGCTGTTGAAATGAAACAATCTTTGGACAGTCACAAAGTGTTGTGATGTCCTTTTTTGTATGACAAGACGGGAAGACACATATGGGTGGAAACAGACCTCCACTGCCTGGAAAACTACTATGTGAACTCCCTAGTCCTTTCAAATGTGTACTGTGTTGCACAAGACTATTGTGGATCACAGGTGTTTTACCATCGTATTTCTGAGAATGCCATCATTTATTTTTAGATGTGTGTTGGAACTTCTTTGTAGATATCGGGTAAAAGAACTTCCAATGTACTTCGTGCTGACTTGGGACGTCCATCTCTATTTTGCAGGGAGGTCACATAGGACATAACACAATGTTATTTGTAAATTTTAGTTACCAAATATAATAGGTACTCATTTATACTTTTAGACATCAGGAAGCCAAGACTGTGGCTTGACAGACTTGGACCCCAAAGGAAGTATAGAACAAAATGAAGCCTTTTGTTGAAATGCAGAATTACATCTTGGGTCAGCTCTTCTTCTCCATTAGCATCAGCTGGTGGGGTGCCCTCTTGCAAGACCTTAGTCATGCAAATACAGAGCCTCTCTATTTCTCCCAGAGCTGTTTCATAGGTGTGAGTGGACACTTGCAGATGTACAAGCGTGAATTACGTCCTGCTTTGTTGCACTGTTTTAAAGAGGTAAAGCAGAGTGGGAGTTCATGAGCTCCAGACAGGCAAGGATCCTGCGGAACTGACCCTGCTAGTGACACAGATGCTGGCCAGGAAAGGTCTGCCACAAGGCTCCTAAAAGCAAGTATGTGTCTACTGAGGAAAAAGATATGCTGAAGCCTTTCAAAAAGGGTCACGTGTTTTATTGCTGAGATCCCAATGAGGAACTCAGTTGAGCAGGCTTTGCCTGCACTTGAGACAAGCATACCTTGCTTATGTCACTCTTCTTCAGAACAACAGGTTTAAATTCAAACTGTTTACTTTTAATAGAAGTGAAAAACGTGGTCGGTTTGTTTGTTTGTTTCAAAAGCAGATCTGAAAAATAACTCTCGCTTCTACACCCACCATTGATAGTTTAGGTTTTGAAATTCAGCCAGGAAAGATGCTATGTAAGAAGTGGACCTGAATGGTCACTGAAATGTTTATTATTTGTTGCAGTTAGGTGAGTGCCATGAAAATGTCACAAGAGTTTTGACTGAGTCTTTCACGAGCTGTGGATCATAAATATTTCACATTTCTTGACGGTTCACAGGCTCATTTTTCTATGGGTACATTTTTACTCGCCCACCAATCCCCCTTGTGCCCTTGGCAAATATTGATATAAGCAGGATGTAAAAGGCTACCTTGAAAATTAGTATGTCAGAGTACCCTCGATTTTCTGGCCTTGCGCATGGGCAGGACAGGCTGTGTCATCCAAGGAAGAGCCCTGCAAAGGAGTGGTGACTCAGAGTCCTTTTACATCTCCACAGTACTGCAGCTGCTGAAGTTGGCTCTTAGAGCAGAAGCGAACAGATTATAGAAAATTCTGGGTTCATCTGGTATGCAGTGGTCAATCAAGCTGGCAGAAAGTGCCAGTCTGGCATAACCTCCTTTACCATTTTGATCAGTCTTTGGTTTAAGGCACAATCTATTTTAAAAATGTAGTATTCCTGTAACTTTCCTCACCAGCTCCCATTTCTATTCAGTCCACTTACAGTGTTCAGAAAAAGCCCAGAAATTGGCATTGCGGCCAAAGTTTGTCTGTTATAACCAGAGAGGAATGTCTTGAACTTAATATGTTTGGTTTGGGAGATCTGTTTTTGTCCGCTATAACCAATTGTCCATTATAACCATGTCCATCATAAGTGTAGTGTGCACTATATAATTTAACAGCAGTGGTTAGTACAGCATAAGCCAACTGTTAAGGCTGGGTGGGAAACCTGAGATATTTTGTTAACCAAATATGTCCTAAAATAATCTTAATTTTTTGAGAAACTATCAATCTCTGCATTCTTGGCTAAGTGCTGTTGTTGAAATGTTAAAATGGGCTATTCATCCTTAAATGTATGCTTCACCAAGAAAAGAAAAGGATTTTTTTATTCTTTCAAAATATCAGATGCTTTATGTACTAAGAAGAACCTTGGCATCCCTGAGCTTGAGGAAAAAAGGTTAAAATGGCAGGGGAACAGACCCAATTTGTTTCTGTGGAGGAAAGAGCAACTTTAAGAAATTGGATATATAAAAATATGTTGTATCTTAGGTACAGAGACTAAGCTTTCTCATAACAATTAAAATAAATAATCTGGAAATTTAAGGACCCCGGTAAATATTCCCACGTTGTTAATTTATTAAGCCTTGTAGCATAAAGACCAAGGAGTTAAATAGGGATTAATTCATAATACAGTATATTTTGCCCTTTTAAATGCCAATGATCTTTAAAAAATGGAAATGAACTTGGCTTGACCTATATCTAAATGAACACGTCCTAGTTTTTGCTTCTTGAAAAAGAAATGAAATTGGTTAGAAGCAGGGTTTTCTTGGGAAAAATGAGAGATTTTTTTTTTTCCTTCTATGAAACAAAGCATTTTCATTTTACATATCAACATTTGCATTAAAAGCAAAGCCAGAGAAATGGCATGCCAGACTTGCACACCATTCATAAAATCATCAGGTGATGCAGTCCATCTTGCAGCCAGTAATCCAGTGGCTAGGGAACTCGCCCAAGGGGTGGGGGAACAAGGCTCTCCTCTGCCAGTGGCGAAACCGTGTCTCTACCTTCCAAGAAATATCCCGGGGGAATAATGATTTTATTTTATTGTTTTTAATTCCCTGTTAAAACAGTCCCAATTTGCATGCGATTGATAGAACTTTTTTTTTTTTTTTCCCCCTAAGGATTCTCCCACCTTATTTATAAGTGCTTAAATCATTGTGTTCTTCTTCTTGACTCTAGCCTGGCATCCTGAGAGCCTTAGTCCCCTGGAGTCCACCAATGGTCCTTGTTGGACATCATGGACTTTGCACGGCCTGGTGAGTGTAATTTGGAGAGTGTCATGGATGTGTCCCCATCTGAAGGAGCGGGACTGAGATAGGGCAGAGGGAGGGGAGCAACTTGCACAAACTTAACAGCTTTTGAAACATATGCAGGCATCTACACGTACCAAACAATTGTGGAATGGAAGAGCGAGCCTCAGGCAGAATCCCTCCTTGGGTGGCAGCCTGTGAATTTGGCAGTGAGGAACTGTGAGATAGCTTGTAAGAGGGCTCTGCTGTTCAGGGGCCATTAACCGGTCCTTATGTAAACTCTTCCTGAAAATTCACTTCTACCATACTGAGACAAAAAGAATAGTGTCTTCTCTGATCCGCCAGCAAGCTGCAAATAAGACTTTTCAATTATTTTTTTTTTTTTTCTGTTTTGCTGCCCTTGTTGCTGGTAAGGTAAAATGGATTACAGGCAGTTTAGTACTGGAGACTGACATTTTTCTTTTTTTAAGTCTCTACTGTGAATGGAACAAGACTTCTCTTCTTGACGAAAAATGCAGTTTCTTGATGAGAGGTGTTATGCAAGTTACTGTAATTACTTGGCCTGAGCACCCCAGGGAGTTATTCTGAACCACGGTACTGGTTCTTGCAGGCAGGATAAAGTCAAACTTGCTCAGCAGTGAAACTTCAGAGCTGTGAATTCTGCCCCCATCCTGACTAAAATATGAAAAAACACTGCAGTAAGTTCCAGCCTGTCTCAGTCCACCCAGATTTAAACTAACTCATCTACTGAAAGTTTATGACAAATGAGATGCTGCCAGTTCCACCTTGGCCTTTAGAGCTGAGGAGAACTAAAGGCCTGTCTTTGTCCAGTGATAAATGAGATGCTTATTCCAGGATTTTGCTCTGCCAGTGAATTATAGTTGGAACTGTTGGGAAAGGAAAAATTGTGGTTGGAAAATTGAGTGTATTATGTGTGAGTGACACAATGTTTGTGCATGTATGTGGGTGTTCTGAGCAGATCCTTACAATGCATAAAAGAATAAGGATGAAGAATGTGTAAGTGTTGCCAAGTTGTCAAGTGTTTATCTTTTCAGATATATGGTAGTATCGACAGTCCTTCTTACTGGATGGCTCCTACAGTAAGCAGAGAAAAGGGAAAAAGTGGATAGAATCCTGACAGGATAATAATAGTTTTCTTAGAATTAGAAAATAGTATAAATAAATCAATAATTTACATATGTATATAATTTCTTACTCCATGAAAGGAGAAGTTGTTCTAGTTCATGACATGAGGGAGAATCTTGCAATTGCAAAACTGGTGTGAGTAAAACAAGTTTTGTATTAAATCTCTAACTGGGGTTAACCTGTTCAGGCAGGTTAACTCCCTTTCTAAAGCCATTAGCAGGTTTTCAAGTTCTTGTGGTGCTTCTTTGTCAGAGTTTCAGTGCTTTGGCAGCCCTAAGGTTTGTCTTGCCATCTATCTTCTGTCCTTCCCTCTTGCCAGGTACAGCCACTTACAAAGTGCCTGTCTCTGGCAGGAGCAATCAGCCTTCTTCACAGGTTTACCTTCCCGCTTCACAAATGCCAGGGGATCTCTTCTTTCTCTTTGTTGAGAGAGGTGATTTTTCACCGCTCAAGAGCTGCACAGCCTGATGTCTATTCTCTAACTCTGAGGTGAAACAACTGAATTTCCCACTCCAGAATCCAAACCCACTCAGCCCTTCAGGCTTGTTTGCTGTCTGGGTATCTCTGCAGACCTCACACGGTGTCTCCCTTACTAAGCAAAGCACTTGCAATCCTGATAACTTATTAAAACTGGAATGCCTCTATATGGTCTACCAGACAGGGGGTAGAGTTCAATAGTGTCAATTCCCACATATCCTCACGAGACAGATCTTGGACCCTCCTAAACAACCCTCAATTTGTCAAAGAATCACTGTCCTGAATTTGGAAACTTTGGTGTGGCCAGCCTGTACATCCATTTAGGCAGACTTCTGAGCATTCAAGAGTCATGATTGGGACACATTTTAAACTTTGTATGACAAATATCTAGTGTAGCATTTATAAAGTGAGCACCGATGATGCCTTCTTCCCTCAGTATGCTGGGCAGAAGTCATCTTCACTTTTACAGGAGGTGTGTATATGTACATAGGCACAGATTTCAGTATGAAAGCTTCTGCTTGCTGTATTATTTCATGACACTGTACAGATGGTCTTCTAGATTACAAAGGAAATGCCTCTGGCAAGCTGTGCTCTTCACTGTGATTGATGCTATGAGGTATAAGCTTAGAGTTTTTCCAAAATATCTCCTTTTCTCATCTTGTTTTTTTTTTTTTTTGGTCTGCTAATAGAATGGTGTAACACAGAATACTTCTGAACAATTAGGAAATGTTTGTAATCTGTTTAGATAAGCACCTTTGATATTTATAATTTGTAAAGATTTCCTTAACTGTGACTTGAAAGGGACATCCTGAGATCATTAAACATTCTATATTCAGCAATGGCTAGTGGCTATTTTATAGTAAAAAACAATATGAAATGCTCTGCATTTATAGTAAAAAACAATATGAAATCTTCTCCATGTCAGCATCCCACAGTACCTCCTTCCTAACCAGCAAAACATATCTTCACCCAGTTTATTCTATCTTTTTTGAAATCAGTTTCAGCAAATAGTGAAGTATCTTCCCTGAGCAAAAGATAAAAAGCTGCCTGCTTCATATTTAGGACTCGCCTTTACATGTTTCATATTTATTTTTCTTACTATTTTCATCAGTTTCCAAAATGTCAAGCATAGCATTTCTTCATAAAGATTTTCAGTTTTGAGTGACACATTAGTCATCATCCAACTTCAAGCAACATTGAAAACTCGCAGTGAAGTAGACATATACGAAGGGTCAAAATAATCAGAATATGTTAGTTTTAGAGTTCAGTTGTTAGTGTAAAATTTTAGCTTTTGGCCTAGATGAAAAAGCCTGTATCTTTCCTATGAGGACTGAAATGAAATGCACTTAAACATCGGATTAATTTAGGATTTTTTAGGCCTTTGTATGGCATATCATCTGATTTCCTAAATGTCATATTGGCAGTTAATGAATGCCAGTTGAAAGTATGAGCCTGGAATGTGGTAGCTGACAATTAATACCCATGAGTTTCATTATGGTGATCCTAACACTTCACTAATTAAGCATATTCCTATAAATGAAGGTCCAAGAAGTGGAATTTTGAAATAGGTTCCTCTTTGCCTACCTTATCCCTGCTCCCACTGAACAGGTTGGAGATTTTTAAGACAGGATAAATATGTGCAAGGCAGTCCAGTTTTACAAACCCTGTCTTGCAATTGTTTACTGTTATTTGGATGATGTTACAGGCATGGCATTAATGGAAGTGCAGGTCAAATCTGAGACACAGAGTAAAGAATATTATTTTTGAAATTACAGATGGCAAAATTCTTTCTCTTCAATTAGGTGAGAAATCCAAATTCCATGCATTCTTTCCAGGTGAACTCTTAAGTTAAGGACTTATTTGGGAATAGGAAGGGTTATTTTTGGTATTGAACTTTTATTTCAGAGATGGTTAAATGGACTGATTTTTATATCTGATCAAAGGCCTGATTTTTCTTCTATAGAAGTTAATGGCTATGCTCATATTGATTTCTTAGAATGCTGGATATTCTTCCAAATTAATTCTGTGCTAAAATGGGGCAAACTGTTTTTATATAAAAAGTGAAATTTATGGTCAGGCCTGGCTTGGTACATGTTGTTGAAGACTATGCAAGGCTTCAGCAATCAATGCAAAATAATAAAAAATTAAAAGGGAGAAACATTCTGTCAATAGCACTCCTGTAACAAAGGGAATGCTTGTTTTATATTGATTAGCTTCTGTTAAATAATGCATTAAGGCTTCACAACGATGTAGGCTCTTGCAGGGTTGTTTATTGCAAGCAGTGGCAGTACAGAAATGCTCTTAGTGAGCAAGGAAATCAATACTGTATCTGTAAACACACTTGCAAATGCAGTCCCATGGCTCACTCTCCAATCTGCAGCTGCCCATTAAACCAGTATAGGGTGAAATAAGACTGGTTGTTATATTCTGTATTTCAGCACCTTTCTGGACAGCATTAAACTGCTGAGGCACTTCAATTAGAATCTGATCCATAAGTGACTTTTTTGTTATACTTCTACTCACCTATTGAGTATATAAGAGTATAAATCAACTAAGCCATTTCCAACATGACAGAGTTGCATATGAGGACAGAAATTTAGCAGCTTCCATTTGTTTGGACACCGAAAGGTTCTGAGAACAATTTATTTGTAAAGCTACCAAATAATCCTAGTCAAAATTAGGGCGTTCTCAACTTAGTGTAGCAATCCGAAGAGCATCCTCTTCAAGCTGTTAGCTGCTCAGCTGTCATTGAATTAGGGTCCTAAAAGAGTAAGGCTTCTCTGGAAATCTTTGAAGGATGGCTAAGGAAAATGTCTCCATTCTTTGAAAGTGTGGTGTGGTTGCCAACTGCAGAACCAGGTGAATGAAGCTAAAGTGAGAGTGGGGACCAGTGAAACACATTTAGTCCCAGGGCACCTGATGTCACGTCATGAATTAGCGTCATTTGGTTTCACACACCCCTGGTCACACAGCAGGAAAGTGGCATACTTCCCCACTGGCCTCTGCAGATTATGCTAAGGGCAGTGCTCCAAAAGGTTTGAATGAAGCTGAGCTTTCTGTTTAGGGGGTGGTTGTTCATTTAGTCACCATTCATCACAATCTGGGATCCTTTCAGGTATCACAGTCTAGTCCCTCTAAGCCAAACTACCTGAATTTAGGAGACCTGTGATGCTTTTTCCATCATGACTTTGATTGCCTTTAATAAGGTGTGACTGGCCCAGTGAATAATACAAAAAAACCATGGTGTAGCTTTGTGCATATTAAATTCAAGATAAAATAAGCATTGTTTCAGATGATGAGTACTCACATTTCCCCTAATATTACCAGAAATAGTTTAACATTTGTAGCACTGGACACCTATAAGTTAATGGTAAATGATAAATAATATAATGCCAAACAGATTTGATCATTTCAGACAAGCTGCATCACAATGAATTTTGGTTTATTTTCATGGATTGATTCTGTGAATATGTATCTGCATAGTTTTAGGTTATGATCATTATTGTACAATGCCTTCTTTGCACACAAAGAGTGGGATTTATCTGAACAGAGTTTAGCCACCTAAAAGTCAGGTGTCTAGCCTAGGCTGATAGTCTGGAATTCCCTTATAGGTGGTGGAGATATATAGTCTTCTCCAGGAGACTGAGATAGCTATATAATATAGGGGGAATGTATACTTTTATGGAGGTACCTGACTTTCTTCATTGGCTCTGTAGGGAGCCTTGGCAGCCAACCTATATCAGATTTTACACATTTTACAACATTAGGCTGACTGAGGGAATCCTATCATATGAAAAATAATGACCAGCAAAGGTGTGAGGAGAGCTGGAGACACGGGATTTCAAGTTAAAAATAGATGCTGTGCAATAATTAGTAACAGTTGGAGACACAAACTAGTGCTGAACAGCGCTAGTTGGTCTCATTTTGAATTATTCTAAAAGGGAAAGATTACTGTTGAGGTTAACTATTAATTCAGAGCCAAATTTCAGCTAAATAGAGCTCCAAGCCATATAGCTTCAGAGGAAACTGCCTCGCTGTTTAATAGAGAATGCTTCACAGAAGTCTGTGGTGACTGGCAACTAGAGTCCAGAATACTGTACTGAGGGCCATTATTTTTCAATACCAGTATAAGGGTTTATTTGAGTCACTGATCTTGTTCCTTAATTTCTAATGAGGTCCATACGACAGACATATAAGAAATCAGGGAAGCAGGGTGAATTTTAGAGATCTGAGATCTGTCTGAAATCTCTTTTGGACAAGGTATGAGAGGAAGATGTGACCCGCGAGCCTGGTGAAACAGTATCCAGAATAACACCTCAATGGCCCAAAGCCATGGACAGAGCAAGGGAAAGACATCCATCTTCTGACCACAAAGACATTATCTATATTTTCTTCTCTCCCTTAGGAATTTTTCCAGGCAGGGTCAACCTATATATGAATGGGTAACCAACAGGCCATGGCTGAGTGGACGGTCAGTTTTGGACCATTTGTATAACACTTTCATGAAGATATTTTTTTATTTTAAACACTGCTAATAAGTTATCTTCCTTTCAACCCAACAATATACATAATTACCATGCTGCACTTTGCTGTCATGACCAGGCCTGTTCACGTTCCTGAGGGAGCTTGTTTAACTCTAGTTTGGCTATTGCCATATCACACTGCAGAATATAGAGAGCCTTTGAAACATGGGTAAAATCCAAAGCTGCAATGTCACCAGCTTGATGAACATCAGAGTAAATCACCATTAAAGGAAACAAGATCTTCTTAAGAACAGTTTCAGCTTATCTCTGGTGTGCAAACTATGGATAATAGGGGTCGGTTTTCACCCACCTGTGGGTTGCACCCTATCTAGGACATCCAAAAGGTAAATGGAGTGAGCTGGCAAGAGGGAAAATATCTAGCACTGAATATATACTGCCTCTGAAGTTATTTTCCCATAACTCAACAAAAAGATCTATGTATGTAACTTAGTTTACACTTTCAGGGCATTCTGCAACTAGTAAATGCACGAATGAAAAATGTTTTATTACATCTGTAATAATACCTTTAGAAAAACTTCACTGTGAGTGATATGTTTAAAAAAGACTATCTATGTTAAGGTTTCATATTGCTAATCATTAGCCATTAAAATATCAGTTACTAGTATGGTTTATTGCAAATTAGCGAGCTGATCCCTTGCCTTGGTCCTGCAGCAAAAGAACTTTTTGATAGCGCTTACAAAGAGCTAATCATGGGATTTCATCTAAGGGAAAGAAAATAAGCTAAGTCTTTCATTAAAACATTCTATAAGAGAAATGCATATTGCAAATGTATTTCTCAACTCATGGGTGCAGAACTGAAGTGAATTATTCATTTCCAACACAGCCTTCAAATCAAAACATTTCAGCATTCCTTACTTACTAACATCAGTGGATCGTGTGAACCAGAACGCTATGTTACAATAACCTCATGATTTTCAGGCAAAAGGATCCTTGAATAATATTTCAGTCTCTGCTTTTCCCTGGAAACTTCCTTACTTTCAGCAGTCCTCCTCTACTTGCCAAAAGTGACCTAACTCTAAAATTATTTGCTACATTTGAACAGAGAACAAAATTAACTCTTAACAAAATGGGTGGCCTATACCATCAGCAAAGAGTGGAATGGGGCTCAAATATATGTCCTGACTGCTGCACTAGCAGTGCTTATGTTCTTTGTGAAGTCTTTTTGGCCAGTGAAAAAGCAGCATTTTGTCCAGAAGAGCTACCTTAGCTGCATGTTACTGTTCTGATGTTTTGTCAGCTAACTGGATTCCTTTTCATGTATTTTAATAATTGCCAGGGCTGTGCTTTGTGATTAGTTTGCAAGCATAACTTTTCAGGGTGGGAATTGGGCTTAAATGTATACAACACAAAGTAGTTCTTCCAGAAAGAAGCTTTAACGTAGAGGACACAAATTTTTAGATGTCCTTACTATATACACTTACCTAAGTGTTTGTTTTGTTAGTACTGGGGAAATAGATCATTTCATGGGAAAGGAAGGAGGAGAATTTCTTGCTGTAGTTTGCAGGGCACATTTCTTAGATTTGAGAACTGCTCAAACATTCAGTCAACATCATCCTCTGAAGGCACTTAGGTTTTGGCAGGTACATTTATCCATGGAACAACACACAAAAAGAAACCCTGATGGTTTGGAAGGGGTCAGTGGAGGTCTGAAGGTTAACTTAAGCCAAAGATCCTGAGGGAAATTATTCTTAATGAAAACTGACACATATATGCCCCTGACAGCTTTCGAAAAAACAAACATATATTTCATCTAAATCTCAAAAAGCTTAAATATTTAAGCTGTGCAACAAACCCTGAACAAATCTTGCACTGAATAGCTTTAGCTGCCAAGGAAAAATTAATTCACACATTTTTTATTCCTACTGCTCTGGTACCCAGCGGAACTGTTTTACATTTATCTGACCCCATGCAATACCTTTCTTTGAAAACCATTACATTTAATACATTTTCATAAGGAACAATTTGGAGTGTTGCCCTGTCATTGTCTAAAATGAAGCAAGAACAGAACCTTTAACACAACATGTGCATATACTATCCCCACATTGTATATGAACACAAGAGCAGGCATCCTTTAGAAGCAATAAAAGCTCTATCTACCTAATGAGCTCCAAATGGTATTTCTTGCACACTCAAATTTCCCACTGAAGTCCATGTGCTCTTTGCATGTATAAAACAAGCACAGTAAATATAGCTAACTATAGGCACATATTTATACTAAACTATGATATCTTCTACTACAGAACTGTCTACTGTAACAACAGGAACAACATGGAGTTTTCCAGAAGATATACAAAGAGGTTTTGGGTGTATGTTCCCACTGAACATGAACTGGATACTGTTCCTACAAGTTTCTTGATGAGAAGACTACGTCTCCTATAACTGAGTCTTTATTATAATAACAGATAAGGTAAGACAGGAAGGAGCTTGAGAAAGGGAGAGCTAGTTATATGTCTTTCAGTAGGTAGCTATGACAGAACTGACTCACTAATTAAAAGAGGTTGAATGCTTCAGCGATGTTACATTTCAATCCAGACCTTAAAAGATCAGATAGCCCTACGAGATGCCTATCACATTGCTCAATGTGCCATTACAGATCTCAGACACATTAAGCAAAGCATGCTGCTGTTAAAAGCCAGTGGCAGTCAGAAGGCACGCTTTCATAAAGAAGGTGAGAACTGTTGAGTATAATGTCTGATAGGAGTTATACTGGTTTGTACCAGCTGAGATTCTGCCTGTAATCAGCATGATGCTGGTGACTGATGACAGCATCTTAATGGCTGGGAGATGCACAGTGTTTGTTCAACCCAGCCCGGGTTAAAAGGGAATGCTGTTAACGTTTGCATCACAAGGATGCCCAGAGACCTATTCTAATATCAGGAGTCTGTTTTGCTGCCCTCCTGAAGTTTATTTTTTCAGTAGGCTTATCCTTAGAAGGGTGTGAGAAAAGCAGAATTACTGTCTGTAATAGAATCACAATTGGAAACTGAGAGAGTTTAAAAGCTTTCTACATTTGATTATATGAGATAAGACACTTTTTCACTAGAAAAATAAAGGACTACTGCAGTAACTTATCAAGGCTGAACCCTTTCTTTAAAAGTGCTTTTAGTTAAAGCAATATTTGGAAGTTGTGGAAGTAAAAAATACTGAAAAGAAGCAGGCTAACAAACTTCAAATGTGAAATGTAAATGCAACTGAAAGGTAGAAAACAAACTTTTCTCTGCATGTATAAGGACAGAAAATAGTTGGTTTAAAATGTAGCAATAAAAGCTCAGGAGAAGCTTTATAACATGGAAAAATATGCAGCCAAAAGGTATAAGAAACATTATCAGTGGTGGTTTATAAGTACAGGATATATACACATCTCTTAAAAGCGGTTTAGGGATTCTCAGGGTAGGATGAAGGACTGCATTGCCTCCATGTTCCATCTGATACTCTCTCCATCCTTTGGTGTCCTATTGCCTGTGTTATAACAGAGATCAGAAAATATGATCATGGCTGTCCTGTTATAGCTCTGTATTTCCAAGAATCCAAAGAAGTCTGCAGCTCTTCTGGGAGCTGAAGGCAAGTCTCTGGGTTCCAGAACAGGATGTGACCATAGAAACTACCACATGTTTTATACCTGTTTTTCCAACAGTGCCTGTCTACTACTAAAAAAAAAAATAAAATAAAAAAAATAAAGAACTTGACACCTTAAAATGGGACTTAAGGTAAAGTGGGTAAAGTGTAGTGTCTATATTCACAAATGTAGTGGTGCATGTTGTCATTCAGCTGCTGCTTAGCTCTGAAGGCATCTCAGTTTTCTTGGCATCCTCCTTCTTATCTTACTGCTCCCAGTGTGCATGTCTTGATTTATCTTACTTTAATGTCCTAAAAGGCTGCTGGTGAATATGCCCCAAAATGGGCACGGAGCTTATTTGATACCTATGTTCAAGTGAAGATCTGAAAGTATTTCTGCTCATTTTCTGGAAGGACCAGGATCCCTGTAAATAACGTGAACTTATAGGGCATATAACAAAATGCGCTCATGCCTAATTCTCATTGTTAAAGGATGGTAGTTTGGAAGTTGTAATGTGTTTCCTTCCTTCCTTCCTCCCTCCCTCCCTCGCTCCCTCCCTTCCTTCTCTCTCTCCCTCTGATTATTTTTCTGTTTAACTTAAGTTGTCCTTGCCTGTGTTTATTTGTGTTTTGAACACAAATTGACCACTAAGAGTTCCGAGAATGAAATCCAGGATTACTTGCCTGTATGGGTCCTCTACTCACAAGTCTGTGTAATCAAGTTCTCTTTCTCTTCTGAATTCCTTTCCACATACCAAGACACCTTCAGATGGAGGAACAGAGTGCAGCCTTTACCTGGGATGAGCATTGTAACTGCACAACTCCTGTTTTGGAGCTAACCTCAGGTCCTCTGGAGGGCATTTGCATTCTCTTCCTGAAAATGGAGAAAGTTGAATTATGTTTCACAGCAGCATTGCAAAGACGTGTATTGACACGATTCATTTTACACACAATAGTATACTGTAGTGTAGATATATACATGACCTATATGGATCTCTCTTCTACTAATTCCAGATGGTGCAGAATAAATTTCTTAAAAAACTACTATTTCTTGGAATTTCAGACACTGATCTTCCTGTTAAAAACATCTGGAAATGTGTATGTATACGTATGTCCTGTGTTTACAGAAGAAGAGATGATTAAAAGAATATTATTAATCCAAATATGTTTGACTTCTTATTTAATCTCATCCTTAAGCCCACTTTATATTCTACACACAACTGTCCATAATTCCAGACCAATAACAATTTAGGACATCTTCATCTGCTCTGAGCATGATGATGTTTGTAATGAGACTTACGCTGTTTTCCTGTTCAACAGCCTCTCCTAATAGTGTGAACGTGCACTGAAATTTCTGTGGCAATCTTCACAACTTTCTTATCACTGCTGCAACCGATACTTATTCCTCATACCTGGAAGGTGGGTATAAAGCCAAGTTCCAGCTCTGTTTTTCTGTATTCAGCTGTGATAGCCCTCCCCAGGAGATGGTGAGAGTGCTGCTCTGTCCTAAGCATTTTGAGGTTTGAAATACTTTGTTCTAATGGTGGCTTGACATAAAATTGAGGATTTTTTTTTAAAATAACTTTTGAAGAACCATGGAGCATATATATTATTGAGAATTTCAGCTTTCTTGCATACATAAAGGCTGTTTTCTTGTCAGCTGTGAAACTGGAAGATGCTGTTTGGCATTGCAATTAACTTCTTAAAGCCTTTTAAAGTAATTTGACTTTTAAAGTATTTTTGTCTTTCTCTCAGTAATATAGTCATAGAAAATAGGGCTGGAAGGTGGTCAGCCTAGCCACCCTGCTTCCTGAAGACAAGACTGATTGCAGTTAAACTGTTCCTGACGGATGTTTGGTAAACCAGCTTTTAACAATGTCGGTGATGGCATTTGCTGTTTAATTCTCACTTGTTATTTTAAAGCCTAACAGCCTATGAAAAGCAGAGATAGTCAATGGTGGTGATTGCAGTAGATTCTGGACTTACATGAGAGAGAAAAACATTGAAATAATTTAGTTTGTAAGAGATAGTTACGGTGGAGAGGTATGAAAGAGGTCTACACAGTGTCATCAACTCTTCTACTAGTATAAGTGGGGATTGAATTATGCACCATCACCAGTTTTGATGTGTTATTACTTTTTTCTTAAAACACCTATCTCTATAAAAAGGGCAGATATAATTATGACAGAGTGTGGTGTGGGGGTTGTACTTCTTAAAACCTGGTCAGGGACAGAAGATATGAGATGCTGTGAATTCTCTTTTTGTATTTGTTGTCAGCTTTCTCTTTCATGCTAAACAATAGGCTGTGGGTATGACCCACAGAGAACAAAGTCGGAGAAATAGTAACCAGCAGCCAAGTCGGCTGCTATCTCAAATGAAAATGCAAGCCAACTGGCAAGGGCTGAACATTTTAGCAAAAAGGGTAAGTGCCCAACAACTCCATGAAAATATCAATGAGAAACATTTCTTCTTGATTACTAGGCAGATGTTAAGGGTTTAATATGAAAGGGAAGATTTAATTAGGAACAATGCTTCGCAGAACAAGTTAGGACATATGAATGGATGGAGAAGGAGAAAACAATTCACCCTTAAGGTGTCAGTTTTATGTGTTTTTGAAGAACCGTGTCTATGATGTTTGAAGTGCAGAACTGGGTAAGATTCTGAAAGAAACTAGAGAAATTAAAAATCAGGTTAAGAGAACAAATGCCGCTTGAACAAATCAGGTACATCATCACCAAGGTAAAATAAGGTCTAACCTGAGAAATTCCTTATGTATTTTCTTTGGCATTGCAAAAAATATGAGAAAGAAATAATGGGACTTACACATGTATTTGCAGACGATGAGTCTTTTTTCAGGATTTTTTCCCTGTCTTCCAGCTGCATTTTTTTCTTGAAAGACAAAAGACACAAAATTTCCAGCTAGCTCCACTGAAAACTTTCTATATAAAAGTAAGGTATGTATGTAAAGTAAGTAAAAAACCACCTCTCTTGAAGAAGCTATACCTTTATAACTGCCTGGTCCAGAAGACGATGAACATGTATCCATAAAAATAGGCTTTGTTTCTTATGCTTATTTACAGTGACAGCTCTTAGCGTTGCTAATACTCGCTGCTCCACAATGAGCAGGCAATGTCAGTTGTCTCGTTCACAGTAGGCACCGTGTACTTGGATTTTGTCACCTGGGCAACAGTGCACATATTTCTGTTTCCAAGGGCACTTCAGAAAGCAGTGTCTGCTGCTGTTATAAAGGACTTCCCCTGATTCTGTGTTCTACCAACTCATGCTGGTTCCAGTAATTCATATTCTTGTATTTTCAGCATTATTTCACTCAACTTGAAACCTTTTTTAGGAGGTGTAAATCAGAGAATTCTATGCTACCCCACTTTAAAGCTGGAACAAGGAACTACAGAGCTAGGTCTGCTGTCTTTTGAAAATTTTGGTGAGAAGTTCATGCTGGGGTATTTTCTGTTATGAGAAGTCCTAGAGAAGCTGTCAGAAATGGAAACAATATGCTCTGATGGAAAGAAGACTCTGTAAAAAGTACTTTACAGTCAAAACTGTCCAGTTCCAATAACGGTTTCTGATGGTGCTTCTTTACTCTCTCAAAGCAGATGTTTTGAATACAGATGACTGCTGTAGCTCTTGTTATTTAGCATTCATGTTCTGATAACACCATAAAGCCACGCTGAGGTGGTTGTTTTAGGAGCTATTTATTTAAACAAACACTCGGAATATGTAGACTCATCTAGAAAACTGCAGAAAGCTTCTCATTCCCTATTATATTTAAGAGAATGTTTCCACAAGTCTTTATTATCCAGATACTTCCCGAGTTCGAGGGTGAACTTTTTTTCTTAGCATAAATTTGTCCCCCACTGCAAGGTACATTCCGTGTCTCCTTACCAGAGGCTGAATTAAGGCTTGCAGGATTCGACAGCTTGTGCCTCTCTGCCCTCTTTGTGGCTGCTGCATGCAGCTAATTCCTCCTGGGAAAAGAAGCAGGCCATCGGTTTGTTTACCATCCAGTAAAGATACCTGGCAGTTTCCTTGCACAAAATGAGCTGCTCCCTTGTCAGGAAGATGTTTGATCCTCTCACAAGCTCTGCCATCTGTTGAATAAATATAGGCATGTGAAAGTTCAAAGTGTTACTGTGCGTAATAACAGGCAGTGGAGCAGTGCATAGTATCGACTGGTGGAATTAAGACACATACAGTCCCCAATTATGCCGGAGTGACAATGTTGTTAGGAACCAGACAAACGCTTTAAAAAAGTCACCCCCTCAAATTTCTTTAAAGAAAAACAATATAGATCAATATTTTCTGTTGCCTATCACATGGATTTTATACTTAACTGCCAATTTAGCTCTGCCAACACAAAATTCATTCACAGTCTGTTTAATTTACTTCAGCAGTCTGGATTGACCTAAAAAAATTCCTTAAAAATGCAAAGTCAAAGAGACACTGAATTACAATGAATGAAGTGGCAATTTTCAGTTTATTTCTTAGTCCCAGACAGACTGTGAAATCTCTTGCACAAACTGTTAAGTACTGATTAATGTTCTTGGTTTCGTTTCCATTTCAGTGTTCAGAGAAAAAAAACAGCCATATTATTCTGCTCATAAGCAAAATTTTCTGTAGTCTTTCTTGTAAATGTTTACAAATATTCAAGTAGACTTTTTTATTGTTGATATAAACTTATTATTATTTCCAACAGTAAGTAGAGCAATTTTGAGTATAAATGTTGCATAAACATATCAGTGTTTTATACAGCTTATGAAGGCATTGTCAAAATACTCCTGTAAGATCACGTCATTATATTATCAGCCTTTATTGGGCTCAGAAATGCCCATAACTTTGAAGCTGTGATTCAGGAAGAAATTTAAACACTTGCTTTCCATACTCTGAACTGAGAACACGTGTAAGAGATTTGCCATACCAGCTCAGAATCTGTCACCATTAAGCCATTATAAAATGTTTTGTTACTGAAGTACAAGTAGTAATATAATAAGGTGAAATAATATTACAGCGAATATTTGTTATACCTCTCACACTTAATAACATGATATGTTAATGTGATTTTCATTGTCTTTGTGTTTTGTGGTTTTGTGGGAATACTCATAGTTTCAGGACAGGGTTCTTGAAAAGATGCGATAGTCCCAGCCCTGGGTAAGATTACAATCTCATTATTAGTCAAAAGGCAGCAGAAATCAGGGGGAAGCTTATAACAAACGAGGTGAAAAAGTAAAATAGCAGAAAATTTTTAATTTAAGGTGGGGTCACAGACTACTAAAAGTAGGATTTATCTGACAACATAGAAATCTGTGAGAGTAACACCTAAACAGCTGGAATATTTTAACCCCTGTAGGACTTTCCTCACAAATTTTAGCCATGTGTATTTTACATATATTCTGAATTAGTTGCCTATATGTCCACTATTATTGAGAGACAGGTACTTCCAGGGGATGTTTATTTCCACATCAAAAAACGTGTGTAAGATAGGAGTCATGGATTGTTCTCAACAGCTACCTATCTCTTTCCAGTGATTTAAGAAGAGCAGAGAGGACTAATTAAGTTTAGATAAGTTGCAGACAGCTCAGGTTGGCTCAGGAGAACACAACCCTTAACTTGCAATTTATTTTAATGATCTGATGATTGAAATATCAGTGACTACACGGTTCTCTGATTATTTCATTGTCAGAGCAAATGGATATCTGATTCCCCTACAGTTGTGCTTTAAGGAATAACTGTGCCATCGGTCACACATATGTCCTCATGATAAACAGATACGAGTTGTGACCTGTGGAGCTTTATCGGTTATTTGCTAATGGATGAGGATTAGCAGACAGTAAGGAGAACTACCGATACATTCTAGCAAGAAGACACACCTTACTACAGTATAAATCCAGAACAAGTGGTGGCTTTAGCTAAAAAATTTACAAACTGTATCCTCCAAGCTATTCAACACAAATATATGTCTGCAGGCACCAGAAATCCTGAGTCTTCTGAGTTCTGTCAATGCTCAAAGTACCACTCATGAAGAGTTTGCAATCCCAATTTTGACATTAGTTTGCTAAATGACTTTGGCTAGTCACGCTCCACTGCACATTCCTTATTTTCCCACCTGCTTGGAGGAACTAGGATTCATTAGTTCTGTAGCATACCTTAAGACCTGGAGCTAAAAAGTGCGTTATAAAAGATGAGTAATTATGATGTTACTGACTCATATATTGACCTGCTCATTTTCTGTGAATACAGGTGATATTCTCAACCCTCAGAACTTACTGCTAATGTAAGAAAAACACCAACACCAAATATAAAATATAAGATTTTGCTGCTCTAATGTGTGTTAGGGTGGTGCCAATATTCTCGATTCAGGCATAAAATATTGATAGCTGTGGATTTTTAACAGCATTTGGTCAGGTGGGAATTTTTTTCTCTTTCCCAGAGGAAAAAGCTAATGGTCCTTAAAATAAATTTTATTCCTCTGTGGCCTGACTCCATTATTTTTCTCTTGGCTAAATTTTATTTGTCTGCTGATGGGACACACTTTAAAAAATGATTATGATGTTGATATTCTTGCAGTAAAATCTTGCGTGTTGTTAACACACGACAAAAGGAAATAAAGAGCAGGGGAAATCAAGTTTAGTGTGAAGAGAAAAATTGTTTAATACTAAGCTATGTTGTTGCTTTCTGTGGCAATCTTTTTTTTTTTTGTTCGTACAACTGTCAACACAGATGACTATCCTTATAATTTTATGTCCCAGATTGTTTAAAATGGCTTCTTGGTTTGTGGCTATTATTTTGAATCTGCACTTCATTATACCCAATATTTGCATATGCAATTCACTTAGGTAGTTACACTGACCCCAGGGAAATGTCCAGTGAACATTCACTGTGACTGAGTTTGAATGAATAATGAGATGCTAATGGAAAAATATGGGCCCACCTGATAGCAACTGAACTTTGCTCACCATAAAATGGGCTGGATCAAAGGTCTCCATAAAAAATTCGTTCCTATACCATATTTAGAAGACATTAAGATTCGACTGTAATTTTACATAGGTAACACAAGTAAGTCTCCTAAACCTGCTTCCTTCAAATTTAATCATTTGATTCCTATTCATAGGGAATGAGGGCGGTGTACAAATCACCGGGTTTCCTCCTCCTTTTAACTATAGCAGAGGAGAAGGGAAGTGTAGTACCACCCTTCCCTTTCCTTATTTCTTCGAGATTTCTGAGCTGATAATAATTCAAAATTGCTATCTTAAAATTCAGATTATACAGGGAGGATGGAATCTAACCAATTCCCAAATGAATTTCTGACTGAAATAGCAATGATGGCTGGGCACTGCCTATTTTGTAATTGTCACTGATATACTATTCGGACTTTTGCATTTCTTTTTTCTTTTTTTTTTTTTTTTTTNTTTTTTTTAAAAATGTTATGTCTACACACTGTTTTACAGCCAGACTACTGGTTCATACATGTGGGCTTGTTCTTCTCCCAGCATCATACTGGTACTGTATAGCTGCATTATTTGAGAACTGTGGCCAAGCTATGTTCCTACTGTATGGTTTGTCTCATAGGCTTGAATGCACCAGTATGTCAGCATGGCTGCTGGCTTCACACCTCCTGAGTGCCACACTCCAAGAACAGGAACAAAAAATTCCCTTCACACCAACAAAAAGTACCCTTCAGCAAGCATGACATGAAGGAGGTGTGTGTTACAGCTGCCCTTACCCCATTCCACTGTTTCCCCCACAGATTGCGGCTAAGGGTGCAAATCCTTCCACTTTGGTGGGAAGTGCTGAGAGGGTAACTATAGAAATATTGTTGTATACTACTGGTAAGAAAAAGCCTTGGAATAGCACAACATAAGTTCAAAAGCTTTTCAGGATGATTACAAAGAAATAAGAAAGGGAATAAATCTTTCTCTGAAGGGAAATTAGCTAATATACAAACAAAACGAAACACAAGGGAATTTGATGCATGTGCCAACTACAGGCATAAGACATGGATTGCAAAGGCACAGGTGAGCACAGGCTGGAGAGGAGTTTGGGGGAGAGGCTTCGATTTCAAGCATGCTAGGCTCCTTTGCTCTGTGGACTCTCTCAGAGGCCAGACAGGAGAGGGACAGTATGGGTGATGGCAGCTCTACAACCGTCAGCATCAGCTGGAGTGACCTGCCACGAAAGAACTTAAAAGAATATTTGCTTCTCAGTAGCTCTTATTTGTCCTTGCCACATGTTGCTTAGGTTGTATTTTCTTTTACTATCTAAGTAGCAGCTCAATGAGCATCTGAAAGCACCAGAGCTGCTGGGAGAAAGGACCATGGCATTGCTGAGCTCTGTCTTTTCTCCTCTTCTGACTCACTGGGATCCGAACTGCTGAGCCACTCTGCCCTCTGCAGAGGCACCTCCATCAGCTTCAGGCAAGGCACAATTCAATAGTTAATTTTCAGAAAAGAATAGGTACGAGAATCACTGAACCCCGGTAACACAGCTGGCAATGGACTTTCAGCTCACTAGAAGGAATTCAGTTGTGTTTGGTCAATGCAAAGCATTCAGAGAATCACTTTAAACTACTGTGCCTCAGTCATGCATGAAGCAGAGTTTAAAAAAATATTGCGCTACCTCATACTTGTTCTTAGGTTAAAAGGGTGACTTTTTCTGGTGAATGTTATTTAAAAAAAGACAATTATGTCAATATTTTTTTCCTGGCAACTAGGTGCAAAAAGACAAGCTTCATTCCCAAGCCTCCAAGTGATGAATGAGTGGTATTTCTCTTTCCATATAATTCAATGTTTTTTCTACAAAAGCTGTCACAGATGTGTTAGCATGTCACCCTGGTATCTTTTTCAGAAAGGAGAAAAGGGCAGTGGCCCAAACTTTTCCTGAACTTTACAACATCATGTTCAACATATAACATCTACCATACAGTTTCAGTCAGTGACTCCTTGTGGTGATTTGTATGAGTCATTTTCTTCAAAAGGTGAGTTAAACTGGCTGCAGCAGCTAAGCAGGTAATCCAATGATCTGCGTGAGATATTTTTATTATTCACAAAACTCGGGGAATACAAGACCAAAACCAAGCTACAGCTGTTTTTGACTAAATGTAATTCAGGCATTGCATTACAGTAATGTAGTCTGTTTAACAAGAGTAACCTTTCAATCCTCCACTAAAAGTAGACATTTGCCCTTAACTACCAGGGATAGCACATTTCCTTTTAAGGTCGTCCATTGCCTTTTAGTAGGAAGCAGTATCAGGCCTGGTTTTTCTCTTCCATGTGCTCTAGATTTTGTGCTTTCCCTCTATAGTATACTTAATAATATGAAAGACCTCATTACACTGAGGTAAGGATACCCTTAACATCGGATTCCTTATGCTTTACCGACATTTTTCCTGAACTCCAGTTCATTAATTTACTCATTAAACTACCTGTAAACGATTCTGATCATATCCTACAAGTCGTTGTAGATGTTTAAGATATCATTAGTCACCATCTGGTCAAGTTACATTTGGAGTCATTCTAGTGAATTTAGATCATTAGGGCCTTGCTCAAATCTGTCCTGATTTGTCAATGTACTTCTGACTGCTGATGTGTTCAGAAGCATACGTAATATTCCTGATAGTAATTTTTAGCTATCTGTAGTCTTCTATGAGCTGTCTGTAAAAGCTTGCTAAAGAGCTCCTGGCTAGCCCTTCCTGTTCAGTCACCAAATAACCATGCATTTGACTGATAGAGAGTGGTCATTTGTTTTGGCTTTTTTTAAAATCAAAACCAGGTTAGTTTGCACTTTCCTAGTATGGTGGGATTGTTGATAAAGGACATACAATCAGTTAGTGGAAAGAGTATTCCTTTTCAAGAATTAATATTGTCTTCATCTTACTCAGGCTGTTGTTAAAGGCTTCAGCTGTAGCAGGTCAAACAATAATTTCAGCATCTCCCAGTTGTCTGCCTCCTCCCTCTGTGAAATGTTGATACATCGTTATTTTTAATTTATGGATTTGCAGACTCCATAGTCAGTGATCAGATCAGATTATATTAATTTTTCAATTATAATTTTATGCAAGCATTTTATTAACTCAAGTTGCATCTGGAACTCTTGGTAGTAAGTGAGATGTGACTTGAAGTTTCCTGATAATAAGGAAGATGTATGACAATATTATTTGATTTACCACAGCAGAAAAACACAGAACATCAATTATACAACACCCTTTAGATATTAACCATATAATGACAACTTTTACAGCAGGACTGCTGCCTTTCTGTTTTTAGATTGCCTTTTTAGCTTTGATGATGATGTAGCTAAAGGATCTTTCAGAAAGTAGTGGTGGTAATGGTAAAAGAATCAACTTTTTCTGTCTCTAGTTTTTACAGTAATCTGAATGGGGATCAAAAAATAACAAGTCTTTAGGTCCTTCAGGAGAGGATAAATTCACACAAAGAAAGACAGCTTCATAGATTTTCTGTGGTGAATTCATTTGTTATCTGCAATAATAATTTTGAACATTTTTGCTAATCAGACAAATATTTTCCATCCTATATCTTGCTAGAAGATAATTCAAGAATAACAGTTACAGAGTTTTCCACCAACATAGAAAGGAGAGAACAGTTTCTTACTGTTAAAATGTCTAAAATCTCAAAATCTTGGATTCTTTGAATTTTGAGCTTCATTTTTCTCATCTGTATATTACTGTGTATTGCACTGCATAAGACAGGTGGTGTGAGATGTAGCTGCTATTTGTAAGCAATGCTGTGATCCTCATATAACTGCAGGAGTAATTGCTGTTAGATGCATTAGCAGTCCAGAATGACTGATGAATTAATGTCTTTTTACCCACTTCTCCAGCCAGTGGAACCACCAGTGTTTTGTGGTTCTAAGTCAGGAAGTGAGAGAAGAATTTGACCTTCCTTCTTCTTTAGAAAGAATTTCAAAAAGTGGAAATTAATGTTCTCAAAGTGTAATGCTACCCGAGTGACAGGTTTTTTGCTTCCACAATGAAATGCATGGTCTGTTGCCTAACATCCGATTACAAAATGTGGTTATCTGTTAACACCTATCCACACACAAACCATATTATGTTTAACCTAGTTTTCTCTCTGGGACAAAGGACAAATTATATAAAGCACACTGTTGTGTAACAAATACATTATGTTCTCTAAAAGCTGCCAGTCTCCAATACAGGCTTTACAGCTATGAAGAATGTCATGCAATACTTTCTCTGGAACAGTAATAGTTAGCCCTAAGCACCCTTGATCTTCCTAATTTTCAAATGTATATTACAAATGAAATCACAAACATAAAACAGCATCATAAGAGAGGTGTGTAGACACACTCTCCAAATTTTTTATATATGTAATATATATATATAAGCAGTTTTATCAGGAAACTTTTGTGTTTGGCCAAAATAAGTTTTCCTTACACCTCTAGCTAAGGAAAATAGCTCTGCCTTTATTTAAAAAAATAAAGAGAAAGAGAGTGAGAGAGAAATGTCCAGCCTTCTAGCTGAGAGAAAAGTTTTCAGGCATGAAATCCAGAGTTTTGAAAACCAGAATGTAAATAGAAAAGAACCTGAAATCTGTTACTTTTTAAAAATTTCATCCTTTAAAATCACACTTCAGGAAGCCATCCTTACCTGCAGTTATGTAGAAGCGTGACTCTCAGTACAGGATTTATAAACTGATGATAGGGCATTATAGACAGAACAGAATAAACGCTATTTTTTGTAGCTCAATAACACAGAGCAAACATTAAGCAATCCGTCTAGTAAAGGACAAAGATTTCTGAAAGTTAGCACCAGTCTATGACTGTTTGGGTCTGGACCGGCATTAAGACCTTCTGATATTTCCTGAAAATCCTTCCCAATGCAGCGTATGGGAAGAGTTAGGGGAGTAGTACTGCAAACCAATCAAGAGCCTCGGCAAGGTAGTTCCTGGATGTGGGCAACAGAAATGTTGAAAAGAGGTCTCATGGCTTCTGTGGAGTTTAAATAATCCATCCCAGGGTGCAAGGAAGTGCTGCCATATGCTTGCAATCCTATTTTAGTGGGTCAGAATTTTTTTTTCAAGGGAATGAGCAGCCTATACTTTTTTTCCTTTGGAAAAATGTCACCAGAATTTCAGTAGTTGAAAATCTTTTCCATCCAAATTCCCTTTGAGTTCCTTTGGTAATAAAATGCATGAAGAAAGTTTCACAGATGATGAAATACATGCACCCATAATTTAAGGCTATTAGACAGTTTAGATAGCTGCTAAAATGGTTACTTCCTGATGATTTGGTGAAATATTAAGAAATGTGGCCCATTTCCTGCAGAAAAGAAAGAACTGAATTCCAAGACAAACTGCAAAATGTAAACGAGCAGCAACTGAGGCATTTGTTTACTCCTTATGCTGTCCTCTTTCTCTTTTCTTTCTTCACCATTTTTCTAAATCACATTACTTTTCTCAGATGTTATAATGCTTTTAGTCATATATGTTCCATTACTTGTACATTCTTTTCATAAATAAATGTACATCTTGTCTTATATAAGGATGGATGTCAGGGAATTCTTTGGAATTCTGTGTATTTCCACACTCATTCTGTCCCTTTGCAAATATTTTTGTTTTGTTTTGTTTTGTTGTTCTTTTTATATAAAAATATGGCATTTCAACACTTAAAGAGAAAATAATGTTAAAATACTTGTGTATCCTTTATAAAGTAAGGGTATCCACAGATTTGTTTTTTTTTTAATAATTGGTTTAGGGAAATTATCCACTTTCTGATTAGTAGTTTAATTTGCTGGTTTAGACCACAGTCTCACAAGCTAAACACATTATTTTCTCCCTATCAAGTTAAGCATATGCATAAATAAGAAGTAATAACTGACTTGAGATCAATTTAACTAGAATAATTCCATAAGATAGGCAGAAAAAGATAATTCACTAAAGTATAGGTACAAATAAGATCTAACGGCAATGATAGGGTCAAGTTTGTAATCTTGGCATTGTTTCCCATGTGCTTTTATCTGGTGGGGTTTTTTGGGTATAGAATCAAAGGCTAGTTTAGGTCAGAAGGGACCTCTGGATGTCATTTAACCTAAGCCCATGTTCAAAGCAGGTCTAATTAAAACCTCTTTGCTTAGGGCCATATCCAGATGAGTCCTGAGTACCTCTAAGCATGAAGATTTCACAGCCTCTCTGGGCAACCTCTTCCAGTGTTTGACCGTGCTCAGAATAATCTTTTTTCCTTAAATCTAATTGAAATTTTCCATTTCCCAAGTTGTGTCTGTTGACTCTTTTTACGTCACTGTGCACTGTGAAGAGCAGTGTGCTCTGTGTTCCCTACATCCATGCATTAGGTATTTTGCAGGCAGCAATAAGATCTCCCCTTAGCCTTCTCTTCTGAAGACTGAACAGATCCATTTCTTCTCTCCTTGAAAGCCTCAGTGCCCTAACCATTTCATGGCTCTTCACTTGTCTTGCTCCAAAATGCTGATGTCATTCTTGTCCAGGCTCAAGATCAAACAGCCATTTGTCAGTCACTTCTCCTTTAGTAATATCTTTGTTTTTCCTCTGCTCCTGATCCTTGTGTTGGAAATTACTGAATGCTTCGTGGCACATTTCTTCTATATAACCTCTTCAAACGCTGGGCATGGAAATTTTCCCTGCACCTCTATTACACATTTGCTATGAGTTTCTGCATTCAGAAAATAGTTTTTCTAAAAGAAGTGGCAATGTTTGACTTCTGCACTAGTGGAAAGCTTTTCTGTGCTGCAGAGACCTTTCCCCATCACCTCCTTCACTGAACCTGGAATGCTTTTAGGGTCAGATGTAAAAGTTCTGAAATGAAAAGTTAGTAAGAAATTCAGTCAAATATTCTCTGATCGTAGAACTCTTGCTCAGCCCAGGGGAGATAAAACTCATCTTAACTTAAGTAGCTAGAAACAGGGAGTACTTTTTGTGAAAATACCACATGGTAATGGGATAATAACCATGCCTGTTACACCCACAGTAAGCTCTATCTGTTGCCAGGCTGACACTCCTGGCCTTCTGGTACCTTCTTTCCATTGTGTCCACATTAGACAGGTTTGTTGACTGTGTTTTCCCAAAGGATTGAACTAAGTTTCTTTTTATTCCCTTTTTTTCCTGTGTGTCATCCACATACTGCTATTCTTCTACTCATCAGGGGATCATAAAGCCATAACCTCCCATCTTATTAACAATAGACCTAGTAATTAGTTCATATAGAACACTGACAGGCATCATTACACAACAAATGAGTTCACATTTCAATCCCTTAACACATCATTTATCTTACTCGTTTACAAATCCACATTTCACAACCCCTTACACATTCTTTTATCAGTGACTTATTTCGTTGAGCATTAACTTTTTGGTTATTCACTAAAACAGATACCTGGCATTTAATAAGTCCTACATATCCTTATCAACATTCATAACAGGTTTGATGATACAGCCTTTTACCAGGATAAAGGGCTCTACTCTTGCCAGGCTGCATTTAGGATGGGACATTTAGTCCATTAATCAAGCAGCTATAATAGCGGCACTGACAATGCCAGAGCAGACAGAGGATAAACATCCTATTGACTCCTTGAATTATTTGAGAACAGGAATAAGTCAGCACAATGAGGTCTCAGGAATGACTTTTTCTCTTTTGTTGCATTTTTCCCATTTTGCACCACCTTTGAATAGTTGCCCCAAATAATGCATAAAAAGCCGTTCCAGATCTTGTACTGGAATGAATGAGACAAGTAGGAACTCGAGGAATTCAAGGTCAAGCTGAAGGCAAAGATTAAAGCAGAAGTTTGTTTTTCATTTACATTTTAGCTCCACCTCAACTGAATCAGATGGAGCAACCAAGGCAATCAGCTACTTTACAGAATTAAAAGTCAGAAAGAATCTGGCTCACTTTGCTGTGAGGGAAATTTTTTCCACACTTGATTCAACAGAGAATATATTTGTGAAGAGAAGCCAACCCAATGCTTACTTTTGAGGACTGAAAAAAAAAATTGTCAAAGTGTGACGTTAACCCTTTAGCTTTATACTATGAGAACTGAAAGATATAATGAAGCATATATTACATGGCACTGTAGTTTGTAGCCAGATTCTGAAGTTTCCCAGTCTCTTCTAGCCCAGACTGATGTCACCCACCATTGCATAAAAATGTAGACTTGAGAACTTTGGGTGATATTTTTGCTGCTTGCTACCCTGACAGTTAAAATTTCAGTCTCTACTTTAGTCTGGAGCTCAGTAGAACAAAGTAATTGGTTCCCTACCTGCTCACAGACCCTACACACACTCAGCTTCTGTACATTCTGGTTTCACGCATCCTTTCCTAATATTCCCTTGTAAAGAGACACATGCTCACGTACCTGCAGAGTGTAACTGAGGAGGGTATGATATTCACGATTTTTTCCTTTGTGCCTTGCCCTCCTTAATGTTTTACTAGATTTATCAGCACTGCCAAAGCCAAGTTCTGACCTGCTCTTAATTTAGGTTAGGCTATCAGGACTCATCCTTGTAGTCAGAAGTAATCGCAGTAAGGCTGCACTAAAGCTGTGTATCATTACCATCACCCAGACTTTGTGTCTGGGCTTCAGTCAGGCCACAGGAAAAGAAACCAATAGGCTTGTGGTTCTTGTTTCTGAGTAGATTTGAGATATTGAAAGTTGAGTTATGTTTTTGCAAAGGCGTTTTGGTTTGGAGAAGCTTCCAGTAATTCCCATTAACAAAGAGAGCTGCAAGAAAAAAGATACACCAGTAAAACCTAAGATATTTTAAATGCAGTTCACCACGACCAGCCATATGATTTACACTATTAACTGTATCTTCCATCATTCCAAGAACATGCAAGCTAAATTTGTCAGCGCTGGGCAAAAATAGTGCATAGTTGTAGCCAAGTCATTGGGTACAGAAATATTGGCAAAGTTAGAAGAGCACATCCCATTCTAGGATCTTGAGTCATGTAAATATATCTGTTGGTAAGAAAGCATATAATTTTAACTAAGAATTATATATATATATTGTAGAGATATGACTTTAAATTAATTCCGTGTAATCCAATTCTTCTTTCCTTATGGGTAGGATGCCAAAAAAGGCTTATTAATTCCAGAGAGTGGATCCCAGATTTCTTGTATTGGTGGACACAGGGATGCTAAAAGCAAGCTAATAGTGAACAAGAGTCATCTAAAAGCCAATACCAACATGGGCCAGAATCAGTACTTGCTGAGCTCCAATATGGTCCATGGATGAAAACCTCTTTAATCTTACAGTTCTAATGAGAAACAATATGAAAGGATAAATCACACAGGAGATATTCAGCTAGGGTCAAATCTTCAATTCCAGGAAAGATTCAGAATACCTCCACATGGTTTCAGACATGAAAAATACATAGAACAAAGTGATTTTTTAGTTATTTAGTTCTTTCAGAACCAAAAAAGAAATTACCAAAACAATATTTGAGAAAAAAATGTTAGCATAAGTATGAATAATTTGTCATTTCAGAGCATACAGTGTTCTTTATTATTTCTTTTTGCCATCAGTAGCAGGGCAGGCACTGTTACATTCACTTGCTCTTTGCTTTGCCAATGAGTCACTCGATAGCCATCTATGTTCCTACTGCTACTTGGGTCATTACTTGCACAGTGGTAGAAACTGTACTTACGTTGTGACGGACGTTTTGCACAGTATAAGAACCCACTTTCTGGGCAACCTTCATGTATATATGGAAATGATAAGAAAGTTTATAGTATATGTTATCTTAGCCTCTCAGAATCTCTCTCACATACAGATTTTTAAGTACGCTTCATTTAATTTAAGAATGAACCACTTATTCTCACACGTTGGATGCCTTTAAATTCCCTCTACATCTCTACTGAGCCTAATACGATGTGCTTGACTAAAATGTGCACTCTGAAAGGAATCCAACCAATGTTCAGGATCTCACAGCTCCTCCAAATAAGTTGTTTCATTAATTAAGCAATCTCTCTGCTGGAAAAGTGTGCTTAATTTCCACTTTTAATTCCTCAGGCTGCTCACCTTGTGCCCCTGCTAAGCATGACGGTACAAGGGTAACAGGAGAAGTAATAACTCTTAAAGATTGTATCAGCATTGCCAGTCAGAGTGCAGAAGGGAATTGTAGCTAGAGAAGAATTTGGGAGGAATAGTGATTATTAGTCAGACCATGAAATTTAAGTTGCTTTTCTTATTTTATCCACCAAATTCTGAGGCAGACTTGAGAACACTATTTAACCATTTTTTGGGTTGCTTTTAGCACTTAAAGATAATCCCCTTCCTATAAAACAATAGCAAGTATTTCTGAGTCTTTCATGTAAATAATGCAACAAATACCAGCATTTAATTCCCTTTCTGGGACTGTAAGCAAACTGGAAGATTACTGCATATATTGTTTTCTCTGGGGTATGTGGCAGTTTTAAATGTGTCCTTTCACAAGATATTAAAGAATTGGTTCATGTAATCATTTATAGACAAAGGAATTATAATATGGTGTCAATTTACCACTCTTTTTCGTTTTGATAATCTAAGTAATTTTGTTAAACTAAACAAGGTAAGGAATTGAGACAGAAGTGGGGAAAATTGATCAACACACAACATAGACACAGTACAGCTGCAAGACATCTAAAATCCGTGGTCAAGGCTTTAATATGTTCTTTTGTACAGATAAAATTAATGCACAGTTTTGGCACAACTGGGATCAGAAGTAACACAATTGTCTGCATTACCAATATGATCACTCTTTAGCGTAATATTTTTTCAATTGAATTGTGAACTGAGACCTCATTGGATTAACAAAACAAATTCCTGGAAGTGGTGATGAAGCACGTAGTTGTGTCTGCAAACCCCTGAATTATGCAGTTAATGAACATACTTATCTCTGAAAGTAATGATTGTCTGCCTTTTATAGGGAATATTTGACTGCTCCCTTTCTTTAGTGTTTGCTTTGCAAAGACATGCAGAACATGACCTGAAGATTGAAGGAGGAAGTTAAATTAATAATATTTTTAAATGGTTTCTGATTTTTATTTCTCAAACAAAAAATCAAGTTGCTTGTTCTTTGAACTTCCATCAATTGTCAATGTTTTACTAAGAGTTTTCCAGGACAGTCAAAAAGGAAACTGGACCAGAACAATGGGTAACGTAAGCATTTATCTCCACTACCGTGCAGGCTGATAAGGAAAAGCCAAGTAACTGTTCTCTCTCATCTTCTTAATTTTCTGTTTATTACCTCCTGAAGTCACTTGCTACATTTAACACAGAAAATTAGATATTTTGATCTATAAATTTCCCCTTGTTCTCATCTTATTATCCCATCTGCTTATTCTTTGTCCTGCACAGAAGAAGAAAATGCATTTTTAATTGGTAACAATTTTCTTTTAGATTTTTTATGTCTTTAAGTCCAAATTTTTCCCAGCCCAGGTAGCAATGGAAATTTCCTTACACAGAAGATAGTATAAGTGCTTCCCACAGAGAGCAACTCTTAAGTTCAAAAGATCTTTTATGAGTGAACAGACACAGTATTTGGACACTTGCATGCTTTAACTGAACCAGAATACAGTTGTCTTCATTTTTTAATGAGTTTTGACATCTAATAATAGCCCTAGGTGCCTTAAATTTTAGATTTACTGTGTCAGATATCACTAACGGACTTGGATCTCAGAAAGTGGGTATGCAGCACAACCTGGATAGAGGCCTCTGCAATGCCACCCAGGCACTCGTTAGGCTGAAATTCCTCTGGTGAAGGCCCCGCATCTTGGAGGGCCCTCGGCCTCTCAGGCGTGCTCAGACCATACTTAACTTGCTTGGACAGCCTCAAGCTTGGTTTAAATTACACCTGGGTGCCCGCTCTCTTTTAAGTGTAATAGCCCAGGGGAAATTTAATACAACCATCTTCAGCATGTATGTGCCTAAAGCATGCAGTATTGATGGGAGGGGCAAATGTCAGTCCTCTTGAAATAAACTCAAGTTCATGGTCTCAACTCTAAGATAGTCAAAGTGTTTGTCCATTTTTTTGAAATCTCTTTCAAAGAAACCAAAAATGAAGTTGTATCTCAAGATCTTTCTTTCTACCAAATGCGTAGTTGATGGCATTTTTGGAAGTAGGACAATTACTGTTGTATGCAAACTATTACCAAAACCTGATAAATTTCATAGGAGTCTTGTGTCTGCGACCACACAGTCCTGAAGCAAATGTGGTGTGACAAAGATCTGCTCCTGTCCCCTGTTGAATGCCCATTTTTCAGTTACTCAAAAATGTCTTAACAAAGTCCAGTGCAGCACATAGAAGATACGAGATGGTGTTTGGGCACACAAGGTTCATATTTACAGTATCAGTACCAGGATTTCTGAACACCAATTGTTTTCAAAAAGAGTGAGAATTGTCTAAATGAACCTGTAAGTGCTGCCTTGGTGATTAGGACCTAAATCAAAACCACTCTTAGAATATAGAACTACATAACACAGCAGCATCAGATTGGTATTTGCCACATCAAGCAGTGGAATGAAATTATTAACAATGCCTCAAAATATTTTTGTTGTGTGTATTTGAAATAATTCTGATTATTTAAAGCCTAAACAGAGCTGACAATGTAGTACACATTGGGAGCATTTTATGCTTTCAGCTCTAAAAATATTAAGAGACACTTTAAATGGTGGCTTTTCATGCTGTATGGCTCTGCTGAAGAGAAAAAGAAGATATATAAGTTTGCAGACCCAAAGGCAGAAATTGTCAGGACTTCCTGTCATCCAACACAATTGGACGTTGTTTTTCTCCTTTTCTTGAGGACTAAAGAAGGTTAAAAAGTGATTCATTAGAATCGTGAAGGAATGCCACCATTTCTGCAGACTAATCTGGCCTGGGGTCCCCTAAGAGCTACCTTTTAAAACAGTGGTGACCACATTACACAGGGACTGGCCATAGGACACTTCTCCACAGAAAAGAAACCCAAATAAGGGTTTCATTACAGAGCCATAAGTTTATCACAGGCAAATCCAAATAACTTAATGAAACAGCAGGCCATTTAAAACTAATTTATATTTATAAGGTCCTTGAGGGGATACGTATTTGGTATACAATAAAATTTTTACACGGGCCAAATATTTGTGGGGAACTCTTTCTAGTTTTGAGAGTCACCTTAAAACACCCAAATGGTGTTTCAGGAACGCGTATTCACTCCATATGTGCAAATAAAGAATGAAGGACCTCAGGATATGTATACAAAAATGGTGATGCCACAAGTCAGCCTCTGCTTTTGAAGATGTTGATACAAATGATTGCTAAGTTTGCTTGGGGCCCCCAGTCTTTCTCATGTTGACCTGCATTTCACTCCATGATTAAAAAAAAGAACACCCGACCCCACACACACACACTTTTGCCAGAGGTATATCTAAAATAATAAACTGAGGGCTAGAGTACAGTTTCAAGGAGTCTCCCACATTGCTGAGACTCGTTAATTGTTAGTCTTCTGCCTGGCACAAAGCTTGTGTTAAGACTGTCCCAGACATACTTGAGTGTGGTTCAGGGCATAGCAGAGACACAACGCACAGTGTAGGTGCAGGTGAGAGAAAAGACTTTACCCATGCAGATGAGAGCAATGCCGTCTTATTTTGAGTGAGGGAATAGCCCTTCTTCTGTTTTATTTACCCAGCCACTGAGCGTAGGTCTACATGAAGGTTCTTGCATGAAGACCTGCGCTTGCAGTGCTCATACAGCAGACTGGCTGTAAAACATGGAGAAATTAGATGTCTTCTGTTTGTGTGGTACCCTCTTAAGCTAATAAGTCCTGTTGAGAAGCTGTTAGAGTGACAAAGATAGTCCTCAAAGAAGTAACCTTAGCCTTTAAAAATACAACCTCCCAGACCTCAAATGTGAGATATAGCAATGGTGCAAAAACCAGGCTAAGCAAAGAGAACCTGAAGGAACCAGCCCCACCTTATTCTGTGGCTACAGAATGAGCAATAGTTGAACCAAAGTAAACAGATTGTGCTTGCCCCATCTTGCTGTAATACAGATTGTACTATGCAAATTATCTTTAGGCCCACACACAGATACACTAGTAAGAATACAGGAATTATCATCTAGGACAATCTAATTTACTGTTATTGAATTAGCTTAAAACTTTCACAACTTTTAAAGAGTTTCTCAGCTGTGAAGTGATGTTGGAATATAAACTAATATCTGATGATCTATGTTCTGTGAACATCAAGCAAGCCCAGCATGCTTACAGCATTGGGTTTAATATATTTAATAACTTTCTAATACAAAAGCCTTGTTACTTTTACTCAGTTTTACTATTCCACTTCCAAATTTGCTTTTGAAGAGCCTTGCATTTTAAAGGTTACATGTATGAGAAAGTTAGAAACTCAGGGATTTCTTAGTTGTCTGAATCTGTATGTTCTATCTTACTAACTAATACTGTAGTCTGTAAATTCCCTGTAATCTTAGTTCTAAAAAGTCAGTTTAGCCATGACAGCTCTACTACTTCCTTGTAGACTGACTGAGACATTTTTAGCTTCCCCTGTAAATTCACTCACACTCTAACAATCCTCTGTCGACTTGTTGGGGCGCATTTGGCCATCATTAACTCTGACTGTGAGATTTACGCCACTGTATCACCCAGTATCTACACATCCCTGGAACGCGGATTTGAGTACACACAAGGGAGCAGGTGCAGCTAGGCAGGGAGTGGTAAGGTGGGTGGAAGATCTTGTCTCATCATTCCCCACGTGATACAAAGCCTACATGGCATGTCGGAAATGATGTAATTGTGGGTGTGTGTAATTTGCTACAGGTTTACTCCAGCACTAAACTAGCATTTAGGTGCCCAAATGGTAATTTAGGCACCTAGATTCAGGAGACTGATCCAAAAAACCACACCTAATATGTTTAGGTGCCTGACATGGCAAAGGTACTATTTTGGATCTCATCCTAAATTGCTGCCTTCCAGATTGAAGGGAAGGCACATAGGAAGCGTACCTCAATGCTGTACAGCACCTCAGAGAGATACCTCACAGGTGATGCCTAATACCTTATGCCCAAGTCACAAACTAGGACACACAAATTAGAAATGAAATTGTCTTTCTCTTTCATGGCCATAACCTCCTTCTCTGGCACCCATTTGCTGGCAGAAAGTTTGAGAGACATTTTTCTCTCAGATTTGGCATAAATATTCCTCCTCTAAATTTCATTCCAGTGCATGAATGAACTTCCTCTAATCTCTGCAGATCTTTCTACAACTGGAGCATGAGGAGCTAAATGCCCTCTTTCTGGTGTTAGCTTAGTCGGAAAAGTATTACAAATCATTTATCGCATCATCAGGTGATCATCATAAAATGAATACCCTTTTGTGAAGAAAAAAATATCAGTAACTACATGCAGAAATCAAAATACACAGAGCTCAAATGCAAACATAACTCTGGACCACTCTGCAGTTAAAAGAGATGATGGAAAGATAATGATGTGGGAGAGGAATGTTTCTTTGTAGAATTAGATTTGATGGAATAAGTTCAATAACCTAAAATTAGGACATGGCTCCAGCTGGAGGAGAGAGAAGAAGAAAATTATATTAAAGCTAAAATTAGTGTGTGGAGACTATTCAAAGGCATAGAGTTTCTGCAGGAAGATTATTTTTTTGTAGCACAAGAAAGAAAAATAGTCAATGGTCTGTAACATAAATGGAGAACTGGGAATGGAAACTATCATAGAGGGATTTTGGACGGGTGAAAAAGGAACAGGTTATTCCTGGACCTCATGATGAAAAAGTAGGGAGAAGTACTCAGACTTTATAACTAGGAAACTACAGCAACATGGGTTGGGTTATTCTGAGGAGCAATTAGGTCAGATGGCAAATTGAGAGGGAAGCAAGCAGGGAAATGATCTATCTAGTATGGCAAAGATTGCATTCAAGTCTGGGGAGTACATCTGAAAAGTGACTAGACTTCAGTGGCAAGTGCATCTTTGTGTGTTTAACTGTAGTGATTTTTTTGCTATTATTTCACACTGAAAACTAATACGTATATTTCATCCTTGTACACACACGCACAATGTATGTGTGTATACGCACCCAACAATGTAAATATACGCACATATGTACATATATATGTGTGCATACGTATGTATAAACATAATATGCTTTCCCTCCACCAGAATTTTTTAGAATTTAGAAGCATTTCCATATAAACATGTATTGTAATTTTTGATTTTTTAAATCTGGGTAAAAAGAATTAACTTGGATTTTTTTTTCAAATTAATTGTTGGTTTATTTCTTATCAGTAGGTCAATGAAATTTGTTCTAGTCCCCATTTGCTTTATCTCTACTCACTTTTACACAGTTGCTCACACTTCAAGTATCTATTTCAGCAACAGTAATTAATTGATTCAAATGTTCTATAGTTAAACTAAGTGGTGATGAGCAGGGACAGATTTAGGCTTTAAGACAAACTGAAACTCTAAGAGAGCTATGCACAGCATGGGAAAGGAAGATACACTGAAACAGCGGGCAGTGTCTGTGGAGCTAGGAGCATCTCACTACATATAACCTGTCTGTGTGAGTAAATTTTTCTATTAGGTATATGTAGGTTTGGGTGCAAAGAACTGAAAGAGAAAAAATAAGGAAAGTTTGAAATAGCTTCTACAGGTGCCCATCAAGTCTCAGAGACAGACCCCAGCACAGAGGGACTCACTCCGTATGACTAAGATGTTACAGATATGGGAGATGATGGACACTGGCAATACCGGTTCGTCTCTATGACGCGGAGATTAGCAAATCAGAATCCTGCACTAGACAGCCATGGTGTAGATGGCTAAAACTAGTCAAGAAGAAAACCATTCTTAGCCCAACTCTTTAAAAAAACACAGAGCCTCTTTAGTTCGTAACATCAATAATCTGATAATAAAATTTGTTACAAAACAATCCTGGCAATTTTCATCTTTTTAAAATTTGTTCTTCTCATGAGAAGAGAAAAATAAAATCATGCTGGGAGTCATGCATGGGAGGGCTGCAGCATACATTACCCTTGTTGCCACAATATTATTAGAAAGATCATGGGGATGTGTACAACAAATGTTTCAGGCTAGAAAGCCAACAGGTGTCTTTGATAGTGTCAATGCTTCCATTATAAAATCTTTTCCACTCTCTACCTACTTTTAGCATACTTTTAGCAATGATGTGTGAAAATTATCCTCCCATGTACTGTCCCAAATTGAACTATCCGCATTAATAAGCACTCCACTTGCATGAATGAGGGATCCACAGCATGGCCTCATATTGTACACAACCAAAATATTAATGAATGAGTATTTTGTCATAGTGTTATGGTAAAAATATATAAAACCTATTAAAAACACACAAATTAGATAACACAGATTCATTTTGAGGGGATTAAAAAGCATATTTGTGACTGGTAATGAAAATTAAAACTTTGACTAGTTTAGTTAACAAATATTTAAAGGGAATCAATAGTTTTTCAGAAAAAGATTTGTTTCTCAAAAGACAAGTACTTCCCACACTGTACCGTTTTGTATCTAGTGGAATGCTCACATTGTTTCTATTCTTATAGTTAATTGTTAGGAGAAACCCTGTTTGTATTTTCACTGCAGTAACTGGAATGTCTTGTTCTTCAGTAAGAACTCCTCAGGACTGTTTGCTTGGCGACCTCTTGGGCTTTTTAGCTAATGCACAAGTAAGATAAGAATAACCAACTTAAATATTTACATTGGACATTTCCAATGGTTTGTTCCAATTTACAATTTTCCAAGGGCCTGGAAAAGACACTGCACTGTGGACTGAAGTGTGTATCTTGAAAATCTTTTAGTTGTTAATGTTCCCATTCACACTGTGATACTGAAAACCCTTAAGACCTTAATGACACACCCCAAAAGGCAGGCAGACTTGTAGATGTCTAGGTGCTGCTAATAAAATAGCATTGGTGAGAAGAGAAAAATGCTGGCAGCTTAACTACTGAGTGTAGCACAGCCCTCTTTACTTCTATATTATTTTCTTCCTGTTAAGGTTATTACCCCCATTTACTAGATCTTCCTCGTAAGCACTTTAAATGAGCTCAGTAGCAGCAGACTTCACATCAAACACATTCAGAATTTCAAACTGCTTAGACTTAGACTACAGAGACCAAAAGTTCCTTATTTTTTAGGAGTTCCTTATTAAAGAACAGATCACATAACAGACACTTTATGGTAATTCCCACATACCCCCTGTGTGAAGAGATCAGCTTGTACAGAAACACAACCAGAGCAAAGAATGAACAACAGTGAGTGCTTGGCACCTAGGTCTCTTTGCAAAATAGAACAGTATTTTTGGGACACCATGTAAGATTTGAATAATTTGAGCTTTTCAAAATTTGTACTGCCACATATAGGACATTTTCTCAACGTGAAAAGATACCAGAAAGGAAAGAAATTTAATTATCAGATAAATAGGAAGTGGACACACATTACCAGGTGGTGCATTAATTTCCATTTGCTGCTAAATGTCTTTGAACAATTTAACCTGGGCACATAACCTACTCCCACTCAGAAGGAGTCTGTATACATCTCTGCGGTGCAATAATTTTTCATCTTTTCTGAGGGTGCTGTTTCTTTGTATCCTCTTTTGTTCTGACTGCAAGAGGGGGCAGGGAGTGGTCAGCCATCCTGGAGTTATTTTTCCATAATTCTTATTACTAATTTCATAAAATTTGGCACAGGATGAAGTAAATATGGGGTAGTGCTTCAGCAGAAATAGATATCTCATTAATTACCCCAGAAATGGTGTTTGCTTCCATTAAATTCCAACACTTCTGTGCATTCATTAATATCTTCATCACCCTTGAAATGGGCAATTTCAAAGCTACTATCTGACATCCAGCTATTTTCGTCTTATGTTTTTGTCGTGTCAGAAATTGAATTTATTCTTGTACACAGCATCCCTGCTTTCATTGCCTTATAACGTGTAATACATGGCCCAATCAATCAAGAATAAATTTATCTGTATTCCTTTAAAAGTTGCTTGATATCCCATTCCTCCTAAATTATAACAAACAATACAGTATGTCAGATTCTAGATTACGCCTTCAAACAAAAGCTAAATTGGCCCATCACAGTAAGTGACGTTTGAAGCGTTTATAGTATTCTGACTGAATTCTGACTGGAATATCCCAACTTCTAGTGGGCCAGATTGCACTGTTTAAGTGAGATGTTGGTTATACTTTTGTGTGCCAGCACGCCCTTTGGTGAGGTGTCATTGATGTTACTCCTCAGAGTTTTAGTCCGCACTACAAAAGTTTAATTTTTGGTTCTTATTTCGTTACAGGTTTCTTAGAATCATGGAATCATAGAATAGTTTGGGTTGGAAGGGACCTTTAAAGTTCGTCCAGTCCAACTACCTCTGCAATGAGCAGGGACGTCTTCAACAAGATCAGGTTGCTTAGAACCCCATCCAACCTGACCTTGAATATTTTCAGGGATGGCACATCTACCTCCTCTCTGGGAAACCTGTTCCAGTGTTTCACCACCCTCAGTGTAAAAAATTAGTTCCCTATATCTAGTCTAAATCTTCCCTCTTTTACTTTAAAGCCATTACCCCTTGCCCTATTGCAACAGCCTCTGCTGAAAAGTTTGTCCCCATCTTTCTTATAAGGCTCCTTTAAGTCTGCACTTGGCCTTGTTGACCTCATGAGGTTCACATGGGCCCACTTCTCCAGCCTGTCCAGGTCCCTCTGGATGGCATCCTGTCCCTCAGGCATGTCAGCTGCACCACTCCGCTTGGTGTCATCCGCAAACCTGCTGAGGGTGCACTGAGGGTGCACTCGATCCCACTATCTGTGTTACTGATGAATATATTGAACAGTACTGGTCACAATACAGACCCCTGGAGGGCATGACTTGTCACTGATCTCCATCTGGACATTGAGCCATTGACCACTACCCTCCGGTTGCAACCATCCAACCAATTCCTCATCTACCGAACCATCCATCCATCAAATCCATGTATCTCCAATTTAGATAGCAGGATGTTGTGAGGGATTGTGTCAAAGACCTTACAGAAGTCCAGATAGATGACGTCCAGATAGATGACATCCATAACTCTTCCCTTGTCCACTGATGTAGTAACTCCATCATAGAAGGCCACTAGGTTGGCCAGGCAGGACTTGTCCTTGGTGAAGCCATGCTCACTGTCTCAAATCACTTCCGTGTCCTCCATGTGTCTTAGCATAGCTTCTAGGAGGATCTGTTC
>RSEF01000002.1:18566643-18593924 GCA_003993805.1 Himantopus leucocephalus
GACTTTCCTTTTCTGGCTGACATACCTGTAGAAGACCTTCTTATTATTCTTTGTGTCCCTTGATAAGTTCAGGTCTAGGTGCGCCTTGGCCTTCCTGACCCCATCCCTACACAACCAGGTGGAATCCCTATACTCCTCCCAGGATTCCTGTCCGTGCTTCCACTGCCTGTGCATCTCTTTCTTGCCCTTTAGTTTGACTAGCAGGTCTCAACTCAGCCATGCTGGTCTCATTCTCCTTTCCTGATTTCTTATACCTGAGGATCGAGTGCTCTTGCACTCTACGGAAAGCATCCTTAAATATCTGCCAGCTCTGTTCTTCTCCCTTGTTCCTGAGGTCATTTTCCCAGGGGGTCCTATTGAATAACTCTTTGAAGAGCTGGAAGTTTGCTTTCCTAAAATTCAGGGTCCTGACTTTGCTCTTCGCCTGACCCATATCCCTCAGGACTGCGGACTCCACCACTGCCTGATCACTGCAGCCCAGGCTGCCTCCACTCTTGATATCACCAATTAGCTCACTTGCACTGGTGACCAACAGGTCCAGTATCGCATCCCCTCTGATAGGGCTGTCTATTACCTGGCTTAAGAAGTCATCTTTGATGCACTCCAGAAGTCTCCTGGATTGCCTACAGCTCACCATGCTACTTTTCCAGCAGATGTTGGGGGAGTTGAAGTCCCCCATTAGGACAAGAGCCTGGGAGCATGATACCTCCTGTAGCTGGAATAAGAAGGCTTCGTCAATAGGCTTGCCTTGATTGGGCAGCCTGTAGCAGACACCAACCACAAGGTTTCCTTTGTTGCCTCAGTCTCTAATTCTTCCTCATAGGCTTTCAACCTGCTCATGGCTATTCTTCAGAGACAGCTCTTCACACTCTATCCAGTTCTAGATGGATGATTTCTTCTTCTCAGGCCTCTTTCTGAGGACCATTTCTTATTCAAGTTGTTTCTCTCTGCTCCTATAAAACTGATTCTTAAAATTGCTCCATTTTAGTATTTACTTGAGAAAAGGTGGTGAAACCTCCTTTCTTTCACAATTTCCACAGAAGAACTTTTGACTTAACAGATTGCTTGGTTTAATTTTGCCAACTTCTGACAATTAGGTGCTCAAATCTGACAAAGGGACATGAAAGAATCCAGAGAGAATGACAGTATCTAAGCAATAATAATACAAATATATATATATATATAGTTTTAAAACACAAGAATAGGAGAAAATAAGTCAGTGGCACAAGGCTGGTGATTATTGATAATGATGTGACTGAGAAACCAAACGTTGGACATATGTTTCAACACTTGTGAACACTTGTTCAACCAATGAAAGTGGTTACTTTTGTTTAGAAAGGAAGAGGAAAATGTCACAAAAAGTAAGGACCAAAGCTCATTTTTAAGTGGCAGGTCTCCATAGGACTCCTTCAAATGAAAATTCTCCAATCTGAAATAAGTTTCTATGTCTGTACGACATTATACACTGCAGACCCTCTAACCATGAGAAAGGCTGTTTACCAGGCTTCTGACAAATAATAAGGTCAAACCTGGGCAGAAATGAAGAGAAAATATTATTTTACTTTCTTTTTGTTGTTTAAAATGCAAATTGTTTTATTTTGGCAGAGTATGTACAGATGACAATGAGATCATGCAGTGACCCAAATTCAGCTATTAATGTCTAGTAAATTAAAGTGGGAAGCCTGACTATTTTCAGAAAATCCAACCAACGAACCAAGGAACTATATATTTTGGTTTTGGGGCCAAAATTTTGTCTGCCATACTGTCTGTGAATGCAGTGTTGTCTTTGCTCAAATCACTGTGGGAGATTCCTTCTCCATGTCAGAAGCTGTGATGCAGAACAGATGCTGAGACATAATGGAGACCAACTATACTGTCTATGCAGGAGGCTCAGTCTGTGCTCATATATAGTTTCCTTACTCAGATGCCAAATCTGTGTCCCATTTCTATCCCCTTGTGACTGAGAGGTGGAAGAGAAACTTGAACTACTCAGTTCCAAAGAAGTTATATAGTACGCCTGAAAGCCCTCTTCATAGCTCGATTCTACCCCTAACTAGTGAAATCATGAGAATTCACCTGCTTTCGGGAAATGTGGACGGTTGTGCAAGAAATACAGTTGTGTACAGTGTCTTCATGTTTGAATCTAAAACTCGACAAACTAGGTCTATTCCCAAAGCTCAAATTCCAGTATTAAAATAAGTGAGCTGGAACAGGATCCAGTGTATTAATATTAACATGAGAACACCAGGCATTATGTGTTGCATCCATATTCCCAGAGGTCCAGTCTGTACTCTTGGCATAAGTGACAGCTTAATAAAGTCCCTCCTCCCTATTTGTTTCAACTAGCTCAGAAAGAGGAAAAATGGTTGATGTAATTAAAGATGAACTTACATAGCTGGTTAACTCTGACACTGCTGTCTTGGATTGTGATCTAAATGTGGAGGACTCTAACAGAACAGGGGATCAAGACCCAAACACAATTAACTGGATGACTGATGACATGTTCACTTGCATCAGACTGGTATTGGCACTCTCACACATGAGTGAGTCTCTGAAGGCCTAATCTTGTGGCTGCTGGGCAAACAGATGTTTGTCTTAATATTAGTATCTGGTTTCTGCAATGGGCCCAGGTGAAAATGGAATTAAAAATACCGTTGTTTCAAGGCAGAACACTAACGCTGTTGAGCATTAACACTGATGAGTTAATGCTGATGATTGAAATAAATAAACCATTGTGAGAGAGACAAGAAAATAAACAGGAAACTTAAAAGTCAGTGAGACCCCATTTGAGAAAGTTATGAAAATAATTTTGAGCACATTTCCATTCAAAACAGAAGTAAATATGATTTTTTTCAGGAATCCAGAATGTTTGGGTGAAGGGGGATAGGTACTGCTTCAGAAGATGGGAGAAGTATAGTGCAGTGGGAGAGGTGGGATAGAACAGCACTGTACTGATCTTTTTCACACAACCCACAGTTTTGCTAGCTGCTTGTATAAAAAATGTCCAGGTGCTAAACTGTACTATATTTTTCTCAAATTGATAGTACCCATAGTGATTGTGTTAGAAGGATGACGTTAAGGTGATGCGTTGTTGTTAAAGAAATGTCTGCAAGGATGCTTGAAGTGCACAGATAAATATAAAACAGCAGTAGTAACAGTAATCTTTTGCCATTACTTTTCCTGCCAGGCTACTCCCTTACACGCTCCACTCCTAAATCCATCTCTCAAGATAGTTTTATGTGGTATCTATGAATTTGGCCTATTTCAGTCTTGTTTTGATTTGTCCCTTAGGACCAATCTAACAGATATCTAGTAAGCATCCACTGAGTATTGAGGTTCTTACTAACAATACTTCACCCCTTGCACACATCCACAGAATTAATTTGACTTAATTATCTATCCTTGTTCAGAGAAAAAAGGTCAGGGTAAAAGACTATTTTCCAGATCATCTAAATAATAATTTCAACTCCTTCAATCTTCAGCATGGCCTCATCTTACCCTAAGGCTTTTCTAGAAGAGACTGTTTTCAAACTGTCTTGAAATATCCATGACTGTATTTTTCAAATGCTAAAAGCAGTGCAGGGCTAATATAAACACTGCCTTATCTAGGGCTGCGGAGGATGTATGTGATTTCCTGAGCATATCCTGAGCTTGTATCTGCTCACTTACCACTGATAAGTAACATGCCACTTTTGAAATGAAAATAACAGCATTTAAATAGATCCCTTTAAAGCAATGACACTAAGATATAAATGTATTTGAGATTTTTGTCCAAAATCTGATTTGTATCTTCATCAAAACCAATCCACATTGTGTTGGAAAATTAGAATAAAAAAAAAATGCAGACACAGAGGGGGAATAATGCATAGAATGAGCTGAAATATCTGTTGCTGGGCTAAATGACCAGCAATAAAAGACATAGCAACTCCACAAGATCCTGTGTAAACATTCAAAATGGAGAGGAAATATTTAACATAGCGAGAGAGGTTGTAGAAGGGCTGAGTCAGAAAAGATTAAGAATAGGACATATGGAACCAAATAGCAGAGTAACTTCCTGCCCATCAGATCTGTGCAAGTGTTTGGTTTTACTATTTTTACAATGAATATTACATTAAGGTCAAGAGACTACAACATATTTGATTTTAGCTGCTATGTTTACTGTCCAGTATTTTGTGGCAATTCCCAAGCAAAGGTACAGAAGAGAGAAAACATAGTCAGATAACTGTGCATGTGAGAAATTTTAAGTCAAATATAAGTGTACATATTTATTTCTGCCGGGAGGTTTAATCTCCATTTGCTTCTTGATCGCTAACATCCTGCAAAGATTTTCATGCTTGCAGGCAGTCCGGTTAGGCAGATTATTTAGATGTGTATTATCAGCCTATTCCTACACAGGTGGCTGGAGCCTTAGACAGACCTGTACACAGACTTTACAGTGATCATTGTCATGAAAGCAATTTAAAGATTAAGGCTGCATATTGCTACTATGTAGTAAGTACAAATGTAATGAAACAAGGCTGCTGGCCTCTGGGATGGTGTGAATACAGCTACAAATCATTCTTCAAACATCAGTAAATACAAACATAAGTATTATATGATAAGCTGCTGCTATTTATGAAGGCATAGATTGCATGCAATTTTACCTGCTCACACTCAATATCTTATTCCTTAGGAGTCCTTGTGAGATAGAGCCAAGCAAAAGCAGCTGCGGGTGTTTTGAAATTCAGCATGTAGGGGATAAGTTTGGGAACACCTAAAATAGAAATTAGAGTCTTACCTTTGCAAATAAGTTAATTTGGAAGCTGACATCAGCTTCTTTGCTAACTTACACGTCAAATTCCAAGTTAGCCTCTCTGCACAGGTAAAAATCCTGTTTTTGTCTTAAGGACCCCTGAAGTATTCATACCTTCTGTTTTTAAGTATTTCTGATGATTTCACATTGGGATGGAGAGGGACATAATATGAAAAAATATATTTGAAATATGAATGTAAGATATGTTTTTGGCTGCACATGATCGTATGTACACCACAGAGCAAATTATCCCTAAGAAACATATTTAAAGAATAAATAAGTATAGCAACTCACTAGTATAGGTAAACACATGACAACTGAATTTGGTTTTAGATTACTCTGAAAGCTAGAAATCATTTCTATTCAAGGCATGTTTCAATTTATCACTTTTACTTAGCATATAATTTTATGTCTAATAATTTCTTATTTTATTATGTTTGGTAGACATGGCATTTCACAAACACACAGGATGACAAGTTCTCTGCTTGGGAGAGTATGTAATAAACAGCAGACCCTTCTCTTGAAAAGGAGCCTTATTGCAAAAGAAAAGAGAAAACACAATTAGAGTGAAATCAGCTTTAGAGCGAGGGACAAATCAGGAAAAGATATTCTGGGGAAAAGCACTGAAGAGCCATCAGCAAAGAATCTGGGACCTCATATATAAAGAATGTGTCTCAGTGTCTCAATGACAAAACCCTTTTAGGGAAAAAAAGTCATGCAAGAGACAGACTTCTATATCTCATATGCAGTAACCTTGGAAAAGGGAGTTTAGACGACTAGCTGAGAGAAACAGATCACTTAGTGAAAATAATAAATTCAGCTGAGGAGAAACACTGATTGTTAGAATATGATTGACATTGGCTCTGGAGACAGATGTCCTCCTGCCCTCCCAGCTGGAAAGGCCGGCTGGGTGGAGCTCCTTTAGAAAACTGGCTGCTGCCATTGTACAGCTAAAAGAAGAGTGGACACGAAGAGGTAAATTTTCAAAGCACCGTGTTTATTAACTACCCATTGACAAATACAGGCAATTGTTAGTGAACCTCCTGCACATCCCTTTGAAAACCTACCCGGTTTGTCTGAGATGATATCTTGCCATTTATGCCAGAAAAGGTGGCTTCCAAGACAGAGGTGGGCCTTTCTTGACAATGGATAAAATGGGTGATCTCAGGAACCCTTTGCCTTTTTAAAAAGCCGTGTGAGGTCTCCCATACTACAATTCACATTCAATTTAGGTTTTTTTCTCTTCTCGCAAGATCAAAGAATTTTTTCTTATGTCATCACACATGACATGGGTAATGAAAGCTTTGAGAAGCTAGAACTGACAGTTTCCAGCATAGCCTCTATCTAATTCTGTAGCTTTTCAGTATTCTCATTTATATGGGGGCGAGAGGGGGGAAATGATTAAGAATACTTCACCTGGCAGTCCTTGAACGCTGCCCATTGTGAGTTGAGAACAAGCATAGCCTCACTATTATTATGCTTTACCCATGTATACTTACAATGAATAGACCAGCACTCTGAGTGTTTCTTCATTATAGCCGTGGTTTGCTTTACAAAGTGCTGGACCATGTATGAGCTAGTTATAAATCAAAAAAGTGAGAAGTTTTGGATCCCATGCAAAAATCTCTGTGAAGTAAAAGTCACACAACAAAAAAGGATAAATTCAAATTTTCAGATAATTCCATTAACATATGTTTGGACACACTGCTGTCTGAACATAAGTGTTGACTGTCTAGCTGGAACTTGGTAACATCAGATCATGGCTAAATCTCACATGAAACATGACACTGTCATTATTTAAAACCTTGATATGGTTTAATGTTTTTTTTCCCCCTTCTTTTTCTTTTTATTCATGGCAGTCTCTCTAAGCAGTTATACAAGACCATGTGTAGCAAAACAACAGTCATCAAGGAGAGAAGGTGGTCACCAGTGAAAATTGTGCACTACACCGTCACACTCGGTGGAAGCAACTCTCTCTCCTCTATGTACCTTCTTCCTGTTCTCAGTATCACAGGAGGAGAAAAGAATGAGGTATAAGTTTTCATAACATCCACCAGCTTAAATGTGATTCGATCGATTACATTTTGGTTGTGGTTGTGAAGGGTGTGTGCTAATTCTGCTGCTGAGGTTTGTAGTGGCACAGAGAGGGCCACTGGAATTTTTATATGTGCAAGGTTAAATTGTTCTGGACATATCTCTGGATAAAATGGTCTTTGCATTTATATTATGCCTAACTGACCCAACATGAAGCAGTGTGTGAGATGCAATGAAGAAAAAAGACTGGATATATTGCGTAAATACAGTAATAAGAATTCCAATGTGGATGGAGCCTGTCATCACTATTTTGTTGTATGTCAAGTAGGTATATGCATTTCTATTAAAATGCCTACAAATGTTCAGAAATCTTTTTGTTTCATACTGAGATGCGAAATAAAATATCAAAATACTTGATTGAAAATAAATGGTAACAATTTGGGAACGTCATGACACTTAGGTCTGATTTTAGTAATACTAAATTATTATGTACTGATACTCCGCAAGCAAAAGTTTTTGTTTTGCCTCAATTTGATAATAATCTCTGTCCTTCACAGCTGTTGTAGTATTGTAGAAATATAGTTTCATCGGCTTCATGGCTCTGTTTTTACCTCCAGAAGTAGAGTCAAGTTCCCACAATAGATAATTTTCTTGAAATTCTGTGAATCCAACATGTAGGAAATTTGAGACACAACCTGTCCTTTACAGAAGTGATATTCTATATAGTTTTGAAAACATAGCATAGGAATCCTGGAAATACAAATAGAAAATTGCCTTTTCAAATGAATTTCTCATTTCGGTGAAGCCCTTCAATGTCACGAGATAATCAACTGGACATTGTTAGCAATGTGAAAGATGGTTTTGAGGTAGAAGGAACCCTCTTCAGTCAGGCATCTTAAAAAAAAATCCCATCATTACATTGAAGGACAGGATTGGTTTTTTGTGGATTCATAGCTGAAAAGACACCAGGGGTGTTGTTTCTCAAGAAACTTGGAATCTTGGAAGACACTTAGGGGAGTATAGTCGCAGAGCTGTTAAGGAAGCTGGGTGTATATGATAAATTTGTTTACCATATACTGTTGTCTTCTGTGATGTGAACAGAGAAATTTAAAGAGAGAATACTTGGGTTTTTATGTTATATTGTTTAAAAATAATATGATTAGTTTGGGGAATGAACATAACCAGAACATCTTAATTATCTCTTTCCCATTTTTCATCCCATAAAGCTGCTTCCAACAACCTTTCTTTACAAGTTTGAGTTTCTTTTACAGAAGCTAAATTGAGAATCATTGGACAGCTCCCAAGTCTACATTTTTTTCCCCCAGTTCCTTTGTGGAAACAGCTAAGCTGCATAATTTGACATAGTCTGAATGTCAGTGCAAACATCCCACAAATACCGAGTGACTGTTTAACCTACAAAACATAGAGTGTACTTTGAAAACTTTATTAGCAATCTTTCACTCTCAAGTATTTTTATAAACTGTTTCCCAGTGAAAATGAGATGGTCCCTTAAATTGAAAAATGATTAATTATACAAACTATGTGACAGAAATGTTTATCTTTATAAAAGAAAAACATTTACAGAGTGATTCCAGTAGTTTATAGTAAGGAAAGATAATTAATAGTTTGTTGCTATTCTATGATTTTTCAGTGAGATAATCCATAGCTAGTGGTGTGGGGAATAGCTTCTATTTCTCAGTTCACCAAACAGAAGAAACCTCCACCGAGTGGTTTATCTTAATAGCAGACATCTGTCTGTTTTTCATTATTCACATGGTAAAGAGGAAAGATCTTTGTGCTGCTTAGGAGAGTCTTAATGTAGCATATAGTCTTAAAGTAACAGCAGATACAGCAGGGAGCTTTTTCACCACTCTTGCACTTAATGCACACAGGGTTAGTGGAAAATCCTTCAGATTCATGATAAGTGTTGTTGTGAAGAAGCTTTTTGTAGAAAACAGCAGTGTGCTCTGAAAGCTTCAGAGGGCAGGACCGTCTTGGGAAGGGACACATCCCAGCAAATGGTGTGTCCTGTGGTCCTAATACCTGTGCTGACACAGTGTCTCCTGGGCAGCTGTGGGTGAGAAGCCAGATGTCCGTGTCCCTGTGCTGAGGAGCAAATGTCTGAGCATGCTCTGGTACTGCTGGTCAAAGTAACAGTAAAATTCAAGTCCATGGCCCTTGCACTGTGGTTATGACAGCCTTTGGTTTGAATGTCTTTTCAGAAGGGGTCTCCATGAGGACTATTTCCTCACCAAAGGTAGATGGGGAAAGTAGCTGTTAGTGAAAAATAATGATGATTGTGTCACTACGTGTCTCAGCACTTATCCCTGCTGGTCACCATGAGCAGGGCAGTAGTTATAAGTTCCCTCCCCTCTTTCTTTTTCCTCCTCTCCAAATGTCATTGTGCAGTGTGATGTGATGATGTGACTTGATGTCCTGAGAGGAGAGGAATCATATTGCTACCTCATCTACTATCTTCACTATCCCCTGTCCTTACTGCGGTCGCATTTAGCCCCAGTATGATTTCAGGTTAAACAAACAGAATTGGCTAAAACCCCTTTGAAGACTGTCTTACCTATTCTAATAGAGAATGTAATGAAAGTATCTGCCTACAGGACCAAGTGCACAACAAAACCATGAGGGTATATCTGCTAGTTTAAAGCAATGAACAGAAGTCCTTGGATGATAGAGAGAGAGCACACAGAACAATACTAAAAGTATCAGTGGTCTGCTTTCAACTAGACAACTGTCTGCAGTGCTGGTAACATTTTCCATGCAGAAACAGATAGCAAGGTAGAGTTCAGAAATGAACATCAAAACCAATTAGAGGTTCAAAAGCTTTCTGTATGAGGAAGTATTGAAAACATTGGAACTTACTAGAAAGGTGAGAAATCAAAGGAGACTAGATAAAGGTGACTAATGTAATAAATGATATTGAGAAAATAAATCAGGAGCTCTCATTTAGTCTTTACAATAAAGTCATTTACAATAAAAGAACAAGGTGCATTCAATGAAAGACACTAGATCTAACACTTATTAAAGAAAATACTTTTTCTGTATTACCTTGTGAAAATCATTGTAACAAAATGTTACTGAGGCCAAGGGCTTAGCAGGATTCTAAGAAGAGGTAGATGTCGTATGGGAACATCTGCAGTAACGCTAGCTAGGAAGGCTCATTTTTGGAGGAAGGTAAGGCTTTCTCTCTTCATGACTTAAATAAAGCCACAGGAAGGAACTTTTCACTTTGTGATGACAATTATTTAATTGAAAGATCTCCTACAATTTCTCCCAAAGGACTCTGTGTTGCTCATTATGGTCTGACATGGGGTGGTACTCATGTTTCTATGGAACAAATTTGCCATGGAGTTAGCTGTTCACTGAGTGATCAGGGCAATGTGGCTTAAGAAGTTATCACCTCTCAGATGGGAGTTACTGACCTCCAGTCACATTCAGTAACTAAACTTTGTGTGTTTCTAGTCCAGCACAAAATGCGGTTTAAGAGAAGCAATTTTCATGTTACATTTCAGCAGACGTAGGGAAAGGGCCAGTCTTCCTTGCAAGTTACTTCATCCAGATGAGTGTCAGCAACTTTCCCACACTGACTGCAAAGCTATTTGACCCTCCTCCCCTGCTTTCAAAACCACTTTTTTTCCCCAGTGGTTTATCAGTTTAAAAGTACTGGATCCTAACTCCGATTAATTCTGAGTTAAAAAATCTGTATTGCGTGGCAAGGTTTTGGGAGCCGGGGGGCGGGGGGGAGCAGGGCTAAAGGGGTGGCTTCTGTGAGAAGCTGCTAGAAGCTTCCCCCATGTCTGATAGACCCAATGCCAGCCAGGTAGTAGTAGCCACTTGGCATCCAAATTCAAACTTAATAATATATATATGCTCACAGATATGTATGTAGCTATGTATATAGAACTGTGTATTCATACATATATAAGTATATATTCATACATATATAAGTATATATGTGTGCATGTGCATATACACACACACACATATTTACACACAGAAGATACATCTTCAAAAGTTTACTTTCCCTCTAATTTCTTGTGGACCGTTAATCAATACCACGAGTTTATATTGTATTTCAACATCATCAATATGAAGCCACCTTATGATCCATTGACTTTATTAAGCAACTCCTCTGAACATAGTGCTGCAGCTGACAAGCGTGGTTTTACAGAAGCAGGGTGTGCAACCTGAATTCAGTAGTCTTTTTAAAAAATAAGTCTGTCCCAGAGGAAGCAATTCTTGCTCTTGCAAAATCAACAATGTCAAGAAACAAATGTTGTCAGGTGACACATAGCTTATTTGTTATGCAGTTTATTTTGAATGCCTTTTAATTTTTTTATTTCTCTAAGGTAAATCACTACATGGTGGCTGGGACGGGAAAAATCTGCTTTTTGGTGTAATAGTATAATAATAAGTCTCCTTTTTTCTTCTTTTTTTTTTTTTAATCTGCACACAATTACCTACAGCATTTGTACAACCAAGAATACTCAGAAAAAATGCTACACTTGTCATAAATACATGGAAGGAGACTCTTTGTTTTGAGTTCATTTTGGGTTCAAGCCCTTATTTCATAGGTGGATGAAATTCAATGAGACCTCAAAAAAAAAAAAAAAAAAAAAAAAAAAGTTTGCNAAGAAACAAAACAGTTTAACATTTAGTCTCTCTTACCATGGCAAAAACACATGCCCAGAGTGCCTGTGTCTCCCTTCTAACAATGCAAGGAGGTCTCGAAGGATGTTTACCATCCACAGGAATACAGAATGAGAAAAGGTGTCTTGTTTTCTCTCTGCTCAGGGAGATTATGACCTGAGACGGAGATAATGCCAATCTGTTTAGCTGGGAAGGAAATTGCAAGCAGGAAAGCCTACAGATTTAGGCAAGTACAGCATTAAACTTTTTCTGGAACCCAGACAGAGGACACTGAATAGGGCAAGCGCGCTGTGGAAGAGGGCAGCCTCAGGGGACCCTTTGTGGAGAAGGAGCTGTGACCCCTGGCAGGGCTGTGTGACCTGTGGGCACCCCTGGCAAGGAGCGTAGGGAGCCGAGGAGCAGGGGTGCCTGAGGAGCAGGGCTGCCTGTGGAGCAGGGGTGCTGAGGAGCAGAGGGTTGCCTGAGGAGCAGGGAGGCCAAGAGGCAAAGGTGCCTGTGGAGCTGCAGCCCCTGGGCCAGAGGGGTGTTTACATGGCAGGAGGCTGGCGCTCCACTGTTCCCAGGCCTCCTTGAGAACAAAAGGCCGGTGAGGGCTGGGAGGAGATGTCTGGGGCTCAACGTGTTGCCTTTCAACTCCACATAATCAAACACATCATGGCTTGTCGGTGCCACACCTGGTGCAGGCTGTGAGGGGCCACTGGCTCGGCATGGCCGCTCCCCCTGTCTCCTGCCCAGGCACTGAGGTTGTCCCTGCACTGGCTGGGCTGGGCTGGGCTGGGCGGCCTTGCTGTCCCCTGCCCCGTGTGTCCCCCAGGGGACAGCTGCTGCTGGGGCTGAGGAAGAGCTTGAGTCCTCTCGGGCCGGGAGCCAGGCAGGTGTCGGGGTGACTGCCCCCGTGCCCTGCTCTGGCCAGCAAGAGACTGCGGCTTCTGCTCCTGACCTCACACGCCTGCTCTCCCCTGCTCAGAAGAGCCTGATACATCAGATATGGTCTCTTCTCACTTCTCATTTGTGTTTTATCCATTTCAAGTGAGCAGCACAGAGAATAACGGGGTGGCCGTGCAGTTTGCTAGCTCGAATTTACATGTGTGCAGGCAACGCACTGTACCAGAGACCAGACAGCGGGGTGGCATGCATTACCTTCTGCACGAGCACCCTAAAGCCTGATTTTTAATGGCTGGGGGTTATGCCAAAAGCTTTCCAAAAGCCAAAAATTATCTCTAAGAATGATAGTCCAGCTAAAAGTGTGGATTTTCATAAGGCTCTGAACATCAACACAGCGCTGAATTTAGTAATTGGTACACATAGAATGACTGTGCTTTGGGGATGTTGGTAGACCAAAACCAAAGACAACTGTGTTGATTACCCTCAGCCCCAGTAGGTTGGGTCATTGTGGAGTCATGATGGATCCTTCTGAAGTGAAACAAAAGATGAACAGCACAACAGATTTGAGCTATTGAAGTTCTTCATCTTGCTTCCCATGAAATTCATGAGATAATAGGTAGAGAATACAGGAGAAACAAGATTAGGGCACAGGAAAAGGAAAAAAAAAAAGAAAAAATAAGCATCGACACCATCCTGACCACTTTATCAGTACATGGGTCAATGAGGACTGAGGGCATTCTCCGGTGATTTATTTTCCAGAGAGGTTCAGGGTTTCTCAGGTGTGGGAATGTGAAGATTACCATGTTAGAGCCAACTCTGGACTCTTCTAGTGGCCGGTGCTGAACAATGGTGATGAAAAAGGATGCATACAAATCTACAAGTGTTCAGACCCTTTGATACATGGGAAAATATTTTTTTTAGGGTTTTTTTTTTTTTTTTTACTACTAGTACTAGTATTTTTTACTGGTTTATGACCCAGGACATAAAGGTTTACAGCCTTTTCCCTTTGCTCACTTCTTTTAGTAATTCTGCATATTTTTTTTTCAGACAAAGGCCACATCAGTGGAATGCATGACGATACAGTGTGAGCTAAGTTTATCATGACAAAAGATGCATCAGTTTGAAATATTAACCCAGCACTGCCTCGGAGGCAGTGAATAATTAGTTTAACCTGGCAACGAACAATATAAACTTAGCCACAGAGATGGTTGGTGTTATCATGTTATATTTTTATAATGCAGTAAGGACACCAGGTTATCATGATTATAGCAGCAGGAGAGTTTGTAGAATGAGCTCATGTATAAATAGTTGCTAAAAAACACTGTGAACATTTATGAGGCTCATTATTTATCATTAATTATTTAACTGCAGGTCCCCATGTGGGCAGTGAAATCCTGCTGATTTACTACTTCTCAGGAATAAATTACCACTTATAACTTGGGGTTTTCATGATTTTCCTTTTGTCATCATAAATAAACCGAACTAATAAGAATGTTTCCTTCTCCCTATTAAACTGACTGTTGGCAAGAGGCTTTTTGGCTGGTGACCTAATGTGAGACAAAATATAGGATAAGTGAAAAGCTGTGTATTTTTATGAAGTCTCAGATTGTTTGCAATAGATCTGAGAACTCAGCAAGGGATCAGTATTTGCTTACATTTATAGCGTATTTGTACAGGACCAGATTTTTGAAACTGCTCAGCAGCCACAATTAAAGCCAGATATTTTTTTTTTTTCTGAGGAGCAGTTTCAAATTTGCCAGCTAACTGAAGTTATTTTAGTACCGAAATGAGGACCAATAGCTAGATCTCCATTTTGGCACCACTCTGATCCTCAAAATCCCAGCTCAGCTGCTGTCTAACCCTTTAGGTGCCTTTGTTGCTACCAGCAAAGTCACTAAAGATGCACTGGGGAGCACGTATAGAAGGAAATCCCAATATCCTGAGACAGCTTTCAGCCCTTCTTCATGCTTCAGCCCTCAGCGGGATTCAAAACCTGCATAGTCTTCAGTGCATCTTTTGGCAGGTTTCCTGACAAGGAAGGCAAAACCTGGTGGATGACAGTAGTCTACAGTACGACACCTCAGACAACCAGGACTCAGAGACAGGCAGATGATGTGTTTGCACACATGTGTGCATGCATGTGTGTGCATAGAAATCTGGTTTATCGCAGACCCCAGAAGTTGGTACACTCTGCAGCCAAAAAAGCAGGTCTGCATTGCTTAATTTGGCCTGGATGCTTCAGTACTCAGCTCAGAGCTGAACCCCGTCAGGACTTGCATCCTACCCTGTAAGCACACCTGTGTTGCAGTAGAAGTGCTACTGTGGCTGTTTACATATCTATACATCTGGCTGCAAAGTTCTGCTAACCCAGGAGGATGTTTGAACAGCTAAAACCCATCTGAGTCTCTCATCCTTTTCAGACGGGTTCCTCTAATATGACTATGAACCCCCTGTGATGGGCTCTTCAACGTATGAAGCAGGCAAGTTTTATAAAAAGGTTAAATTTTATTTCTATAGAACGCAAGAGTATGTTTTCTCTGATCCAAACGTTGTGCTTAAAAATGTGGTATCACCTACATTTATTTCCTTTTATATATATATAAAAATGTGTATACACACAATAGACAGAGTATACATATATTTTCACATGCACATACATTATATATTTTTGACTTATTTATACATACACAGACACACATATATAGAAGTGATGAAAATGAGGTGGTATATGATTCTATGCCATTCTGGTCCCTCAGATTTCAACGTTTTTCAGGCGTGGGTAGAATACATTTTCTATTCTATTGCAGATTTTCATCTATGGCTTCACAATTCCTGTGTCAACTACTTCCTGTTCTGATGTCATGTTCAAAAAACCTAAGCCACAAACTCATGTCAAGAAATTTCTCATATTATCTAGAACCTAAGAAATCAAGGAGTAAAACAGAATGTTCACATACGCATTTAAAAAGGAGTTTTTTTAGTTTAATAGATGTTGTTAATAATAAATTAAATGTTGTCCAGCTGACTGGGTGGCATGTTACAACATTAAGAAATGAAGTACCAACTCTGCAAAAATTAGTGCCTTCTTATTTAGGCTAATTTACAGGATACTTGGAAGCTATGTTGTTCAGAACATTATTTTTTTTTTTTTAATTTGGGGATGGTGTGTTTAAATCTATTTTAATTACATACCTGTAGGAGGAAGTGGCAAGATTTAGGTAATTACACTAAAAATGTCGTGCTTGGGACTAATTATGTGTATAAAATTGCATGCTGGTTTGGGCCTTCATAAAAAATGTGCCCATAATGTGTTACTAGGCTCATCTCTAAAAATATAGTGAACATTGGCAGTATTATGTCAAAGGAAAAATATCTCACCACTGGAAGACAAGATTTTTACAAGCAGCCTTTAATATAGTATTTGTGATAACTCTATTGCTGAATTCACCCTATTTTCTTGCTGTTGATCAGAAAGTTTTGCCCTCTTCCCCATTTCTTCTGCTAAATTCAAGATGCGTACACAGCTAAGGGGAAGCATAACCTGATACATGTGACTTTAGCCACTTGGAAATGCAGGGGTTTTAGCCCTTTCTGTACTCACATGCATGCTGATGTGGGTACCTCTTTCTTATTATCTGTGAAGACACACACAGTCCATCCCTGTAGAGTTTCTCCTCCCACCACAGTCAAATTGATGTGAAAGGTCTTGCCAGTGGGTTATTTAAATCCTGATATTCTGTTCTTGCTTGTCAGGAATGCTGGGTATAAATCTCTTGGCACTTATCTTTCTACACTGCCCACTAACATTTTCTACTACTTCTGTCTGTCTTCATGACATTTCCTGGAGAGCTTAAACTGAAAGTGCTAATTATTAATTTAGGGCTAGATTCTGGCTCCTACAGCCAGAGGCATGCTGGAGGGAATGCAAAGGGACTCCGATTTGTTATATGCAGGTTCCTTACAGCTGAGATCCTCGCACATCCACTCCTTGGCTCATATTAGGAAACACTCATGATTCTTTGTAATCAAACCTGTCCACATCAGTTATGAGTTCAGATTACAAATGAAAAAACAGACTGTTAAAGTTTGAAATGATTTTCTTCAAAAGTGTAAGTACATTTGCTCAGTTTGAACAATGGATTGCATTAATCATTGGTGGGTTTTTTTTCACATCACAGGGGGGATTTAGCTCTAGGAAACAAATGTTTCACCATCTTGAAGCCCAGTAAGGCTCAGTGTTATTGTGCCAGTATAACAGCTTAACCAAGGCCTAAAGGTGAAGTGACTTGCCTAAGGTCATGCAACAGAACAGTGGCAGAGCTGTGAATCAAGTACAGGGTCATTTAAATCCCTGCAAAATGCCTTGCTCCATAAAATTTTCTTCCTCCCTCTTGTCAAGAATAAACAGTTTAGGCTTTATTTAGCAGGCAGGAAGCCCGCTACTCTTTCTCTTAATGTATCCCTGAGACAAAGTGTATTCACTGACCTGGTTCTAACAGGAAAACTTTCAGGCCAAACAGAAAGAGACTTTGTTCAAAGTACTCCTTGAGTTTCCTGCAACTTCACCATGGACTCACTTACATATTTTTCCAAACTGCCTTATTTGTTAGGTAAACAGTTCTTCTTATTCACTTGTCTTCAAGTCTCTTCTTCCAGCAGTGTCCCTGCCTACTTTTCTGCTGTATGGATTTTGCTGTATGATTCCATTGGCAATTTTTTCCGTAATTGTCTCTTATCTTCTTTTCCAGCCATGTGTTTTGACAAATCAGAGGTTCTGGTTATGCACAGCCTATGAATTTTGAGAAAATAACCCCCCAAAACACATAATGAAGCCCTCTGGCTTTTACCATCTCCCCCTTTATATTTTTCTCAAGAGCACCCTCTGAAAAGGTGCCTGCCCAAGAGGGGTTTGAGAGAGTGAAGATGAAGAGACAGTGAAGAATCTACAGCCGAATGCTGTAGATTTTATAACAGCTAAAATGTGACATGTTTACACAGTTGTGTATGTTGCACCATATTCTTTTTTCTCCCTGCCATATGAACAAGCCAGGGACCTGATGTCTGCACAGCACGCACTGATATTGTTTGAAATTTTAGATAAATATTAAAAAAAATATAAAATTGTTATTGTTCAGTGACGTATGAAGAGAAAGTGTTTTTGCATAAAAGTTGGTGCCATAAAGTGGAACAGTGTGTGAATGTGTCATCTTTTAACGGAAAATGGATTTTCATGTGGCAGAGAGGAGAAATACCCAGGAATCTAATCTAACGTACAGTCATTGCTATGAATTAATGGCATCATGATAGTGTGGTGTTTTGGTGGTTTTTTTCTCACTGGAAAGAAAGGTGTATAAACAAAGCCTGAGGGAGGTCAAGTAAATATACAGTGGGTACCAGAGAAGCCCACTCTTCTCTCAGCTGCCCTGTCCCCTTGCGAGGCCAGGCTGGTGGGTTAGGGGCACCTGGGAATGCCAGACTCCACCAGAGCAGTTTTGATGAAGAGATCTGGGTTACCTGAATGGCAAGTGTCTGTCCGGTCGGGGGGATAAGTGGGTAGAAGGAAGGAGCTAGAAGAATGGTTTGATTATCTGTTCTTTTTGAGGAAGCACAGCCAAATTTCAATTTTGGTTTGGAATCTGGAGATCATTTTGTTTGTTTAGTGGTTTCTGACTGCTCCAGCAGAGACTTTGAGTGAAATGCTTTGCTTTTGTTTTATTTTTGTCAGCATAATCTGACATTTTTTTTTCACCCCTGCTGTATTATCAAGCATGTATTTCTCTCTCCAGGACTAGTCTATTGTAATGATTGTATCTTAAACCATTGAAATTGAAAGCACTGCAGAATGTTGCTACCTGGAACTTACACAGATAACAACAAAGTAAATGGTTTGTATTTAGCGGTATTGACTTGAATCCATAAAGTCCTCAGGATTTTGAAACCTGCTTCAGAGACTGCATCTCTCCTACTGAGGCAAAACCACAGCTACGGACAGCAGAACTGTTTAAACTATCATTCCTCTGGTATTAATAAAACTGGGCATTTTCACAGACATGTTTTATGGGGAATTATTGACCGTGGAAATTTGCCAAAACAGGTGAATCACAGAATGCATTTCTTCATGCACTGGTTAAAAAAAAAAAAGAACACCTATGGAAAAGAGCTGATTATTCTGTTTCTCCATGTGTCATTTGTACATGTATAGAGAACACTGGCAAAGAACAGGAAGTATTTTTTCAGGTGCTTAATACACCACAGAAATAACATATTGAGGAAATTACTCACATTAGTAAGCTTTTGCATGCTTGGTGCCACATGCATAACTACACCTAAAGGTTTTTATTCCCAAGCAACCAAAGAATGAAGTTTATATTGCTCGTCTTGACAATATTACAAAGTTGGCCTTCATTCTTCTTGCAGCCAGAGCCTTGCACAATTATTGTCAATGAAGCACTAATGAAACTGTAATCTTTTATTCTGTGTGTTTGGTTTGTATCAAAAGCTGCTAGTGATGGAAGGTGTTTAGAAATGTCTATGCCTGCTGAATAAATGCCCCTTTCAGCAGACAAAGGGAAAGCAATTGGACCACTCTATAGGTACTCCAAAAGCCTCAGCCTTGGCTGAAACACAAGTTAGATGCCATCATTGGGAAGGTGCTTTAGGTATGGATGTGGTTGACAGCAACCTTTACAACCCTCCTATAAAAAACCTGTGCTGTTGTACAAAATGTGCCCCCGTTATTTGGCATTTTGAAAGTTTTATTTTTCCTAAGCTATATCAACAAATCAAGTGATTCAGAGCTCAACTAATCCTTATTTTTAAGTTTATGGGGCTCCTGGGTTCCAACATTTTTTAGTTCTAATGTTTAATATTTATTCGTGTTGCTTAATCACTGAGCAAATTCACATTAGAGGGGGAGGCAAAAAACTGGTTAGATCATTTTTGTCTAAACTTCAGCACTCTGAGAATCATTTCTAAAGCTAGTAGTCTACAGAGAGGGGTTCTCTAATACGATATGTTTAATTCCACCTGCATTCTAAGAAATACTAACTTATTGGCCAGATTATCATTAAATCTTGTACAGGGTGTACAGGGTAAAACTGTATGAGTTTTCAGGGGCTATAATGAATGGACAAATAAATTTCGAGGAAACAAGTTTTTTGAAAATTCAGGCTGAATTGAAAAAACAGCATCTGCCAAAAATTATGAAAAAAAATTTTGGCATAATAACTACTTCATAGTTTCTCACAAAATCACTGAACATTTTCAGCTGATTAGATCCCCCCATCCACGAAATGAAGTGAAAAATCTTTTTTTGCCAAGAAAACTTACTAAAATTAGAATTTGGGTTGACCTAAGACAGGTGTTTGGTTTTGATTTAGCATTTTAATCACCAAAGTAAAAATAATAATTTATTCTCCTGGCTTTAAAATGTCTCATTTTTGCATTGCTCTCCAATGTTCTGTAAAATAACTCTTTGCCTCATGTGAGATACCTTGTAGCATAACAAACAAATAAAAAATTAATGCTGAGAATTCACGCTTTAGTTTCATTCCTAATGATAAAGTTCTCCAGATGTGAAATGAAGACAAGCCACTATTTGTACCAGAACTTCAATTTCTCATGCTGAGGGACTGACAAGTCTCTCTGTCTGAAATCCCAGATGGCGTCTCTGGAGCCGTGACTTGCACTAAGCTTAAACAAGAGGAAAGCAGAAAAAAAGTTTAAATTGCAGAGTTTTTTATTCCCAGTGGAATAACTGTAATAGAAATAGCAACAATGATAAATTAGATTCTCTTAGTGCCATGTTGGGCATTGGCTGAACATATCCTCTAGAGATGCCAGTTCCAGTATGGCATTTATGTTGTAGTGCAGAAAGAAGTTCATACATTTTCTTTAGAAACTAATTTCTTTTCAACATACCTATATATGTTATAGATATCTTTTGCTTAGACGTCTTCCCAGCTTAGTCCATGGTGGGGCCCAACTTGCAAAGGCCTCATTATTAAAGGCTCATTACTGCTATGCCTGGAACCCTCTTCCCGATCTCTTCTTACCACAGCGTCTCTATTTGCTACTTGAGAATTCAATCTTTCTTCCAAGCCAGAGCTTTATACCTGTCAGCTAGATCCACTTGAGGGTAGACTTCACTCTCTACCAGTCTTCCTTACTCTATCCCAGCTTTGCTTTTTCTTCATTCTTATTATGACATGACTGAAGAATCTTTGTAACTAGCTCTTCTAAATGGTATGCAAGGTAAATTGGGAAATATCCCCCATTATACTGCTCGGAATAAAGGTATATGGTGTTGCTGCACTTATAATGGTTTAGTAGGTTTTCCTTCCCCTGTACTTTCTTAGGAGGAAAAAGAGCTGTGTCCATCATACATCCCTAGGTTGGGTTGTTACTACTCCTTACAGGTCCCCATAATCTTTGGCTGCCATTTTAGAAATTCTGTGATTCCTATCATGGTTTCTGTCACAGGGGAAAACTGTTGCAAAGGAATTAGTGATGGATTTGTGTGGGGTAGGAAGAGGGGTAGAATAAACTGGTTTCCTTATCTTACAAAGAAGAGGTCAGGTGCGGTGAAGCAATAGGTTGCGATTTCCAAAAGGCAGGTAGAGAAGGGTGTAGTCCTTTTCTATGCCTTGAAGCTTCAGAGCAATTCTATCTTGCCAAAGCATGATGCTCTCAGTTGTGCCTACACAGCATGACTGAGCCCTGACATTCAAAGACGCTCTAAGCAGGGAGTCTGTCCTTGTTTGATATCTTAAATATTGTGCTGTCTGTATTCTTCTATAAATAATTGACCAAGTTTTAAAAAGGAAATACTTTGTGAGCCAGCAAAAAAAAAAAAAAGATATGAAAATACCAGCAAAAAACAAGGAGGAGTTCAGACTCTAAGTCTGCACAGCTAGGATTTATGAAATGTAGTTAATAATACTACCTCATGTAAGAACATGTTGACTGACTGGCCTCCCTGGATCCGAGTAATCTGTTTATATCAGACACTACTGTTCTTGGGGGCTGGGGAGAGTCCCTTTCTGCAGTCAGTGTGAAAAATAAAACATGCCAAATAATTACAGTAATGATGCAAAGAGCTGGGGATGCAATGTAAAATTTCATATTGAATCAAAGTCAAAAGTGCTTCTTGGCCTGGCCCGCTAATGCTTTCTGCAACCGTAAAATTTGGCTGTAATTGTGCAATACAATACTGGTGAGAAAATGCAAAGATTATTACCGTGCTCTCTTGAAAGACAAATCCTAAAGCTGGACAACCAAGGTATGTAAAGCAATGGCAATTTATTTCCCCAACCAACAGAGAAACACAGAAGCATAGAAAAAAATCCCAACCTCCCATACCCCTATGATTATGAAAAGGAGAGAGACATGTTTATGTAAATGGTGGAGAAATCCTAAAATGTTTCACCTGGCAAATGTCCCGAAAGAGGAGGGCCCAGAAACCATTTTTCCTTGTCTGCCTCTTGGCAGGAGGTTTGCTGGCTTTTGTTTTGCACCATGGAGATTATACTTCATTTTAGTGGAGTCCACAAGGCAACCCTGCCGATAAAACAAACAAATGCCAACCTCATCCTCTTGATGTACCCCACAAGGCGCACACAAATTAGTAATCAGAGTAACGAGTTCAAGGTCCCCAAGGTCCCTTTGACCTTTCTATCCCCCTTCTCTGGCCTCTCCTACGGTTCAGACAGCCAGAGTCCAAGTTTTCTCCCCTCCCTCATCACTTTGTGACACACAAAAACATTGCTCAAAAAAGTACCGTTATGTTTCCTCCCAAAACCAATAACCTTATAAAATGGACTTAAAAATATACAAAGCTTGCCTGCTGCTGATCTTTTTTTTTCCTTTTCTAAGCCTATGCATGTGCACATAAAGGCATACATGCTGCTTTCTGGATGACAGAGTGATCCTGAAGGACACAGGTTTTCAGGAAGAGCTTGGTAACTTCAGGCAGAAACAATCTACAGCTGTACTCCCTCCATCACCTCTTCTCTGCTTTGCCTGCAATGACTGTGTTACTGTCAGAGTAAATTAGACTGTTGATGTAAGTAGCCAAAAAAAAAGTATTTTTTTCCTGATATAGGAAATGATAAGTAAATTAAAGTTTGTGCTTTACCAAACTGTTAAAAATTACAGAAGTCTTAGAGATCATGTTGTTGGTGGGATTACTGTCTAAAGACTGTTCCTCTTAACAGTCTGGTTTTTGCCTTAAACATGCTATCACTTTGAAGGAAAATGCTTGCCTATTATCTTGAAGATACATTCTCTTGGGTTCAGAAGTGCTTGTCAACCTTCCAGTAGTACCCTATGGTATACTTTTTTATCTATACTTGCTTCAACAGTATATGGCTTTATTGAAACATATGGAGCTGATATTTGACAGTGGCTGCGGAGGGGCATGTGAACCTACTGTGAAAAACTGTATCACCTAAATACAGTGTGCCAAAAATAATATAATTTTTTTATAGCTAGGTATTGGTGGTATAAACACTGAGAGGTGCAACTGCTGATTCTCCTGCCTCATTTACTCTGCAGCTCTCACTTGCATAAATAATATTTGCTGATGTCAACTCTCTTTCCAGAGCTACCAGCAATTTGACATGAAAGTTGCTGTAATGAGCTGATAATGACGGGCTTAGCAGAACAGTATAAACTGAAGTAATTGAATCATCAGCATTTTATTTTTATATTATTATTGATAAAGACTGATTAGAAGAGGAATGTGTTTTGAGTTATTCACATACACAATGTGCAGAGACCAATTTTTATTCTTTTTAGTGTACATACTGGGTCGCCTAATTGTCTACAGACACAAACAACCCCACTTTAGTATCTCTTATAAGAATAGAAAGGGGCTTTGAGGAAAAACATTGAAAGGCCAAAGATGTAGTTGGTGGCATCCAGAGAGTAGTGGTCAACAGCTTGATGTCTGGATGGAGACAAGCAATGAGTAGTGTCCTTCAGGGGTCTGTATTAGGACTATATTGTTTAATATCTTCATCAATGACATAGACAGTGGGATCAAGTGCACCCTCAGCGAGATTGCAGATGAGACCAAGCTGAGTGGTGTGGTTCACATGCTTGAGGGGTGGGATGCCTTCCAGAGGGACCTGGCCAGGCTCAAGAAGTGGGCCTACATGTACATCATGAGGTTCAACAAGGCCAAGTTCAAGGTCCTGCACATGGGTTCGGGCAAGCCCAAGCACAAATACAGGCTAGGCAGAGGATGGATTGAGAGCAGCCCTGATGAGAAGGACTTAGGGGTACTGGCAGATGAAATACTGGACATGAGCCAACAATGTGCACTCACAGCCCTGAAGGCCAACCCTATCTTGAGCTGCATCAAAAGAAGCATGTCCAGCAGGTCGAAGGAGGTGATTCTGCCCCTCTAGTCCACTCTGGTGAGACCCCACCTGGAGTACTGCATCCAGCTCTGGAGCCCTCAGCACAGGAAAGACATGGGCCTGTTGGAGCAGGTCCAGAGGAAGTCCACAAAAATGATCAGAGGGCTGGGGCACCTCTCCTATGAGGACAGGCTGAGAGGGTTGGGGTTTTCAGCCTGGAGAAGAGAAGGCTCCGCGGATACGTTGTTGCAGTCTTTCAGAACTTAAAGCAGTCTTATAAAAAAGATGAGGACAGACTTTTTAGTAAGGTCTGTAGTGATAGGACAAGGGGTAAGGGTTTAAACAAAAGAGGGTAGATTCAGACTAGATATAAGGAAATTTTTTACAATGAGTCTGGTGAAACACTGGAATAGGTTTTCCAGAGAGCTGGTAGATGTGCCATCCATGGAAACATTCAAGGTCAGGGCTCTGAGCAACCCGATCTAGTTGAAGATGTATCTGCGTATTGCAGGGAAGGTTGGATTACAGAATCACAGAATCTCCTTGACTGGACTAGATGACCTTTAAAGGTCCCTTCCATTCTAAACCATTCTATATTTCTATGATTCTAGTTCAAAAAGACATTTCTGACTGAGTCACTGGCTGTGTCTACATTCGCCTGTAATGTGGCCTTATTAGAACAGATCTGTAAAGTGAAATAGAGGGTGCAAAGGATCCATGTCCACACTATGGATTTCATGGGGATATATTTCAAGCCAGTTTTAATCTAAACTGGTGGACTGAATCCCCTTCAGGTGTTACTCGGTGTGATTCTGGAACATAACTTCACATTTAGTTTTATCCCCAAAGAATCCAAATTGCTCTTGCTGATGAGATCCCTCACTGATATGAATCAGTTTTGATGATTTTCAACCATTTGCTTCAAAAACACGGTATTCATCTGAACTAAAACAATAATTGGACACACTCATGAAGACACACTCCTTTTATTTGCTGCCTTCTTGCTGAAACTGAATCTGGTTTGTGGAGGACTTGTGCAATCATTGTTCCAGTAGAGAAGAATGACATCTAACAGATATGTTTCAACCACAGGTTGAAAGACAACTTACCCAACCAAGTAGACACCCATTTCATCTGACAGGCAGCAATTAGCACCATGGCCTTTTGACAGTCAGCTGGTCGCACTTTTTGTGTGGTTCACTGTTGTGCTCCAGGTGGGAGAGAGCTCAGGCTCCCTGGGGCAAACGGGCTGCCTTCTGACATCTTACTCTTAGATTTTCCAGGCATGTCCAGAGAGAGTCAGAAGAGGCATTAGAGCAAAAGTGAAGGGATTTAGTCAATCACTGATAAGTGTGGGCCTATGCATGTAGCTAAATTACAGAAAAAATATAGCAAAAATAAAATAAGTCTTCCTTAAGACTTCTCTCTCCCTTCCAAATTTTTGTCAGCACTGGTTAACGGCTCGAAACTGTGAAGGTTTCAGTAACTATAAGGAAAAACATTCAAAATGTAAGATTTATTTGCAACCACCACCTTCATTTTGACCTTTGACAAATAATCTCATCTTACTTCTGTTATTACTATTCTATTTATGAATTTTATTTAAAATTACATTATACCAAACTTTGCTACTTCCCAGCAGAGAAGTTTTATGATACAGACTGTATGACAAAACATGTCATATGTGTATCCAGAGCTTTTTGCTTCCTACGGAATCTCCCTCTGAAGCTGGTCCCCAAATAATAATAAAGTAATGGACACAGAGAGTTAAAACTGCAGCATCGGTAAATAATTCAACATGACACTAAACATCTGAAGCCTTATCATGAACTTACTGTGTATTGCTACTATGGAGATGTTTAATGTAGCAGACGTGGTTATTGCAGGAAGCTGCAGAATTTTATATGAAGTTTTTTGCGGCCTGCTAAATGAAATTAATGATTTTCTGATTAACTGGTTGCAGTTAATCAGTTGGATAAAACTTCAGGGAGTCTATAAAATAAAGCTGGATTTGAGATGGTTTATATTAATCATGAAAGGACAACTACAGCTGCTGCTCATTTCTATTGTAAAAGATGATGATCAGTAATTTAGGAATAATCTGATTGCTGAAACAGGAGAGAGAAAATATGAACTTATGTCTACTATATGATTACCTGAACTTTTGTATTATCTTAAAGCTTTGTAATTCTTGCAAAAAAGCAGGGGTGAAAAAAGGAAAGAAAGCAAAAAAAAAGTTCTGTTAATTTTCTGTTAATTTTAGTAAAAACTCTGGTGGTAGTAGAAAAGTTTAACGACTATTTGCAAGTGAAACTTCAGCCTATGTGCATGGTATTGTGTTGCTATTCAAATTATAGATGGATTGGAACATCTTAAAGGAAAACTATGGTATTAAAACTACCTCCAGAACTTCCTATTGAAAACGAAACTTTCAGAAAAGTTATATTTATTTGAGGTTCCATTTTTTTTGTGAAGGTAGACATGATATTTTCAAAAATACTGCAGAATATTATACAAAAGATTGGTCTTGCACCTAAACAGTAAAAACTCATCTGAATATGTTTTTATTTCTATTTTACATTTTTAAAGGTTTCAGAAGGTTTGTAATTTAAGTCTAAAGTCAGTTTTCTAAGCTAACTGCAAAGTATTCCCGTAGAACTACATATAGCAGAACACTATTGCTTTCACAGAGCATTGTGCTTCAATATCGCAACACATGTAGGATGAAATGCACTCCTCCCATCATAAACCTTGATTATCAAACCATTTTTTTTTGAGATCGCCCCCAATGACTGAAGCAATAGGATTTATGTCCTTATTCAGAAGGTGAGCTGTGTTATGTGGGGACTGCCCCTTTGTGGCTGTTTGTACGAGGCCTGTGCTGGGGTCAGTTTTGGTTTCTATTAAAAAAGGCTGCCTTTTAGACCTCTTTCCAATGCCTCTGCCACAGCTTAAGCAGCATCTTTGCTTCTCTGTGCTTAGAGGTTTAGGGTGATCTATTATTCCACCCATTTGATTAATTCCCCCAGCTCTGGTTAACTTGGTGAGCTACTTGGTGATAACACCTCTTTAGATTATGTTTGTAGGCATGTTATGGAGTCAAACCATTGAAATAAGTCTGTGCTTTATTATAGACTCTGTTTCAAGCTAAGAAACATCTCATTAGTGCATAAATGCTCATTGGCAGGAGTGAACCAGAAAATGTAGATCCTGAGTGGTGAATTGAGGGACAGTCCAGGATTTGACTGGATGCGTGTCGGAACTGATAGGATTCACCAGGTATTGCTGCTGTATATCAAGAAGTGCCTATAGCCAAAAGTCTTAGAGTAAAATTTCAAAATTCACTAGAATACAGTGAGAGAAGTTTAGTTTTTCTATTTTTCTATTGGGAAAAAGATACTAAATGTTGTATAGAAGTCAAAATCTTGCAAATCAATAGTTAACTTTTAAATCAGTACAAGCATGAGGAATACATCTGGGGAGGAATAACCTTATGCAGTAGGTTAGGGGCTGACCTCCTGGAGAGCAGCTCTGTGGAAAGG
>RSEF01000002.1:18594024-18604870 GCA_003993805.1 Himantopus leucocephalus
TCCAACCCTGACCATTCTGTGATTCTGTGATTCTGTGAAAAGCCAGTGGACAGATCAGAAAAAGATAACTATTCTGTTCACTATGAAGAGATAAGTGGTCTGTCTTTGCCAGGTTTAATGGGTATAGTATATAAGACATAATTTAACTAGCAAAGAACAAACAAGGTGAACATGCCTTTTTGCACCAAATAGAACCTTATCCATCTGCTTGCCATTCTGGAAAGTAACACATTCCTCCAAGTTAATGGCAAAACATAACAATTTAATGTAATATATCTACACAAAACCCAATGTTCACTTTTTAACTTCATAAGTAACCTGTGGTGAGCCAGGAAAAGCCCCAGTGCAATCAAGGATCGTGCATCAATACAACGCTGATGTAGGAGTTCAGTTAAATAGCAGTGAAAAAGGCAATTATTTTTCACATAGGCATGGTCTAAAGTGTCCAGATAATGTTTTCCTGGCATCCTCAACTATATTTTATGCTGTTTTAATTTTGAATTTCAGTCTTCCTATTGTGATCTAAATCACTGTCAGACATTGGGAAAGGCTGAATAGGACACAAGAAGTGTTGGACAGCTATTGTAGAGAAAAATCATCTCCAATTCAAACCAGAGATCAGTTCTTCCTGTTACTGCAGGCTTCCTTTGTAAAAGCAAAAATCTCACCTTGACTACTTTTGCCTCAGGTTCCCCCACTGATGCTGTAGGCCCTATTGCCTGTCTGCCTTATGAGGCAATTAAAGGCATCAGAGTGCAAATACTGTCAGTTGCTGAATGCTATAGCAAAGAGGACTTAAGACATAGACAGTACATCACATCAGCAAGGTATTTTGTGCTAGGATGAAGGAAAACTGAAACCAGATTCATAGCTGCTGGTACAAAAGAAAATGCCTCCCTCGACTGCTAAAGAAACACATGTCCTTTTGTTGTTGGAGGATGTGGCTCATGAAACCAGGTCGGGGGTTATGCGGACCCTGTGTAACAGGAAGGGTGACCAGAGCACATATCCCATGCAAAATAATTACATTCTAGAGAAAACCTGAGAGCATCCCATCACCAAAAGCAGTATTGCCTCTTGGTTAAAGCTTCCACACCTTGGCCAGCAATGGACATTTAACTCCTGTTGCTTACCTCGTGGGTGGCTACTCTAATTACTGAGCTAGTGGGTGGGGGAATCTAGAAAGTAAGGGACCATTTTTTACATTCCTGATTGGGAAAATGCACCTGAGGACACATCCCCAGTCAGCCCCATAGGTATTAGTTTGTGAGTTGACAAGATCTGGCAGGTACCCAGTGTCCAAGAGATTTAGTGATGAACACGTTGAGAAATAGACTTCTGAGCAAAAGGAAATGTGATGACAATGTGGGTGCCTATGAATCTTAGATCAAATATTAGGCAGTTACATCTGAGAGCAGTAGTTTTGATAAACTCCTTTTGATGAGGTTTGTGGATTTGATTCTAGGTTAACTGATAATGTTGCATATTTGCTAATGTAGTACAGTATGAGCTTGTAAGTATGAGCTCTTTAAGTAAAAGATACGTGTAACATACGCAATACCAGTAACATATACTGTCAATAATATTATATATAAGGACATAGATATAGATATACATATATAGATACAGAAGCCAAAAAAGACAGAGATCCAAAGATGATAGCCAAGCGCATCTGCTCAAATAGTTTGACAAACGTAGATGAGCATAGTGAAAATAATCAAAACAATTTATCTATATGTTAGCTCATGGCCACATTTGAATCAGCCAGTGTATGGAGCAACTGAACTCTAACACTGCCTTTTGTTTCTGCAATGTATTTGTTTGTTTCAAAAAAAAAAATATTTAAACACTGAAGAGGTATTAGTATGAACAGATGGAAATGTGGGATTAACAGGCTAGCAAAAAGACTTGACGCAAGGAACAGATTATTCTTCTAGCAAACTAATGACAGTTAACAATGGTCAAGCTACTTTTATAGTCAGATACAGTGGATTATGTTACAATAAAATTAACATGGAAAGGATAGCAGTTTTCTTTTTCTCTCTCTTTCTTTCTTTCTATCTGCCTTTCTTTCTTCTTTCTTTTATTTTCTTTCTTCTTTTCTTTTCTTTCTTTTCTTCCTTTTCTTTTTCTTTCTTTCCCAGAGAGGAAATGAACTATTTTCATAAACTAACAAAGGAAATACTGGGCCATTCATAATTTAATGTAAAGAAAAAAAAAATAGAAATCAAGGCTGGATGCTTCCCTGTCATTGCCTTTAATCAAAGGGAAAGAACTGGGTCTAGTACAGGGTAATGTTGTATGGCAGTCTTGGTATAATGATCCTTTCTGGCCTTAGAAGTCCTTGAATTTGCCATCTACTGTATATTTTTTTTTTCAATTTCCTAATAAGCTAGAACTTCTAGTGAAAGGGGAGAAAGCCTGAAAAACCTGGGCTTTTTTGACATGAAATTAACACACAGGTTTATTTCTGCAGCTCCTGTAAGAGATAATCCTTTTTTAGCCACAGTTCTGAGACAAAATACTGTCTTGCCTAATTGCTAGAGCGTTTACCCTAGAGATGCTCGTTCAGATTCCCTCATACAAAATTGAAAATAACCTCAGTTTCACTGTGCAAGGAAGTGTACTAGCCACTAAGCTAGAGAAATAATAGAGGAGAATTCACCTTCCCAGTTTTTATGAGAACACTGACCAGCTGTACTAACTCTTGTTGAATCTAGGTGAAGTCAAAATCATTCCTTCAGCTCCGGACAATGACACCTCTTTTCCAAAGGTCAAGCTGTTTCTATAAGAAATCTAAGATTACTATTGTTTTTTAAATCAGCTTTTGTGAATCACATTTTTAGGGCAAACCTGCATGGCCAGATAGGTACAGAGAAGCTCCTTATCTGACATCCCAATTTGACCAGACATTTGCTACCTCTAGGACAGGATGTCAACATCTGTCCTAGAGACATGTTCTTCAGAATGACAGAAATGAGGGGCACAGCTAACATGCTGTCCCTCCCCAGGGTGGGAGGAGGCTGGCTTTTTTTCAGTCTGCATGTATTCACATATGCATCTGCTTAGATATCTCATCCATCACATATGGAAGACCTGTGCTTATTTTGACATGGTAGGCTCCATTCTACCATGGTGGTAGAACTTCTGAAAGTTAGATCTTAAAATATTTGCTGTTAAGTGGCTGGAATCCTTTTGAAGAAGCAGGGTTAGCTTCTCAATGAAAGGAAAGGGGCTACTCAATTTCCTCTTGGAAGCGGGATGGCAATGATATCTGCTACCTTGGGAAAAATTAGGTGTACAGCACAGGCTGGGACTAGTTCAGTAAAATTCCAGCCTATTGTATGTCAGAAAAGAGCAAAGGATTTCTGTAACTTAGCCAGATTTCATTAAATTAATGGATGGATAACTTCTGAGTGATCAATTTAGCCAGTTTCTTAAAAGAAATTCATTACCAGCTGAAAGTGTATAATGTCAAAATTTCTACAGGCAACTTAGGTGAAATTCTTTACAACTGTGCAGTCATGCACAAATCAATGTCCTTGCAGAGAGCCAAACTCTGCCATTCAAGGGAGGTGAGTGCCAACACAGGGTCTTCAGCTGGACAGTGGAAAGGTCTTCTGATGCTGCAGTCAATTTCTTTCCAGCTGGAGCACAGAAGGAAAAGTCAACCTGTTACTGCTTATGTCTCCTGATCAGGATTGACCTGGAGGGCTATGACTACATGTTCATGTTATCCTGGATTCCAGATTGAGCTTAAAAATTTGTTCCACACATACATTCTTTTTCCTGGTATGTCCAGGCTAACTGCCTTTTTCAGAAGTCCTCTTTCTGCTTTAAATTATTTTCTCCTGAATTCAAGCTATCAGGAAAGGAAGACAGTCATGATAGAACATAATTTTCTATTCTTTGTTATTCTTCACAGAAGGAATATATTTTTGTAGCATTGTTCTTTGACATATCACTCCTCCGAAATGCATATAGAAAAAGAAAAAAAGGCTTGATCTTGTAAAATGTTGATCAGTCTTTCCCCTGTGAAGTAGACGAAGCTATCTGTTTGAATGAGGACTGCTAGTAGGGTCTACTCCTGAACATGTGTATTCTCTACCTTCAGTTCACAGTTGGACTGCAGAGTAATGGCTAATTCTTGAGTAAAAGGTTTCTAAGTATTGAAATTTATCTCATCGCAGAAAAGACCAGTTAGAACCCCTGAGTTTTCCAAAGGAACCATTTTACTTCCCTCCATTTTCCAGCTTTGAATATGTATTCTTTCTTAATGTTAACTTGTTCTAGCAAGCAGTGTTTCTTGCCTGAAAGCAAGCCTTGCTCTGTTTCTAGGGTTACCAGAGGAATATTAAAAAAAAAGTAGCAAACAGCAGACCAGAGCAGTACTCAAAAGTTTCCAGGTCTGTTTTGCAATACAGAACCCAAGGGTTTTTGATAGGGTCTAAATTTGGCAAAATCAGCTTTCCCATCCCTCTCTAACTTTATTTTTCTGCCCTCTAACTATTTTTACTCCAACTTTCCTTCTGTCTCCGTGGATATAGAGAAAAGATATACGGATAGGAGTCTGGGAATAGGATAAGAAAAGTAAAACTTCCAGCAAAAATTTAATGTTGTTATGCTGAAAACAAAACCAAGAACATAGCACTGGAAATGAGTATATATCAGCATAAATGTATGGGGACTATATAATTCATTAATTCACATTAATGAATAGGATGAGTATGTTGTCTAATTCACAGACAAAACAAGACCCTGTGGTCCTATCTGCATTTCTTCCGTGCATGCAATATTTTGCTGCCATGCATGAGTTCATTATGAAATGGGTGAGGATCTTATTCCAGTGTAGAAGTAATAAAGCTGATGTCAGCTGTCTCAGGTAGCTTCAGGTACAGGTGTTCAGGCTGGTGAGTTTTATAGGTCTCTTTGTAGGCACCCACCATCTGATTCAAGCCAAGTATATGAAGCTGATAAATGCAGTCACGCCATTTCTTTAAGAACTTAGCTGCGTAACTCAAATGCGCAGGCTTCCCCATTCCCTGTGACAGCAATGGAAAGCAGTTAGAATCAGTTTAGTATACACAGACATTTAAATGGGGTACCTAGTTAATGCCTAATTTAAACAGCTTTGTTGTAATTCCTGGAGGCACCTGCCTGTCTTGCATTATCTTGAAGGAAAACTGAGAATCTGAATCTCTTAATTAAGGTGTAAAAATGAAGTTAGACAGGATCAATAGTCCCCTTTTGCACTAGATTAGTACTTTGGAGATGTGAGGTTTTTTGCTGGGTAGTATGGCTTCCTACAGTACTGTAGCATTCAAGCTACTATGCAGTAATTGTTGGTTTCTTTAAAAAGGTTGTATTTTTTTAAATGGCATTGTTATTGGCATTGGCATTTAAAAAATCCACCAAGTCTCATGAGATGATTACAAAGATGACGAAAATCGGAGTGGATGGCTACTTGCACAATGTTTCTTTGTCCAGCAGGACTATACTTTGACTTGACTTGAATATAAAACGTACAGAAATATCTGCAAGGCCTTAGGCTCTTCTGTGTGGTTCTAAATGCAAATTAAGATTAAAATCTTCTTTGTGTGCTATCTTTTTATTTTACTGAAAGGATACATTCTGCATTCATAACAAAATGAATGCTTTTCAGAATAAAGTTAGGGAAATAGTTTATCTCTTCTTAGCAGTATGCTGATGCTATGTTTTCCACATTATTTCTACCAATGTTTGGAAACACTAATTGAAAGAAATACATGTATTTATTGTGTGAATTTGATTTACTACGTAAAAGTTTTAGACTTGAAAAAAAATGTTATCAACGACTTTTATCTTCATACAAATTTAAAAATAGTTTCAACTGAGGATGTAGATTTATTTAAAAATTCTGCTGACATTATGACTTCTTTAAAAATCTTAGGTTTTTTCACTGAAAGATATGCAGGAAATCCATCACTACTCAATATCTCTATAGGATTCTTGCTTGACTGGAGTCAAGTCTCCAGCTGCTGTGAGATTTAATAACACCCTGGTTATGATATCATCAAATAACAAAACCTTCTGGACAGCTGGAACAATTTTTACACTAATGCTGTAATTAGATACATAGAATTGTCTTGGTACAGAAAATTACTTAAGGCTCAGACAAAATACAATGTACCACTTACTAGCCAAAGGTCAAAGAACTTGCTTCCAAATCCACCAGCCTGTTCTTTAGAAGAATTGTCTGGGAACTATGGGTCCTGGATAGTTTGACTGAAGAGCTCATATGGAAAGACAAAACTACAGTTTCCAACTGAAATTATTTTTCTTATCATAACACCATATTTATACCATAGGCCAGCAGTTTAATGTTTTTCTCCTGGATTGAAATCTTTACCTTAGTTTGGATCTATTTCATAATAGATATTTTAAGATACTGTTTTCTTTTTCTGAAAACAAATATAAATATTTCACAAGAAAGCGCACACAGAAACATAAGCTTGTGGCCAGAAGGGTTAAAAGAACATCTACGTCTGGGATGATCGTACCCATTTGATATCCAAACTCACTCACTCTGTAATAAGTACAGGATGAGGCTCTTGCAAATAGGTCATGCTTTGCAAGGACTGCCGTTTGGCCAATTTGGTTCATTAGCTATTGAATTATTGATGGTTCTTCATATATCTTTGACAAAAGTTTATTGATTCAGACTGATTGCAGGTGCCATTTGGAAAGTGGATTCTTTCAAGACCAAAATGGTGTTACATAGCACTATTATTGACAAAACTGAATTTGGCACACAGATAAAAGATTGAATCAGAAGTCCTTGAGTGATTTGAAAAACTGAAGCTGTAAAACTTTGCAAAATTATAAATATTTTAGCAATTAGAACTATAAGTGTTTGGTAAAACAGTGGGATCTAAATCTGTTCTTCAATCAGAAGAATAGAGCTGCCCATGATGTTAGCTTGAGTTTTTAACTACCACAGTAATCAGAAAGGAAGCTATTCAAGCTTTTTATGCACTGAAGTATTATTTTTACTTTGTCAATAGCTACGTGAATGAATGTGAAATGAGTTGAAGTGATTTGGCTGGGATTCAGTAATGCATGGGAAATACTTAAGATGCAGTCAAGGAGGCTGCAATCAAAATTAATCCAAGTAAAATAACTATCCATCCCTCTAAGTGGCAGAAAATATAGTAGAATAGTGAAGAAAAATATGAGGGCAGAAGATTAAAAGGGGGCCCTTGAACTAGACAGCTAATTTTTTTATACAAGGTGTTGTACTCAGGCTGCCAAATGAAGACTAAAATTTAGCAACATTTAAAAATTGATTTTTGTTTCTTCATCTGTAGAGAAAAAACAACTCCTCTCAAATTAAGAATCAATTTTCTGGAGGATAGAGAACGATAGGAGGGAGATGGAAATGAAAGTGTTTGATTTCACAGAAGATGAATCCAAGAATGGTACCAAGGGAGATGATTAATTAAGTTTAGAAGGCAGTTAGTTATGTTTCTGAAGATTGCATTGAGGAACAAAGTGAAATGACAATGTTTAGTATATAAAACACACAAAACTTTTGACAGAAATCCTTTCTTCTGAATTGCACATAGCCTGGTGAATTTGTGACATTGTTCGTAATATGATGTGCTATATTTGAGGTTCGAGGAGATTCATCAAACCTTCATCAATTCTTCATCAACCTCTTAAATCTACTCTATCTCCCACATTGTATCCCATCATTGAGATCATGACAGATTCCTGAGTAAACGCTGCCTTATTTGTGCCTCCCAGTGCCAGAGAAAGTGCTTCTGAGAGACTGACTAGGAAGAGATGGTGCCCCTGGACACTAAAGGGAGATTTTGTATATGGATGTGAAGCTGGACATCCTGGGTGGAAAACTCTGTGCCATAAAACCCAAGTATCATGGTTTGATATCTGACAGCTGCATAATATCCCAGCAGCTTTTTCCTCTCCCAACCTACCAGCTGTCCAACTAAAAATGGAAATGATTTATGTTCCCCAAAGACTAACTGATTGACAGGCAATGCAGGAAGGAGTAGTAGGGCCCCACTGTGACTGTAGCATCTCTAAAGCAAAGAGAAGGAAAGTGGTGAGATCACAGGGATACTCTGCTGGGATAAGGGAGATTTCTCTTACCCAAGAGGCTGAGCTATGCATGCCCAGGCATGGTAGAGAGCTGGGCTGTGATTTTTATTGAAAATAAAGAAGAAATGCACTACCCCAAAGGGTATATATTTTCCTGATTTGTAACCCAGACATATATGGTATAGTGGATTATATATGTTCACCATATAGCAAACAATCAGATATCACTTTTACACAGTGTATGTGTATATTAGTTTCAGGAGGGTAAAAATATAAACTTGCTGGAGTCTCTGATTTCCCTAGGTAATAAAGTTATTCGGAGAATATTAGTTGACAGCTACACCCACTTGCAGTCATCAATTCTGCAAGGGCTGGTATGGAAGTTTAAAATGCCAGTATTCATCTCTTTCTCTCCCCTAAGTCTTCATTATAATGTATCTCACTATTTTTTAGAAACTTTCAGTCTACTTTTTGGCAGATATGACAGGCGGCTGTAACATTGATACCATCAGTGCTGTTCATCCTACTTCTTCTCACAGTGATTCTTAGCACATATTAATTAACAGAAATAGGAAAGGTGCAATCAATTTATTTAATGCAGTTAATTAAAAAGAACTTGTAAGCTGCCATCAGATAAAATTTGGCTTATGCAATTGCAATTTGACAAATTTTAATGAAAATCTTTTCTTTTTTTTTAGCATAAATGTGCTTCTTAAAGTTTTCTTTCATTAACAAAAATATTTTAGGGCACATAGAAGGGAAGCTTGGAAAAATCTTATACAGCTTAGCAAAATATAAAGACACCCTGTAAATGTAGGACTTATGTTTTTCAAAGCTCAGTGTTAGGCAGGAGGAGGAGCAAGGAAGGAGGACAGGCTTTGAATGCTTGTAAGAACAGGGTTGCCTTTTCCTTACATTTGCTTACCTATTAGTAATTATTAGGAACATTTTAAAATATGATTTATAAGATATACTTATGAAATGTTACTTACCATATGCACAAATATGCCACAAGTTAATTAAATCACATGCGTAATTTTAAATAATTGAGCTAAGTACAGCTGGAGAGTTCAGTGGGACTAGTAATGCAATCCTTAGCATAGTATTTAATTACCTCCTTGTGCGATCCAACAGAAAAAAAAATGGCCTTACAAAGTGATCTAAAGGTCAGGAGATTCAGCCTGCATTAGATCAAAGGCAGTGGGAGGCACACCAAGAAATACAACTAAAATATGGAGGTAGTTTATTAAAATGAATGCTTTAGCTAATCTTGTGTGGTAGGGCTAGAAGAGGGAGAAAGACATTTCTTAATGAAATCAGAGACCATTTGAGGGCTTTGCAGCTCACTTTCTATCCACCTAAAAGGAAAAGTACCTTGGACTGTGTGTTTGTCACAAGAACTGCTTGAGATTTCTGCTCATTTCTCTGTTTGTAAAAATATTTTGAAAAAGCCTAGGTCCTGTTAAAAACACTCTTGTTTTGAAATTTAAGCTTTTTTATCGCTGGCATGGTCAGAACTAAAGTGATCCATTTCAAAATTAGAAAAAAAAGCATTAATTAATTTAAGAGGAGAAGACATGAGCAGTAGCAAATATTTTCTTAAATTCTGAATTTTATCTCAATGCTGAATGGAGATTTTCTGAAATATAAGAAAAATATTGAGTGGTTGCTGCTTTCTGCAGGGACAGAAGCTTCCAAGATTCCTACCCATTTTCAGAGCACTGCATTAATGCATCCTGTTGGATCACAGAAGTTTGTCTTCCTAGTTGTAGCAACTTTTCTGTTCTGTGAGAGTTAGGCCATAAATTTCTCAGTGTCAATGAAGGAGCAATGACTTGGCTGAAGACATGACTTTGTGAATTACTTGTTATCCAGTGGAGAGTCTGCATAATGTTACAAGCTGGAGGACAATATCTGTAGCATGCCTTTAACTTTGCGCATTACCTCTTTTCTATCGTGATCTTTGTTTTGCTTATTCCAAGCTTCAGCCCATTAATGTTCAACTCCAGTAGTGGAAGTGGGTAGTGGGGCTGAAAGATGATCCTTACAGAAAAGTTATGAATGAGGATAATCATCACAGAAAAGTTTTGATTTTTTTCAGTACACTGTTATAAGCAGGCAAAACTAAGGAAAATAAATTTCTGCCCTATATAATTTAGCAGATTCCTATAAGGCAAAAAATCTGTAATTGAAATTGCACTTGTATTGTCCAGAGGGGAAGACAACAGAAGCATTTATATATTGTTTTATCTCTACTACTGTCTCTACCTGCCAATTGCTCAACGGTTTCAAAACATGCAATAGCTTTGAAACCATCATAAATAGAATTTCTATATACTTGTATAGTACTTAATTGTAAATACATTTTTTGTATTAAAATTACAAAGTAAAGTAAAAAAATGACTGCTTTCTGGGACTGCACATAAGTATTTTTCAGTTCATGGCAATTACTTGTACCCAGTCTGTATGGACTGTCAGGATTGTGGTTCGGGAAGGATTTCAGAAACAATTGACAGAAGACAGAAAATCTATTTATGTTTCCATTAAAATGTACTGTCTATGATAAAATTGTAAGAGAAATCTGGAAATAAATTAGTACAGTTGTTATGGCAGAAGTAGAACAAAATCATGGACATGAGAAGAGGGTTTTTTTTTTGCTGTAGAAAGCATGAGAAATGAATTCAGATCATAGAATCATAGAAATGTTGAGGTTGGAAGGGGCCTTTAAGATCATCAAGTCCAACCA
>RSEF01000002.1:18604970-18617637 GCA_003993805.1 Himantopus leucocephalus
TAGCTTAGTGTCATCTGCAAACTTACTGAGGGTGCACTCAATGAAGATGTACACTAGATACTTGAGAAGTGAGGAAATACTGTTTTTCAATGGAATAATTCTGAAAAGTGAAAGGCAAGAGAAAAGAAGGTGGAGATGGTGAAGTGGAAATTATGAATTCACAAGTGAGAGAAGAGGGAAAACACCATGAGATGATAGCAACTTTGTTTCCTTCTGTAAATTTTTAGATGTGAAATTCCTACTGAAATGGATTGTTAAAATATATCAAAATTTTTACCAGCTGCTTATTTCTACTTCTATGAAAGGGAAATTTCTAAAATTACCAGTGTCACCAGTTTCTTTGGAACTACTTGCTATAATTACATATGTGTAAGCATGTTCCTGTGGAATGAACGTGTTTGTATGCAGGTACATGGATAATACTTTGCCATATTGTGTGCGTCAGTTTAACTGTACTGAAATTAGCAGAGTTAAGCTGGTTTATAACAGCTGAGAACATGGTCCATGTACACTTTGTACAATTATGATGTCTGTAATAACATAGTCTGCTTTAGGCATGTTGTAGCTTAGTAAACAAAGCTGTGAAGGTAAATGCAAAAGTGTATTGCCATCGCAGGCTTGGAACTACTGAAGGACTGTTTTATTCCTTGCATTATAAATATCTCCTATATACTAAGCTAATCCCTTCGGACTGATGCAGTATGGCAAAATAAAAGCACCTTGTTGCATTTAGTCTAAAAACCTTAAATACCATGAAAATATACAACATTAATGTTGAATTTTCTGTTTTTAGAGTCAACAAGTGAATTCTGTAATTTAAGTCATACATTTGTTTCTTAGAATTTATCCTGCTACTTTATAGCCTTTGGAAGCAATTTGGAAGTGTTGGGTGCATAATAGTCAATAAATCATATGAGGAAAGCAGAAAAGCATCTTTGTTCTTTAACAAACATGGTAGAGGCTGTAAAATTACGACATTATTTAAAGAAAAAAAAACCCAAACAACCAAAAACCCACCAGAAAAGTAATTACAGATTCAGGATCTGATAGTGTCAAACTGCAATGAGGTTAAAGAAGTGAAAAATTACCCAAATATCACTGCCATAAACTGTTGATTTCAGAAACAGACCAGACACATATTCACAACAGACTTCTTTCCATTTAACTCTTATCTTTACATTATGTTATGTCTCTGATGAAATACAGCAGCCCATGTAACAGTCATCAAGAAAACAACATTTTAATTGCAAGTAAATGCAAGTATGTTAAATCTAATCTCCAAAGAGCAAATATTTACCAAGAGTTTATGATCACAGATAGACTTGTAGAATAAACAAAGTGTACAGTATCTGTTTGTCTACTTATGTGTTTGACTTTTTTTTTTTTTTTATTTAAAAAGCATTAGACTACTGAATGCAAGTACAGCACTGGCTCAATGCAAACCTTCATTGCTCTCCAATCCTGCAATGCTAAGGACCACACACACAAAAATGTATTCTTGTAACAGAGAAACATTTGTAAAAGAGCCTTCAGGATTTGAAGACTTTATGGGTCTTTGTAACATTTTAAATAAACCACATACATATTTTGAGCTTTATTTCATTAGATGTGATCCGTGGTTTGTTGTGTCTATGTAGATGGTTATATGAATTTCATTCTACTAAAAGAATTATATGGTTCTTTTGGTCATTTAAATCAGAAACAAAAATCGTATGAAAATTATCTGCTTTTCAAGTTTGTTGAAAATTATATGACAAAATTATGAGTATTTTGAAGATAAATTTCAGTACTGACTATCATGTATCATACCCCAGATGTTATACAGCACCCAATTTCAGAAAAGATGGACTGCAAAAGCAGGCACAGATGATTAAGTTGTATATTTTAAAAAGATGGGCTTAACTGTTTTGAACAATTATAAAATCAACACAAATGAGAATGACAGGAATTTGTCTTTCTGCATTTAAAATATTTGGAGTAGAAGAAGTTATTGATACAGCTGAAGCTACATTTATTCCTAATAAACATCACATAGGATAATCAAAAGTTTTGGAAAATAAAACCAGTTTTATAGGCTCTGCTGTTCTAGAGGATAATATTGATAATGTGCTATTAGAGGAATCAGTCTGAGAATTTAGGAACATAGTGCTAACTGCTATGATGTAGTTCAGTGCTTTATCTGAATACCATAGCGGCATTCTTCTTCAAGGGTGGAAAATGACAATTAAAAAGTTACAGTTATCTGTTTGGAAAAAAGACTAAATTCTTATCAAGAATTAAGGCTATAACCAGATTGAAATCTTTCTAATCCAATTTGACATTTGAGGGACAGATGACTCAAGTTCCTATTATTGTGTTGTCAGGGAAATAATATAAAATGCTAAATTTAATTAAAACCAGATATTTGTTAATTGATATAAGCAAAACACTGTCCTGAAGCTTGGAGATGTAAAGTTGCGTGGCCTCACTGACCTCAGCAAGATACTCAGAATAACATTATTTATATGGGTTTTTTTCTTTGATCCTTGTACATAAAGACTAATCATATATGAGAATAAGTAAGCTTGAGAAGGAAACTGGTATAATTTATATTTTCTTTGCTCCGTCAGCCTGTCTATCATTACTAATTTTGTTTCCCATTGGACTGAGGTTTTACTTAATGTTAAAATGCTGGTACAGTGAGTAAAGAACCACAGCTCTAACACCTTCTAACATTAATCCACTCTCAGTATAAAACAGTTGGATACTAATTTACATGCTGAGAAAACACAAGTTTTAAAACTAAAACTCTTCCAAAGTAACAGCCTCCCAGGGTGACTTTCTCTCTCCCTTGGAGAGGTTATACAATCACTATGCTGAATTCTGCTCCTCTCACTCACAAAAGCACAAGACCTTTTAACTCCAACCTTTCCTGGCAAGGCCAAATCCACTTCCTGGAAGAGATAGGTGAGATGGAAGAATCTTCCAAGTTCTACTCCTCCATCATAACAGTGGAGAGTGCTCCCTCTGCCATGGTGCAGCTCCAGCCACCTCTCAAATATAGGCTCTAATACTGGAGGTGGTGCCATTTAGCACAATTAAGCCCATAATCATCATGTGATCCAGTCAACAGCAGTGTCCAGAGACTTTGTTAGAGCATGAGAGATCTACAGCACAGAAACAGTACCAAATGCCCAATCTACAGGGCCATTTCCATTCTGAAAACAAATTGGTGTTTGAGAACCATGTCTTTCAACCATGGGCAGTCATATGTCAAAAGCCACACTGTAACTCTTTCATTGTCTCCAACATCTTTCACACATCTTTCTAAAAGAGTCAAAACCACGTGCCAGTTTCTTCACATGCTACCTCATCAGATTATCTGTTCCTACTGATGAAAAAGGAGGTCATAACCAGCTCAAGTTTGTTAGGAGACAGAGGGAAGATGAATACCCTGGAAATAATGATGCTGCTGTGGATAATGTGTCTTCTAGATCCCAACATATATGACTCCAGGTTGTGCTCATAACCCAGAAAGTGGTTTTAGGATAAAGAAATAAAAAATGAACATGTCAGGATCTCAGGACCTAGGGTTTTGCTGTGGGGCAATATTTTTGTGATGATGTTCTCACAGTCAGTCAACAAATTGTTATTACACAATACATAGTTATCATAATTGAGGAAATTTTTTTTGTTACACAATCTGTTGATTATCCTGACTCAATGCCTGTGAGGGAGAGAGTTAATTTTTCATGTTGGCTCCTTCTACAATGAATTACTCTAAGCAACAAGGAAAGGGATAGTGAGATGATTTGTGCTTCTGTCTGAATTACTGCAAGCTACAAATATAACCTAAAAATCCTGTCTGTTCTTCACTTACCTATTCCTAGATAAGATTCCTATTCCCTCTCTTTCAAATTGCTGCTGCCTCCAGGAAAATGCCATATGTTGTCTGTGCAACCAGCCTGTCTTGTTGGTCAGCTAGCAAGAACAAACAAATGCTAAACACACATTGGTGATCTTAGGAGTTTTCAGCAAGCTTCATTACTGCTAGATCTTACTCTCCTGTGTTGTTATTCACTTCAGACACTTCAGGTCAAGGCACTGAATCAGCGCAGCTGGCTTGGAGCTAGAGTGTCCTGCCGGCCAGCTGCCGTCGTGTGATTAACCAAAGGCACTGCCAGCACAGAGGCACCAGGCAGTCTACTGGTTTTGCAGACTAAGGGTGGCAGTGGTTGTAGCGCTGAATCAGTCATCCTTCTCTGTCAAGTGGTGTCACTTAAACCACACAAACTCCCAGATGATGAAAACCAGACTGCGCTGTTTGAAGGCACGTAGTGTTTGTTACTACTCTTTATCTCCACCTGCTGGAGTTTATTCCAAATATTCCCAATTCCAACCTCTTTCTCAGAAGGTTGAAGTGCAAAAACTATAGACATGATATGCAAATACCAGTGATGGTTATAACAACGCTTTAATTAGACATGAATAGAAATTTGTGGGTACAGGCAAAATAATTTCAAAACGTTAAAATGTTGCAGATTGACTTTTTCTGGACCAATACTTCATCTTTCCCTTTGAAAGGAGTTTTAATTTCTATGTTTATGTTTTCCTGTTACAAAGTAATAGAAAATTAGCCGGATTTACAAAATGAAGAAACCAATTCAAAGCAAAACATACTCAAAAGGTAGGGTTTTTTTCGTTTGAGGTGGATTCCAGTTTCTGCTAGAACAAATTATTATTTAGCACTGTTAATTTGCTACTTAAGTGATAAAAGATAATGCTTATTTATGGATATTTATAGTATCTAAAAACAAATAGTACACATAATTAGGTATTCTTTTTAATTGGATATGTTAGGAAAAACTGAAATTTCTGTCTGTATTTAAATAGATGCCAGAGCTTGGTTAGCTGGATGTACAGGAATGTCAGTAACCCTATTTAAAAATAAGTAGGTGAAAGACTTCAATTCATTAATAGGGCTTCTTATATACGGGTCTTTGTGTGAAGAAAAAAGTAAACTGAAAGAATAGCTTTTTCACATACTCTGACAGAGATATATCTGTGGTTTATTTATCTCTTGTAGAGAAGTGAGTTCCATTGCATAGGCTCAGTGCTTTTGAATTTTCCATGGCCTCTGCTCATACATTTTTTAGGACACAGTTTTATCATTACAGTAGAAGGTAGCTGCTCTGAGACATTATGGTCATAAAAGTAGAAGTGATTTAGTATTGATGGTCGGGAAGAAGCCAGCAATCCAAGCTTCATATTTACCATTAGTTCACTGGTGTGGGTTTAATACCAATAGGTTCAATCCTGCTTGTTGGCTGGGGAGGCCTAATTTTTCTGCTTCATGGACCCAGGCATTAAGCACTAAGCTGCTATGCAGAATCACTGCAGGCAATACAATGTTGTCCATATTATGTTTTCAGCTTGACTGAATGCAAGTGGCCAGTATAAGAAGTACTCTGACTGCACATACAAGGGATCTCATGACTTGGTGCCAGCTGTTAGGGCATTTTGGGGGACCACAGAGGGAATTACGATTAGGGACACAGATATCTTCAGAGCTGAAAACATAATGACAAGAATAAATGTATGGATTTCCAAAGCCTGGAAACATTGCAAAACAAGTATCCTGAATAACCTCTTTTAGTCATGTAAATACTATTGGTTGCGTATGTCCTAAGTCCCGTAGGAAGTGATCTGAGTTTGGCTCCAAGACCCTTGTAGAGCAATGGCATTGGTTTTGGCTTTTTTTTTTTATCCTCCTTGATACGAAAGATGTCAGTGTCCATGCTAAAATAAAAGCATTTTAATAAGTTTGCCTAGGATCAGTACTATATCTCTGCTAAAGAGACACAGGAAGCTGAGAATATGGAAATTGATTAAGAAATCAGCATTAATGGAGAGATGGTGAATACAGATTTTTAAGCACTAAAGAAGGAAAATTTTGTGAACTTTTTCATCTTGTCAAAAAACCAAGAACTTTCACAGTTGGAAAGAGTAGCGATTAGCAGGAAGTAGAAGATATTATTTTCTCTAGAGTCTCAGTATGGATTCACTCAGAGACTCAGGTTCAGGAGAGCTTATCAAAATTTATTGTCTCTGGATCTGAATCTGTAGTGAATTAAACTCTTTGGAGAACATGTTCAGCTAACACAGAATAAACGATATCAATCAATCAAGTTTCTGTGATCAGGAAATGCATTATACTATAGCATTCATGTATGAGATATGTATTTTTCATAACACATCATTCATACACTACAGAACATTTCATTTTGTTATGATGAATCATTTAAAAAAGAGAATCTGGAATGTGATGCTACAGAAATTCTATTAGCTTAAATGTATTCACATCTGTACAATGACTGGGGAACTTCAGATAGAAATATTTAAATAAGTGCAAAATTTTCCATTGAAATCACTTCATCCTGTGTGAAATACAGTCCCAATTATATAAAAAATAGATAAAGATCATTTTCAATTTATAGATATTTATATTTTCTAATAAACTTTGATAATAAAAGCTTCTTTTTTGAGGCATTATAAGGTACATAACCTGTTTACAAAACTATAACAACTACTGTAGGAATTCTGGGAGTATTATTAGTTTAAACATATGGCCTCTGTAGTTTAGACCTTCTTTTTCTACAAAGTCAGACCTTCCATGTGTGAACTTTGTCTATAACTGAAATTAGGACTAACCAAGTCTACTCTCAGTTAAATAAAAATCAGAGGATGGATTGACTTTTCTGAACTTAGGCATCTATTTTTTTTTAAGTTTTGTGGTGTCTCATGCCTGACCTCCATTTGACACTCTAGATATGTTATTGTGTCCCTGATGTCTTATGTCCTGCCTGTAAGATCAGACCTTACAGATGATTTAGAGACTCTCAAATGGCACTAGGTGCTCATGTTTAGGCAACTGAAGTGTCTGCTGGTTGCATTGTTAGGCCATCAACCAAAGGAGTATTCAGTTTAATACAGCCACTTTTAGGGGATTACTTGTAATCTAAGCTCCTTATACAGTCCACAGAGGTCAGTCATTCAGTTCAGTTACCTAGAAATTGTCACCTAGTATCAGCATGAAATGCTTTAGAATATCTCACCTGGCTTCCACATTTTTCTCTTAGAAGAACATGGGTTTTTTGTGAGCTTTATCTATCGATCCTCCATGGATGTCTTGGATTCTCCAGTGCATCTCCAATTGCACTAGAAATGTATGTTTCAGAAACCTTATCCAGCCCTTAGTCAATTCACATGATAGACTCTGGAGAGCCACCCAGCTGATTGGATATCGATGTCCACATTGGGTTCTGAATAGCTCTCCAGACACTTCTGTGTAGGCACTTACATTCATCTGTCCTCAGCTGTGAGCAGAGTCTTACCTCCTATATTTCTTTTAGAGGTAATGGGGAGACAGTTGACCCACATGGCAGTTGATCCACATGGCTGTTCACCTGGAGGGAACTTAGATTACTTCATCTAAGGTGGCTAAAATTAAGTGAAATGAATCACACTCTAAAGAATTACATTAGTGGAATTCCTGTTATTTCCTTTCTATCAAGCAATCAAGAAATGAAGAAAGGCAGGAAAGAGAATATGTGTGTGGGGGGAGAGAGAAAGAGAAAGAAAAGAAGGAAAGAAGGAAAGAAGGAAAGAAGGAAAGAAAAAGAAAGAGAGAGACAGGAAAAAGGGAAAAGAAAGAAAGAGCAGGCTTCTGACTGCTAAATATCAACACACACATAAATGCACACACACACGTGTGTGTGTCAACATGCGTGTGTGTGTACGTATGTTTGTGTGAATGTTTGAAGTCATCATAAATACAGGAAAGCATCTACTGCTTAGAAACAGAAATAAATACTGTCAAATCATTCAGGATGTGTGAAAGCATTGACCTTGTGTTAGTGTCCTGGAGCTATTTACTTTGTCTCTATCCTAAGCTCTTTGTTGAACAAATGTCTCCTACTTCCACAAGAAACCAAAGACCACTTAGCTGAGATCTATAACGTTTGTGTATTTATCTATAATGTGCTTATTAGAAGCATTTCAGTGACAGGAATAAGTTTATCACTTGCTACTCATACTATAGTGATCATGAATGTTTTAGTGTTAATATTTTCATGATTCATAATGACTTATATGTATTAGTTTTGAGAAGAAAAGCAAATTTGTGTGGGCAAATGTGCAGCTCTATAATTAACTAGAATATCTGTGATGTCTTGAACCTGGTAGATACTGACTATAACTAAAGTTTGTGGTATTGGAATGGAAATGAGAGTAACTTGATTGAAAAGTAATCCGGAAAAGGCAGATGCAGAAAGACGTATAGGTGTAACCTATCCTTCAACTATATACATACATGGGTTTACGGGAGGAAGGTTCTGCTGTCCCACCTATGTACAGGCAGTATTGACACACTTTCTACTAATCCACACCATGTAACCTTACAAAGGAACAGAATTATGACATTTTGGGTCAATATGTGACAAATGGAAATTGCTTGTAGTTTATCAACCTTTCTTTCTTTTCTTGTTCATTTATAGGCAATTATTTACAGTTGCTAGATCATTATTTTCTTTTCTTCCTTCCTTTACTAAAGTGCAATCTTGCTGTAGATATCAAAGGAGACATGAACATGAGGAAGATAGTAGTAAGGAAGCAGTAAGTAGAGGTGGTATCAGTTGTTAAAGCACAGTTATAATTGGGGGGAAAAAAGAAAGAAACCTACAAAACATCTTTGAGAGATGCTGATAACTAAAATATATCTCTCTACTGATAATCATGGGCTCTATTGAGAGATACTGATTTCATGGCAGAGTAAAATCTCTATGCCTCTCCCTCTCAACCCCTCCATGTTCCACAGGATACTTTTCTTTCTCCTTCCCCTGGGCTGAAAGTGCCTTACCATCTCTCTTCCTCTCTTTCCTCTTCCTCTAATTACATCTCCCGTACTCCACAGTCACCAACTATCTTTTCTTTCAAAGATGGTCTAATTGATACATATCTAACTAAACTCTGAGCCATTGGTCTCTACTAGTATTTAGTTTTTAAAAAAGGGCCTGTGTGCCTGAAAGTATGTCTAATTTCTCCAGCCACACCAGGTGGTAGAATAAAAGGTACTGTGTCTGCCTACAGACCTTGTCTTGCTTTGTTAGAAGCCTCCTAGGGAGCACTGGTGTGAGTTCAGAATTCCCTCTACTTGAACCTGAAGTGCTGGGGAGCAATTTTTTGACAAAGCATTATGACTCATTAGTGACTCAGAAACTGAGCTGGCTTAGACTTCCCCTGGGGGATTTATATCAAGGCATTCAATATGATTGATTCACCTACTACTAAAAGCAAGAACTTTCTCAAGGTACCTGACAACCCTAAGAGCGGCTTCTTAAATTGTCATCCCATATGAGTCTGCTATGGCTTTCTTCTTGTTTGATGATGTTGGTTTCCCCTTAAATGCCAACTTCTTCCCATGACTTCTTCCAGAGAAATTTTTGAGGTGTGGAAACCACAGAGAGTATAACCAATAGAAGCAGTAAAATCTAAGGCTATGAGATTGCTGTCACAAGTAAACATGTTACAGTTCTTTGCAACCTAATGTAGAATCATTTAAGAAAAAGAATGGAAAGTGATAATGAATTTATAATAAAAAATAAAGCAAAATAAGAGATGGTACAGGTCTCTAGGTCTTCTTTACATGGCATTAAGGAACAAAATAGTGGCCAAAACCTAATTATTTTTGGTTTTCTTTTAGAAGCATCTGAATATAATAAGTTATTTAGGAAAGGGCTTATTTAGCAGGGTAAAAAACTGAACAACCAGCTATAAACCAGGGGAATAATTTTACTTTGCCTTAGTGATGACCCTTTTTAGCTAGTTAGCGAAGAAGGAAAAACAAAGTATGTGTATCCTAAATAAGTAGAATAATACTCATCCATTTCTACTAAGAGGAACAATTACTAGTCTAGAGGCCTAAAATGAAGGTTTTGAGTTCCCACTGTCTTTAGACCACAACTGCTGTGGAGTATCTGCACCTCCAGGGCCTCTTGTGAATCCTCTCCATGCTCATAAACTGAATGTGGTTTGTCTGTAGGACTCTACTGTAATTCTAATCTGGGTGTGTTCCTGAAAAAGGCAGGAACCGAAATACTGCTAAATAACCTATACAGGATCTGCCAAAAGAAAAGAAACAAGATCATCATTTCACAATTTCATTCCACCTCTGCAATATATAGGCTGACTTTTTGGAAAGACTTTTGCAAAGACAACAATACAGATAGTTTAAAAGGTTTTTAAAACAAGTTCCTGTTTTGTTTTGACAACAGTAAGTGGAGTTATAGCTGGATTTTAAAATCATAGAAGATTGTCAATTTGTTTATACAGATATGTATATTTTATGCATTTGTCCCTACAAATCAGAAAATACGGAGAAATTACAGAGGCCTTCACAGAGCTCAGTTTACATTGGACAGCCATTGAATGAGGATGAATCTTATGAAAGTACAGCTATATGGTTCCTGCAGCTAATTGGGCAATACACAGGCACTCAAGGTTTCCAGCAGAGCCCAAGATCAGACTGAGATCTAGTTGAGACTAACTCTATAGAAGAATAAGATGAAATCATGAGTTCTTGAAATTACTGACAAAACTGACACTGATTTCAACACAAGTATCATCTGTCCATTTTATTGTCTTGTCTTTTATTGCTCTTCCTTTTTTACTAAATTTTAATTTAGAAAATGGTAATCAAAAAGATTAGCTTTTTCTTATGTGGTAAAAAAAGGTATAAAAACTTTATCTCACTCAAGCTGCTCCAAGGTTAGCTTTATTGTGTTGATCTTCTGCTTTTTTGGTAGTATACCATGTTATCATAGAAAGGTGTTTGGTTCTTTTAGTAGACTACCTGTGTTTCTCTTCACTGTGTCATTGCCCTAACTCTCCTCATCAAAGTTAAATTTATGACTTGATGTTCCAGGTGCTCAACACTACATTGAAAACTTGCAATTTAATTCCTTGCCACCTCTGAAAATCAGACCATAAATTTAATTTGAGTCACTCACTGATGACAGCAGCCCTCACTGTCTTTTAAATAACAGCCTGGTCAGATGGAATTTATCCAGGAGATGTTTTAGGCCGTCAAAGAGGGTTTGAGTGTAGATTTCCTGCATTCCAGGAGACTGCCTAAACCATGAAGGAAATAGTTTTTGATTTTTTTTCTGTTGAATACACACTTTTAGGCAGTCAAGATTAGGAATGCAAGAGCTACAGGAAAGCAGGTAAAAGTAAGACTCTTGCCTGTTGGCTGGGGACAGTCAAAAGCGTGCTCTTGGGATTATTTCAGATTACAGTGTTTTCTTCTGTATGAACTCTCTAATGGAAAAATAATATATAAAAAAAACTATGGAGAGGATTTAGAAATCTGTAGCTCTCCACTCAAAGCCATTTCTTTCTGGACTGCCTACTTGGTTCTTGCCCCATTATTCTTGAATAGTGTCTCTTTTCCAGCTCTTGAAATTTCCTTATAGCCTTGAAGTAAAGCCTGTAGAGGGCTGTTTTAACATAGAATATGTAAGACGAAATACATGAAAAAAGTATGCTGTTGTATTTTGCTGCAAAACCACTTATGATTGGCCGTTAGAATTTTTGCTAAGTTAGCAGCTGGTTTATTTGCTGTATGCGTGGTACCATCCTGCTTTCTGCATACCTGGCGTGCTAGTTTGCAGTGTTGTCCTTACGTAATGTAGTTTACTTTTGTCATAAGACAAAAATGGATTACTATAGTCTTGTGTTAAAAATGTGCTGAAGATCTGCACAGTGAGAACTCCTAGGAGGATGGGGAGGAAAAAAAAATCACACACTTCCGTAGACTTGTGTAATGACTTCTGCAGCTTTTGGCTCAGGATTTATTTTTCAAACAAATCTGCAATAGTAATTTCTGGTCTGAATGCTCTCCCAAAGCAATGTAATTATTGGCAGCATTTCAATATGCATTGAAAACTGAAGTTTAATTAATATTTTATTAATTTTTGATGCTTAAAAGCAGAATCTGGAAGATTATTTGATTGTGGCAGCTGTAGAAAATATTACACATGTCTGAGTTTTTTAAGTCATATGATACATACTCAGACACTACAGTGACCTGTAGCTTTGGAATGTAGAAATGAACTGTGTAATTATTTTACAAGTGGTAAATGGTGGGAAAGTGTACTAAAATGATCCAAAAAAAAAGAGATAAACAGCCATAGAGACAGGCAACTGGATAGGAGAGGGCAGTTATTCACCCAAATCTGATTCATGCATGTAACATTTCTGATATTCAAAAAAGTTCAGACTATATTCTGTCAACCAAGCCACTGTGTAAATGAATTGCCATACTATGCCATAATCTGCTGTAAGAGGGCTTATCTTCCTTCAAAGAAATGGAGAGCCTTCTTTTTCCAACTTCTACTTCATTTCTGATTTTGATATATGTATAGTATTTGTACATTTAATCAGCATAGTTCATAATGTATTGCTTTCTTGTTACTAATATAGCTAGTATTTTTTCTATTTTATTAGCCCAAGATTTTGATGCTGTTCAAATCAAGGCTTATCATACAAACTGTGAATATGTTAACTAACAGGTCAGCAGGAGAGCATCTGGAGTGCAGCACAAAGGAATTCCAGCCACTCCAGCCAGTAA
>RSEF01000002.1:18617737-18657449 GCA_003993805.1 Himantopus leucocephalus
GGAGTGCATGGAACTCCACCTGGGGATGGATGAGGAGCCGACTGAGAGTTTATGTGTCAGGATTCAAGGGAGAGCAGGGACAGGTGATGTTACTGTGTGGGTCTGTTACAGGAAGACCAGGAAGAATGAGCAGATGAGGCCCTCCNAAGACCAGGAAGAATGAGCAGATGAGGCCCTCCATAGACAGATAGGAGCAGCCTCACGTTCACAAGCCCTGGTCCTCATGGAGGACTTCAGCCACCCTGGTATCTGTTAGAGGGACAACACAGCAGGGCGTAAGCCATCCAGAAGGTTCCTGGAATGTGTCGATGACAACTTTCCTCTCCAAGTGATAGACAGGCCAACAAGGAGAGGTGCCATGCTGGCACATCAAGTGCTCTAGTGACACCGCCCATGTCGCAGAAGACAAAGGCAGGGACTGGGAGAATAAGGAACCACCCACTGTAGGAGACAATCAGGTTCTAGACCATCTAAGGAACCTGAAGGTGCACAACCTTCCAGTACCTAAAGGAGGACTACAGGAAAGATGGGGAGGGACAATTTATCAGGGTGTGTAGTGATAGGACAAGGTGTAAGGGTTTTAAACTTAATGAGGGTAGATTTAGACGAGATATTAGGAAGAAATTCTTTATTCTGAGGGTGGTGAGACACTGGAACAGGTTGCCCAGTGAAGCTGTGGATGCCCCATCCCCAGAGGTGTTCAAGGCCAGGCTGGATGGGGTTTTGAGCAACCTGGTCTAGTGGGAGGTGTCCCTGACCATGGCAGGGGGATTGGAACTACTTTATCTTCAAGGTCCCTTTGAACTCTAACCATTCTATGATTCTATGATAACTTATAGCTGGAGCAAATAATGAAGAGTAAGAGAACATAATGAGACGGATGAAGTTAAATGGTATAATTGTTACTGTGTGTTATTTGTACTGCTGTAATACATAGATGTTACACAATTCTAAATTTTAATTCAGCGACAATTTTTCTTTTTAGGTGTACTGGCTAAGCAGATTTTCACATTTCTGACTGAGAATTAAAGCTTCTCCCATTATGATATCTAAAGTATATAAAGTTATGAAGAAAAGCTGTAATAAATTCTGCAATGTGACTTTGGAAAAGTAATCAAATGGCCATTTAATCACTACAGCTTTTTAAATAAATTCTATAAATTTATAAGATTACAAATTTTTATAAATTAAATTAAAAATATAAAAAATAGTGTATCTTCAGTATAGAAACTTTATTTCAAGACAGTTTCAGTTTTCAGCAAATTGCAAAATTTTTTGTCCATGCACCCTTCTCCTAGTAAATTTTCGCTTCTCGGATGCTGCCTGTAAATAACAAACTACTCCTGTTATGTGCAACACACACACACTCTTTAGGTAGTCTTCACCTTGTTGCTTCTATTTGTGTAACCAGGGTGTAAATGCTAAGGTGCGCTTAAATGACTTTACTCTTGTGTAGGTACTCTTTGAATTCTTTTACCCATAACCATTGCATGCAGAGAGTTATATTTCAGTTTGCTTTCCTGCCATGAACAAGGGAAGAAAAGAATGTAAAATACTAAATGTTACACAGTTTGACTTAGTCTAGTCCACAGAGAAAGCAAAATCCTTATCACTCTCTACAACTACCTGAAAGGAGGTTGTAGAGAGATGGGGACTGACCTCTTCTGCCTAGTGACAAATGATAGGACGAGTGGAAACAGGTTCAAGTTAAGCCAGGCGAGGTTTAGATTGGATATTAGGAAAATTTTTTTCACTGAAAGGATTATCCAACATTAGAATAGGCTGCCCAGGGAGCTGGTGGATTCTCCATCCCTGGAGGTGCTTAAAAAAAGGGTGGACGTGATACTTGGGGACATGGTTTAGAAGTGGTTTTTGTCAGGTTAGGATAATGGTTGGACTAGATGATCTGAAAGGTCCCTTCCAACCTCAACAAATCTATGATTCTATGATTCTGTGAAAAGGATGATCTAAATGTGTAGGGCCTCAGCATGGAACTGTTCCTCCTTATTCCTAGGGTCTTTCTGCTGAATTCCCCTGATTTTGATTTCTGAAAGCAATTTTGCTTTCAATATAAGAAAATTCAAACAGTTGTACCTGACTTTAGCACACACACATACACACCCAAGTTTAAAATGTAAACATTTGTACAGCATTATCTTTGATGTCAAATGTCAGGCAAACTGGCATTATATTACACACTGGGCTGCGCTGCATACATTTCACTACATAAAACAATATCCCCACTACTATGTAGAAAATTGCAAAAATTCCCTCTTCTATAAATGAAACCTGAATTTTGCAGTGACCAATCCAGAATGAGCAGAAGCTAGGACATGGCTGGATTGCAAGAAGTTATTTCTTCAAGAGCTTTTTAAGCCAATTAAATAAAAGATAGTTTTTCAGATATTTTCATTAATCTGAGAGATCCTTTGAGAAACAATTCACATGCTGAGTTTATTAGGAAAGATGGTTTACATATTTTGTCTACCCAGTGAATCAAACAGAAAGTGTACAGTGGCAATCTGAAGTAAATGTTCTGTCCAGATTCCTCAAGCTGCTGAGCAGTGTGCTCAGAAGTGACAATATGGAGTTCTGCCACTTCATTATTTCGCTTCTTACTCCTTCTTCCATGTTCTAATATATTCAACCTTGTCCAGAATAATTCAGACACTAGGTTATATAGATTGGGATCCTAAATTTTTTCCACAGGACTAGAGGGAGAAAGAGGAGCCAGTTTTGCTGATAAGAAATCACATTTCAGATGCCAGAGAAGATTAGAACATGATGAAGAATGCTGGAATGAAAAATTAATTTAGTGGCGTTATGGTAGTTTTGAAGAAAAGGTTAGGAAAAAAGAACATTAATTGAGAAAATGAAGTCTTCTTTTCACAAATTCCATAAGTTTATGTAGAGTTTTTATCCGTTGTCCTACTTTTGGCTTCATATATGAAATACAAATTGACTTTGACTCGTGTGTAGTTTTTAGGATTAGAGGAATTTATTCTGCTCACAGTTTCCATTACTTTCCAGTAGAACACTAAGAAAATTAGACTCATCACTGTTCATAGGTTGACCATTTTAACTGGGAAACATTCCTTGCCTGTGAGCTCTAATTTCAGCAAAGTGCATTTTTACATATATGGTTTTTTACTTCCATGTCTTGCATTTCTTAATGGTAGCCTATTTTGCCCACCCTTAAAAATCACCCCTAAAAATTACAATTGAGAATAAATTGTCAGAAATACTCGTCTTGCCTTAAGTGCTGTGCTTTGAATAATGTGCAGGGCTGTTGGTGAACTGGTCACCACAATGCTTTTAGTTATAAAGGTTGTTTGTTGGGGGGTTGAGTGTTTTACAAAATACAAATGTCAAGACTTTTTTCAGAAAATGAGTAATAGGTTAATTAACTTGAAAAGGAATATTTGTTACTATGTTTAGAAAAGTAAATAACTATGTTGTTTTTGAAAAACATGTTATTTTGCTTATATTTGCTTGCTTTCTATGTATGGTCTGGACATCTGCATGTGAAGGTCCAGAAGTCACTTGAGTGTTTTACAGAAAGTTTTACATACTGTCATAGGCTTTGGCTCATAGGTGTCCTGACCAGGAATTCACAGATGGGTACTGTAAGTCTTGCTATGGGCTCTAAGCCTGGACTTTAGTGATACAATCAGGCCATCAGCCAAATCATTTTTGCCTAGAACTTCAGCAAAAGTGGAGAGAAAAAAAAAAAAAGAATCCAGTTGTTATTACTAAAGATGCATTCATTTGCTGAGAGTGAATTACTTGTCACCATTACTATTAATCCAATAAATGTATTTACCTTTAGCTAAATCTAAGGTCCTATAGGATCTCAACATTTACGCCACTTTGCTGCTTTGAAAGAGAATAGTGTAAATCCTTTTTTGTATATTAACCAGCTCTTCCTGGTATTGAAGTGCAGCACTTCCTAGCACAAGTGACATTATTGTCAACTGCCAGAAAAAAAAAAAAACCAAACCCCAAACCAAAACAAAAATCCTAACAATAGCAGCAGCAGCTGGAAAGGTAGCTAAAAATATACGCTTAACAGTGTATAAATAATCACCCTGTACACAAAGACTGTGCTGACAGTAGTGCTGGCAAAACTCTACCCCAGATGGTGAATAGTTTGAGATGAATTATCATGTCTGAAGTTTTGGGTTTGAGAATCTGTTTTAGAAGTGTCAAAGTTTCTTAGGAGCATTAACGCACAATACCCTGAACTGATTTTGATCATTCAGTTTTGGCGTAATGCAAAGAGTAAGTTATCATGCTTTTTAACTCAGATTGGTCAGACGGTTAAAAAGCTATGCGGACATAAGATATGCTATTGTGTTTCAGACCAAAGATTTGTCTAGCTCTGTATTCCGCTTGGATAGCGGTTGCCTTGGTAAGAATAAGGACAAAATAAAGATATATGTTATTCTTCAGCTATTTGCAAGTCAAGTGATTTCCTCACAGTAAAGTGTTTTTTCTACTTATAAACCTCAAGGAATTTCTTTTCTAGTCCAGTTTCCCTCTAAGTGCAGATAAGCCTTCTGTACCCTCAATGTCCCTTGCTAAGGAATCCCAAAAGTCTACCATTACCTGTGAGAAGAATGACCACCTTTCATTCACATAGAGCAAGAATCCCACTAGGTTCTACTGATGGCTTCTGAGTCTTCTGGAGGATGAGACTGTGAATATCTACTCATGTCTATCAGACTCCATGCCATTCATGATTTTGTAGAGGTCTGTAATCTCATTTTTTTTCTACAACTATTTAATCACTCCTTTTACAAAACCTGTTTTATACCTTTTAACATCCTCTTTGTTCTTCTCTGGACCTTTTCTAGTTCTTATAAAAGTTTTTTGAGATGCATTTAGTGTTCAAGGTGTGGGGAAACACATGGCATTTTGTTTTGTTCTCTATCTCTTTTTTACTAATTCACAGTATTTTCTTTTGAGTACTGCATTGATATTTTATGGGACAACCTAGCATACAGCCAGGTTTTACTCCTGAATTGTAATGATCTGCTTAGAAACAATAATTTTATGTGTGCAGCTGCAATTTTTATTCTTTTATATGCATCACTTCATGTTGATCTGCATTTCATTTCTGCTGTCACTTAGGTGCCTGGTCACTGAATATTTCTATGGATTTCTTCATAGTCTGCCCTCCTTCTTACTACCCTGAATAACTTGGTGTTGTCAGCAAATTGTCATTTTGCAGCTCACCTCCTTTTCCAGATCTTTTAGGAATATGGTCAAGAGCAAAGTGCTTGTGGCACTTCCCTTCAACGGCAGGAAATAAACATTTATTCCCAACCTCTGTTTCCTACCTTTAAATGCCATTGTCGTGGTATTTTTTCTAGTCATTATCTTGTTCTATTTTTGTCTTTTGTCATATTTTTATGAAAGTGTGCTTACACAATGTATTGTGATGTGGTGAAGAACTATCTAAGTACTTCGAATTTCCTCTATGGAGAAGTAATTAGTTCATGCTGAGTTTAAGTTTTACAATGTTACAAATATTAGCATTCATCACTATTAAGATTTTTCTCTTGTCATACAGCCCAATCGCTCTTCAGTCCTGAACTTTTCTTTGTGCCTTGTTTGTCACTGGGAATCTTAAACGTGTCCACAATAAAAGTGCTGGGAAATCTTGATACTAGCTTTTGCTTTCCCCAGTTTTAAGTTGTATCTAGTTTATGATTCTTTAATTCCTGTTTCGGCTCCCTGCTGTCCATTCCTACAGCCTCCCATTCTCTCAATAGCCCAAAACTCTGGCATAGATCATCTGCCAGATTGAAACCAGGTCCCACCTCTTTATTTCCCTCTCAATTGCCAAGCGAGGCTGGGTTTGCTTAGCTGGAGTGGTAACAGCAGGGCAAGGACATCTTGTTTTACAACCACTTGACCTTACCTGTACATATTTGCAAAACCAGAAGAGTACAGAAGGAAAGCAGCCTCTGTCTTTGTAAATTACTGTGCAGGATAAGAATCTCCAGATAATTCTTTGTTCCACACACCTTTTTTTACAATTCTTTGCCGCTAGCCTCGCTTCTCATTCCTCCTTCTCAACCCAGTCACTTTTATTTTCACAGTACTTTTCTCTTGTTTAGTTTCCTCTCTGCATTTCCATTATTTGAAACTCTTAAACCTTTGTTGAATTAAGTGAACACACCCAGCTTCCCCAAAGCCACTTTGCTCACTTCACTTCTATTTTTTTACTTTTCTTCCATTGCGATTATAGATATCAGCACCTCTGCAGCACAGTCTGTCTTTTGGCACACTTTTGTGTAGTTACTGTGGCTCTAAGCAAGATGGGTGCTGAAGGACTCCCCCATTAGCAGGACTAATATAAGAAGTTATTATGCTTGACCAAGTTGGCTGACATATTGGTCGTCTGGGGACTTAGAAAGGAAAAAGCCAATTTAAAGTTATATTAAAGAGAAAATTAATTTCAAGATTCCAGAATGGATTAAAAGTAAAGACTGGAAAATTAATTTACTCGGATTAGAAGTAGTTGTTGGGAAAAAGAGGCATTTCTGAGAGGAAACCTTTGTTTACTTTTGACTAATGAGGTTCAGACTTCATTAAAACTTCAATATGGTTAGTTTTTAAACAGTGATTAGAAATTCCTGGCTAAAGAAAGACATACAAGGCCAGAAAATATCAAGCAATATCTGGAAAGGCACTAAGTTCCTATCCCATCCACCCACTGAAGTCAGAGCTGGCAACTAGATTCTGCTCAGATAGGAGCCACTTGAAATTACTGACAGCATGGAGACATCACCCTCTGACAGTGTTCATTTTGCAAACAAAGAAGGGGAATTTGGTCCATAAGTGAATAAAGAATCCTTATGAACATAGACTGTGATATGATCTCTCTGTGAAATACACTGGTTAGGAGATTCCGATACTTTCTTGCAGCCTTGTCAAAGCATGAAAAAAAGACCAAAAGAACCTCCAGGATGGACCTCTGAAATGGACTGCTGAATTTCATGAGATCAGGCACTCAGCACTTCTTTGACAATGCTTTCTGTAGATGTCACTGAAAGTTTAACCCATAACTTCATAGCATGTGGAATCAAACAAGTGTGAAAGTACTTGTAACTAGTGATCTGCATGGAAAAGATGGAGTTTGCTCCTGCCAATGAGCAACAGTCAAGCAAGGTGAACTGCATCTCTCACTTGAGGGAGAAAATATTAGGAAAAAGTTGCTAATAAATAATTTTGATCAGCTAAAGACATTTTAGAAGATGGAATAGCAGGGCTTTGTGGAAAAACAACAGGTTAAAGATTTCTAATGGATTAAATCACTCTACATTTATACATGAAGCTTTTAACGTGTATATATACTTGTTTATATTGATCCTGCATATCTTGTGCAGGCATTCTGTGCCATGCCTGAGTACACTAACACAGGATAAGTGTATGTGTGTACACACCATTCTGCCTCTTTCATTATGAATCACAGTAACGTGACAGCAAACCCCACCTTTACTGTGATGAAAGAATAAGAAAGAAGGAAGAAAACCAACCTTCTCTCCCAGCTTTAGTAAAACCTTCAGCTAACTCGCTACAGGTAGAATTCACCACTTGTGAAGCCAAACTCAGCTGTCGGTCCAGCATGGTGCATGCCTGCCCCAAAACCTTACACTGAATCTGCCAGCCCTGGGTTTGTGTCTGTGATACCCCAGCCATCTCCAACAGAACCACATGTCTATATTTAAGCAGCTGACAGCCACAAGTTAATCTGGAGTAGCCATGAGGATAATGCAGCAAAGTCTAACATAGACATTTATGCTTCAGGTATCACTGGCTATAAAGTGACACTTGGTGTGTATGTAGAAATGCACATTACGTCACTGCACAACCAATCCCACCCCAACTACTTGTTTCTTTAGACCAAGATAACTTTTTACTCTTCTGCCACACCTAAAAGGGATTTTCTTAGTGTGTGGTTGTCATGTTGAAGACATTGAGCTTAATAATGAACATTGACTGTAGCTGACTGTGTGCACCTAACTCCACTTCTTTTCATTAAGAAATATGTCATAATATTTTGAAAAAATACAGTGCCATATTTAACCCAGTGTTCCTACATCAGATAGTCTGTTGAGGATGGAAAACCTGAGCAGGCAGTGTCACAGGCTTGGCAAGGTGACACCTAGTGCTGTCCTGAGCTGCCTGATTTCCCTATTCAAGTGTGAAAGACAAGTGGAGTATTTCTCCATGAAACAAGTCAGTGGGAAACTATGGGCACAAGAGTGTATCTAACCCTTCTCGTCCTTTCCCGTTTGGTGCTTACATAAATGACTGAAGGCTGCAAATTAGATATGATGTCGGCTGAATGTTGGTGCTACCATATCCCTGGAGTAGACCTAAACCTGGAAAAGGAGATTATCTCTCACTTCATTACTGCTAATTTATCCAAGATGTTTTAAAAGCATTTTTCTCCCCCAAAAAGAGTTTGTAAGAACACCTCTTTTTCTCCTGTACTGTGCTTGCCTCTATGGAATTGTTTTCCCTTGAAAGAGCAATGTATACAACACGTTAAAGTTTCTTTGGTCTCTTTCTGGTTTGGGGGATTTTTTTTTCCTCAACATATCAGTGTTGACAGTGAGATTTAGCAATGAACACAACTTTTACTGATTTTCCAAGATTAACTCACCCTAAATGTAGAATTTTGTCCTAAATGAATGCTTAATGATATTAACTAACAATTCTCACTTGCTGAAATTTGTCAAGAGGAGATGTTGAAGATACTCAGGGTTCAAATATAATATGAAATCTATACTTTGGCAGTACTAATTTAAAACAAATGAGCTGTACACTATATACCCCAAAATGTGTTGCATGTTGCTACTGCAAATCCCAAGCAAAATGAAGTGGCTAAAGTAAAACAATTCCCAGAAACAGGCTGACATCTTGATAATGGTGGGACCCAAATGGGAAAGTGAAAACCAGGGATATTGTTCATTTCCTGAAAGGCAAAGAAAAAAATAAAGAAAACAAAAAGAGACTAAGAAGGCATGATGATTATTGAGAAGTAAACCATGTTGTGATGAAGCACCTAAAAGACTGTGACAAGCAATAGAATACTAAAAAAGCTAATTCAGCGAGGTACTTAGCAATTTTTTCCTTTGAAAATGAGAGACTCATAGTGCAAATACAATTTAAAGCATTCTGTTGCTCCCATATAGTCTTCCCTTGTGGCATCAGTTAACAATGAATTGTTGCAATTAAACTCCACCCATTATTAGAATAGAAATTTGTACCAACTGTTTTTCAGCTAGAACAAGGCTTTCTCAGTGACAGAAGAAACAATTGAATGCAACCTTTAATGGGACAGTGTTTCCTCTCAGAACACGATGGGATTTGAGGTCTCCCTCTGTAACTTTCAGTTAATTGCATACAAAAACCTGCAGGAGATGGTATTTGTTTAAAATTGTTGCTGGCACTGCAATAGGAGATGCCACTCTTAATTAAATTGGAACGTGTTGTAATTCTGCATGGGAAAGTGGTGATCCTGGAACATTTTGGGGTGACAAATGCTAGCAATAAGAAGACACAAGCATGGGAAGCAAATACATGAAAGAATTCTAATTCATATCAAATAGAGTTCAAATAATACATTTTCTGAAGTAGCTACAATTTTAGTTACCTTAGGTTAAAAAGTCAGCTTGTTTGACCTTACATTTAAGCAGAGCTGAATATTCTTGGCTATTTTCAGCTTTGGTGAAATGACCTAAATTTCATAAGAAATCAATGCAGGGAGTGATGTGTGTCCTTTAGCCACCTGTGAATAAATGCTCAAAATCATTGTCAACATTTACATCTGTAAAACCAAGAATCCAGCACTGTTTTTTTAAGCAAAATTCATGTTCTCCAGCCTTCATAAGTACAGCATAAGTACAGAAGCACAGTACATAAGTACAGAAGGTTCTTTGGTATCTAATATTAAATCAAAGGGAAAAATTCAGAATTGAGGTAGGTTGAATCCAGTCTCATAATTAAAGCAACAAATTAAATTTCACATCTAAATGTTTTATTTTGGAAATATAGGGGAAAAAAAGAAGAAAGAACATAACATTTCTTCTTCAGTCAAGGAAATTGTGCTAATATATTTTTTAAGAATATGTGTTCCTTCACCTAAATAAAAGAAATTACTATCCTCCTCCCGAAAACCTTAGCAGGCCAGAAGCTGCCCTTGTAGATTAGTAGATGACTCAAATATGTAAAGTGTAGTATAAAGGAAAGATAAATACAGATCTTCTTTCATTAGATTTCTTCAACACATCAGTGAAATATTTTGTTTCTCGCAAGAGCTCAGAAACTGGCTTCCAAATTAGTTGAAAGTCTGGTCAAATTCAGAACAGCACTACTCTGTCATCAAAAACTTTCATGATTTCCTAAAACATGCAGGAGACATGATTGATCATACAGAAGGACAGAGATACAAAATCACATAAGAAAAGCTATTTATGTGTAAGAGAAAACAATTCCCGTTTTGCTATAGAGGGAAAAAGGTTTGGATGTATTATCTTGGGATATCTCCTGTTCCTGGAACTCATTTAGCTGCTAGATTTAGTTATTGTACAGCAAACTTCAGTCTAAGCTTTCCACATGAAACTCAGTCTTTCGTTCACAGTCTCTCTGTTCCAGGCATTATTTCCCTCTTGCCACCTGATGTAAGCTCTTCAGAAGTTTAGAGTGCTCCTGGGCTTTAATCTGTTTGATTTCTATGAAGTGATGTTTTCAATAAACTAAAAAATCTTAATTAACATAATCCAAGATGCCATTCCATAGTATATTTCAACAATCCACTTCAAGGATTAGGAAAAGAAAATGAACTGCTGAACTTGGATCAACTTTAAAAAAAAATGTTAAACCACTATTTTCTCTGTAGTTTGCAAATGGTAGTCTTCTATTTTTCACTTTTCGTATTAACACCACTTTAATTAAAAAAAAAGATAAATGCTCCATTAAACGTTGTGACAACTGCTTGTGCATTCTTCCTTACTGCATGTGCAACTCTTTTAAAATGTTAATCATGAAACAGTATTAATTCAGGCAGTGCACGCTTAATTTTTTGGCAGTGCATGCTTTGAAGCGTGTTTTAAATCTTGTAGGTTTTCCCCATTCCCCAGCATGTGCCAGCATGAAGTCAGGGCAAAATGTGCCTCATTAACTATTTCACCTTAATAAATAACAAATAATGTTCCACTTAGAACTGCAGATTTTCTACTTCCTGACTTTCCACCTCCTGTTGTATGACAGTGACCTGAGTTCAGGCCTGGGGATACTTGCCTATTGCTTTATGCGGCTGCCATCACTCCCAGTTGCTGAAACTGGGCACTGCACACCATACAATTAACAGACTTGTTTCAGGCACTGCGCAAAGTCAAGTCTCTCTGAGAAGACCCTGTACAGGAATCTCACAATCTAACAGGCCTGTTTTGTAAAAAAATAAAACCGGAGTTTCTAGCTCTGCTACTTTGTGGCTCTCAGAGTCCAGTGGCAAAACACAAGAATCCCCATTGCTTGGACCATTTAGTATCGTTGAAGTAAATAACTCTGCAGTACAATCTAACAGTAATAAAGAACAGCACCCAATGCAAATGCATGTGGATGTGTGTAATTAATACCTCTGCCAGTTTCACAGGAGTTGCAATGTGCAATTTCAGGTTATAAGTAAGAACAAAATTTCTGGGTGGACAAAGACATGTTTACTCACAATCTAACATTTTATAAAATAAAAGTTGTTATAGGATTGTCTCTTAGAGGACTCGTCAATAGTGAACCTAAAACACAGTCCTGTCTCTTTTGAAAATACAGTGACCACATTAGAGTTTCTGTGGCAAAATGCAGTTGTTATTTAAATTACCCTGATTTGAGAGTTCTCTTGAAAACAGCTTCTGTATTCCTCAAGAACTTATGTACATTTCCTTAATAAATAAATATATGTCATAAGGAAACAACTTTTCTCCCGAGACAAATCTTCATGTTTTTAAGAGTGCTTAGAGACAGAGAAACGAAGGGGCAGAGTTGAATCATCACACATTAACAGCAGACAAAAAAAAAAAAATGTGCAAACACAGGGCTGGTTAAAATGCACTCTTTGGCGCTTTGCAGAATATATTATGGTCTGCAGCATAATGGCTTCTGCTTTAGGTATTTCACAGTTCAGCACAATATATTTCAGTGAGGCAGGAAAATGCTAATAATGGACACATATATACCAAATTAATTTCTCAAGGGACAAGCCTGTTCAGCCCAGACTACTCAGGCATCATTCCTTCTAGACTTCAGCTAATTAATGTAGTGCAATTTAAGAAAAGGTGGAAGGGATCATATTGATAAGTGTCAATAGTGTACATTCAAAACATCTATTATTTCTCTTCTGTGTCCTTGGAGTCCTGAAAAAAAACCCGCCCAGCAATCACTTACAGTTAATTGCTAAGCAGAAGACAATTAAAAAAAAGCCCAACAAAACACAACAAAACCTCTTCTCTTTTGTTGTTATTTTATCTGTATTCCCTTCCCCCACTCTCAATCTACTAGAAGCATATAGAGAACCAGCAAAGACTCTTTTTAATCTATTAATTGCAACACCCTTTCTTCAGGAGTTGGATCATCATCTAACCTATTGGTACATTAGAAGAATTATTATTTTTAAGTAGGTTTTTTGTGTCTGATTGTAGGATGCTGTTGAAAGCCTGGCTTTCACTGCACATCCTTCATTCTCACTGGTTTCATTGTAGAAAACACATTAGAAAATTAGGAAATCCAGGAACATTAAAACATAAAGGTGCTCTAAATCTTCTATAAACTCAGATCCTATGCAAAAAGAAACTTTACTTGAGACCTAACATCTAGATTTGTTTTTTCCAAGGTTAAAGAGTCTCCTTTTGTCCTTTGCTGTGGAGACTTGTAATACTTTTTGTTTAATTAAGTGACAGAATAAATTGACCAAGGCGATCAGGAAGTGTTTTGATCCAGATTATTGGAATGGAAACTATACTCAGCTTTCCCAGTAACTTATAAGCCAGCATCCTTCTCCATTAGATCTGACAACTACAATTTACTCTGGACCTCCTGATGCAGCTTGTCACTACCAACAGGCCAGTATGTACATGGCCAGGGGTTACAACATACTGATTCATTAGGCTACAACCATGAATCTGCCACTTCAGAGAAAAGGCCCATCCATCTCTCTACATTTAGCTGTCATTCCTACCATGAATGTAATGCTATTACGGAGACAGCCAAGTCCATTGCTCATGCCAGATGTTGTTAGGAATTCAATCCATCCTATCTGTGAACACTAGTCCCTTCAAACAACGAGATGTTGAGTGAATTACATATTGAGTGGTGAGGTTTCTTGGCATTTAATTATGCAGCTGAAAGGAACATGCTTAATTGTTGCTGCAGTTACTGGTTAAGGACTAAACAGAGGAATTTTATGAAGCGATGGTAGAGCATCGGCAGCTGAATAAACGTTTCACAGCACTGCAATGGCTATGACAAAAAATCTTTATGTCTTTACTGAACACAAATGCCCCTCTTGTTGGGTAAAATGAACAGGTTTTATTTTTGTTTTTAAGTAAGAAAACATGTCATTATTTCAATAAGGCAAATTCATGTTGCTCAAACTCCTGCTAACCAGTTTTGGCCCTTCAAGCAGGAACGCTGCCAGGGTGTGCGGGGGTAGCAGGATAGTGCCAGTTATTCATACATTCTCAGATATTCATGCCCTGGTAGCCAGGGAAACGTCTGCTGGGACTGCTGCATTCAGCAAAAGGGAAATGTAATCTGCTTGGAGATGAGCTGGTCCTACAGAAGTCCAGAGACATAGGACACTACCGTGTCATCTCTCCTTACGTCTGCAAGGCAGCAGAACCCAAGCCCTTCACATACCACATCGAAACAGGGCTCTGAAACCAAAATAGAGTTCAGTCTCATCCTTTCATTAGGCTGATTAAAAGTGTCCACGTTACAGAAATGGTCTTGTGCTTCTGTACGTGGCTCAAGCTGAAGAAAGAAATATTATGAATATACATATTTTCAGACTAGTTAACAATGCTGTGTACTCTCCATGGATGTTCTATCTTGTAATATGCCCATCTACATTTCAGTAATAAAGCTTTGAGGAAATTGAATCAGGGCTTGAGACTTTATTAATTTATCTATGTGAAGATTCATTCTTATTTATAAACATAAGAAAACAAAGTAAGCAGCTGAAAAGGCAACAGTTTTTTCCCCTAGATGTTAACTGGGAAATAAGACACACTCAGTATGACAGAAACAGAATTTTCTGAGAGTGAATGTGGACACTGTCTTTGGGTTGTGGTTTTGTTTTTCTGTTTTATTTTATCTGGCTTAATGATATAGTCTGGATTCTAGGAAATAATTATCCCATTCATTCAGTAGCAAGTAAGTGATGCTTGGTTCATTTACCAACTTTACTTTGTTGCCAGATAGAAAGAAATTATTTGTGATCTTTATATTCCTTTGATGAAGTCAGTTTGGCTAACATAGTTGAACAGACCGTATTTAAAGGAGAAAAACAATTGCCCAGCCTGACTATCACTGGAGAGTTTTTGAAAGTATTTGAACTAAAATTAGACCAAATTTAGCGATAATTTAACATAGTTTGTCAGCTTAGATTTGAAGCAGTTTGTGCAAGATTTTTTATTGCAGTTATATATATAATTACTTACGAGGACAATGTTTGATAACTTTATCTAGTCTAGGAGAATGTTTTTTTCTGCTCCTGCTCTTTATTTGGTGAGAGTAGTGGCCTTCAGAGCTGAAGGATCCCAATTAGCAGCAATATATGGCTCCACTGGATTGGCACTCTTGCACATTAAGACCTAGACTTAAATCATTTCACAGATTCCAATGGATGTCACTCACACCAGCACGTAGAATGTTGTTCTTTCTTCTATCATATCTTTTCTTTCAGAATCTTTATATAAACAAGACCATTGCAGTCAGCAGCATCTGCTACTCTTCTCCTAATCCTACTCTCTTAATTTCTTCCCATCTTAAAGCCGCAGCAATGATCACTTGAGGTTGGCCACATCTAGGGACTCTGGTTGCTAGATGTCAGTTGACTGCAGCTTGGTAAATTCTAAAACACTTGACAACTGACTCACAGGTCCCCTGCTAAGTATTGAGAGTTAATCTGTTGACAGCCTGATACCTGACAAAAGAGTGGGAACAGGTATTAATATAGTTAACTATTTAGGGTTAATAATCCATTTATACAGTGCCTTCTGCAAGACCTGATCTTGCAAGCTAGAAAGCAATCTTAACCTTCTTTTGCTTTAATGAGGCGTAGACCCAGCAGGTGGTGAGCCAGGACAGCTTTGTACTCTACACAATACAGTCTGCAGTACTAGTTTTTATTTGATTTTAAAAACCTATAACAAACATCACAGAACCTTATAAGAATTTATCTACCTTATATAAACACAACATCTTAAAGAAGTGTATATAAGCATCTCCACGGATTCCTCAGTGTAGGAAGTACAGCAGTAATATCCATTATGATCTGACCTGGAATTTGTCTTCACTGAGGCTCACATACAAATATTTGTACATGTGATATTTAAGGTAAGGACAGAGTCACAGTAGGATAGTGTTCCAGCACACAGGCAAAAAAATATGAAGGAAATGAAGGAACCTAAGAATCATATTTACACTTATATCCCCAATGAATCTATCTACAAGTTTTCAGATTTCTATTCCTGTCATTATTACCCAGTCACTAAATCTGGTTGGAAGTTAATGTGCAATGTTATGTTACTTACCGCTCTGCAATGTGGGCAATTGATAGAGTGACCTTTGCAATTTCCCCATTTCCACCACTCTTTGCCAGCTTAAGTGATCATATTTATTAAATTTATTTAATTTTGTCTATTTATTTATCATCTGCAGGTGATTTAGGTGAAATGGGAATTGTAAGACCATGGGAGCTTTTTTTGGGCCACCACATGCAAGGTCATAGAAATAAATGAATAGCGTTAATAGACCCTGCTGAGTTCCTCAGTATCCACGGGTCCTTCAGTCTCTTGAATTCAGGTCTTGAAATAATGATATATTGTTGACACAGACATTTGGGCATTGATTCACCAACTTCAATTATTATGGAACATTAGGTTTCCAGTCTTCCAATTGTATGTGCTGATATGGGCTAGTGGTCTCTGCAAACAACTAGACGTATATTTTCATCAGCTGAAAATTTATCTCATATTATCCATTCAGTCTTCACCTTTAATTCCTGCAATTACTGTATCTTAATTGCAAAATATATAGTGTGGCAGTCTGATAACGCTCTGAATATCTTTTTTCTTTCTCTTGGGAAAAGGAGAGCTGTCTCTGTAAAGGACAGCATAGAATCCTGTAATGACAACCAAGATCAACCCCACATTTTGCAGAAGCTATTCTGCATAAATAATTATTTTAAGAGTAGCTAAAATCACACTGTGTAGTCTACTGCACTTTAGAGAAGTTTTACTGGGTGTTTGTAAGACAAGATGCCTTTAAGAAATCAAGGTTCTCACTACTTACAGTTAAGAGAATATTATTGACCCAATGCTCTGTACACTTATCATTCTACTTATTTAAAGTTTGCCTGGGGTGTCCATGGGAAAAACTCTTCTGCACTTTCCAGGCTGAAAGAGGGACAGCCTTAGTTTGTATTATCTAAATACAGATCCTTTCCTATGAAATGGCCTTTCATTACGAGGCAATGTAAATGCTTCACAGAGCTCTCTTCCGTTTGCATGCAGTTTAGTTTATTATGTTTTGAGGCCTTAGTTATGGACAAAGTATTGCATACCTAAGGAGGATCATTAATAAGTGATTCCTAGTTGTAAAAAATGTAGTTGAAGAATTAGCAGTGTTATATTTTTTTGGAATACCAGAATCATCTCATGGTTTTCACTAAATATTTCATTCTCCTCAGTTCTTATAATGCGGGGTGAATATTATAAACAAAGCGTATTATTGACTATTTCTTCAGATTTGTGTTCTTAGTAGCTCTCTTTCAAGTGCTTAATTTTTGCCTAAGATCTATTTTCTGTCTTGTACCATATGAGGCAATCTGTTAGCAATGCACAAACAAATTAGACATAAATAATTCTCCCAATAAGCAGAAATCTATATCAAGTCACTTCAATTTAATATGGCAAATACTGGCAAAAATGTACCACAAGCAAACAAAAACTCCTGAAGAAACTGAGTATGAGAGTTATAAGTGAAAATCAGGTAATAAGCCATAGATAGAACCTGAAAATGATTTATGAAAATGATATCTCTGAAGGGAGAGAGGATGTCCTGAAGCTGTGAATAGATTTAGGAATGGAAATCCTATTGTTTTTCATAGGTACTCAAGTTTCTAAGTTTCAAATGTGCTTTAGTTATTCTCCCATCCAATAAATTATTTACAAATTATTCACAAATTATTCACTCAATTCCAATTAACTACATCACCCATATATAGGTATAAATTAACTAATGCTAGTGTCATTTGAAACTGATGATTAGCAATTCAGGTTTTTGTTGCTGAGGTATTTTCTATAAACTTTGCTAAAAAAAATCAGATTCAATTGGTCAACACTGGATGGTTATAAGGGTAAATATTAAAGAAATATTTTTTAAATGCAACTTCATGCGTTTACTCATTCAGTGTTATCTTATTCATAGAATCGTTTTGGTTGGAGAAGACCTTTAAGATCATCAAGTCCAACCGTTAACCCAGCACTGCCAAGTTACCACTAAACCATGTCCCTCAGCACCATATCTACATGTCTTTTAAGTACCTCCAGGGATGGTGACTCAGCCACTTCCCTGAGCAGCCTGTTCCAGTGCTTGATAACCCTTTTCAGTAAGTTCCTTCTAAGACTAGCCTTACTGCATGAGCTTCAGTGGCTTGTGACTGGTGTTACAAGTCTGGCTGCCTTTCTTACTTCTAAGGGTGTAATTGCTATTAGGATGTTCACTGTGCTTAATGTTTGCAGCTTGACAGAAAATGTAGCAGAGATAACATTTTTGCAGTTTACAATGTTGCAACTTCTTGTCCTCTAGCCAACTGTCCGGTGACCGTGAACTCCAATTTATATGTCTACAGTGCAGGCTCTGCATTAGTTCAGTTGGATTTCATCCTTTTCATCCAGAGTTTGATACTTTTGTCTGCAAAGCCATGGTCAGTAATTTGTCTTACTTCATTTTCTGGCTACCAAGAAAAAACAGTTGACCTTCAACTGTTCTTGAAGGGGAGGCCATTGAGAAATTTACCCTGTCATATCTCCAGTTGATATTAATGAATGATTTCTGAGGGAACTGAGAAGCACTTTGACCCATTTCTTAAAACTAGTGTGGAAATAACCAGTATTATGTCTGAAAAATAACTAGAGACTTGGCCTGTTGTGGGTCGTATCAATGCACGTTCTCTCTGTAGGAATGCACAACCCTGATCCAGCAGAACTCCAAGTCACACCTTGAAGTTTGATCATTCAACAGGTTTAGTGAAATGCTGACACTTTGTCAGGATCAAGTCTGTGGTCTGATACAAAGTTCTGAGATGATTGGGAGAATTTAAGTTGGCTTTGAAGGGTTATGATTGAGCTTTAAGCATAGTCAGCATTAGTATTATGTCCATTGAATAATGTGACTGTTCTTCTCCAAGTACTTGTGACTGATACTTAACCTGTAGCTTACTAAAAACAATCTGTCCCTGCTGACAGCAGCTGGGGTAAATAGCAGAGGGAAGACATATTTTGTGAAAGACAGGTCCATCATAAATCATTCCTCCTGGTCATCTACCAGGTCTCCATGCAACTAGTGAAAAATGTATATTTAATCAAGAATTGAAATCAGGACCTCAAATCACATCATAGATGAAATGTACCTGTTCAGTAAATCTGTTTTAGCTATCTAATTTTTGAATACTGGATTTTTATTTTTTTTTTCCAAACTGTAGGGCCTGAGGTTCTAGCTCATACTCAAAAATAGGTCATTGCATGAAGACATAAATGAGAAAAATGAGTGTTTAACCTCAGATGGATAGTTATGAGTTAAGGTGGGAAAAGTGGATTTGTATGCTCCATTAATAATACCACTTGGCATAACCATGATGTTGGTTTTATACTAACCCACTTGTCACTTCATTAAGGCTGCAGTAGGGATCTAGCTATGGTTTTCCATAGCCTGACAGCAGTGTGGCAATTAAAACACGCTTGTGGTGGAAAAGGCCTGTATTCGCTTTTTGCTATGGAGTTCATATTGGCAAGAAAGTGTTGAAAAAAGAGCAGGAGGGTGGGCGGGTAGCAAGTGAGACTGAGGGCACAAAGGAAAGAAACCTTTCAGAGAATTTGCAAGGAGTGAGAAAATATATTCAAATATATTCAAGGTAGCAGTGGCTAAATGGCTACAGCCCAGATGACAGGACTGCAAGTGGTTCCCTTGGAAACATCCTTCTATTCAGAGAAGTGGAAGAGTGTAACTGGCTTTTAGGTCATGCAGACCATATTTCCACTAATATAAAAATACAGCTGAAAAAAGTGAAATATCATTATCATCAAAAAATTAAAAAAAAAAAGAAAAAAATCCCATTTAAATCCCAAAGACTTGCTTCATAGGATGCAGTTTTATTCTGCCCCCCACAATTGGTGCTGTATGTCACATAAAATTAGAACATAAAGGCTGTTTTGAGTTAGGGCCTTTTATCTCATATTTGGATATATGGGGGTTCAGATTAACACAGGCTGAGAAGCTCTCTGTTCCTCTGATCTGCGGATTTTACCAAACATGTTCTTTTTGTAGCTAGCAGATACATACATAGTCATAATAGAGAAATCTAAAATATGTCTTATATGACATGTTTCTGAATTTGGCCCTGTATATGTAAAAACCAAGAGGGTTATAACACTTTGTAGAGAAAACTACAAGTTGAGAAAGCAGAAAAATCCTTGCATTTGCTGTGGCAAGGTATGCTTTGAGCGATATTTCAGCTTTCTCTTCAGGGTTCTATAAATGCACTTCAGTTTTGAAGGAAATATTAATCATTGAACAGGATATTTATTACAAATTAATTCTATCCTATTCAGTCTAAAATCATTAATAATCAGAATTTTTTCATAAATAAGATATACTATTTTTTGGTGAATAGTCACTGTTATTAATTTAGTTTTATTGTTTCTTAAATAGAACACTTCCAGTTGTCAGGCTGGATTTATAGTCACTGCGAAAATTGAAGAAAAAGAAATTTCTTGGCTTATAGATCATATAAGATCCATCCTCTGGGTCCAGCAGAAGGGAGAAAAAAAAAAAAAAGATTTGAATCTCTCATATCCCAGAAGCACAGGATAAGTTTCTCTAGATGGGATGAGGTACCTGAGGAATAGGCTAAATTAGCCACTATGGATTTCTTTGTGGATGCGACTGGGCAAATACCTGAATTAGGTCAGGCACCTTCCACATCACCGCTGGCTGAAATCTTATTCTTCAGCTCCTGTAGTGCCATTGTATTTTTTTCATTTTGAGTATTTATGCCTCACTGTAGCTGTGTAGACTGAAGGAGGATATTTTTCCACTCTGTTACATGACTTTGTTGAAACTATACAGCACGTATTTATATCTGTCTTCCTAAAAATTTTTCTAATCTTCAAATTATCACCAATTAGACCTCACTTCTGCTATCTTTACTGTATGTATTCATAAGCAGGCAGTTCACTGAGAACAGAAAACACCTGTGCTTCCTTCAGAGTGCTATGGTTTTGAATTTTTCTTGCCTGAGTAAACTGACTTGAGCGATTATTTACCTCAGCTCAGCACAGCTCTCTCTCTTGATATAAAATACATCCAGAGCACACTGTAAAGCAGAAGGGAAAATTTCAGTTGTAGCATCTCATTCACCAGTTTCTTCCCCCCATCACCACTTGATAACCACTGTGTTTCAGATCTGGATTTTTTTTTTTTTCAAGAGCAGTGAATGGTGTGTGGGTAACAAAATATAACACCAATAAAAACAGTGATAGAATTGCCAGTGTCTTCCATGAAGGCCAAACTTTCATTATTTTGTGGGTGTTTATGCAGGAAAAGGTCCATCAAAAGCTAAATATGCTTTGAGTTGAACAATATGATTGATACAAGATACTTTCTACACTGCTTCAGGAAAAAATAATAGTTTTATTCATGTTTAAAAATGTCAAGACAATAAAGAAGCAGCTCAGAAATGATAAATAAAGGTAAATATCATACCTGAAAGAGAAGAAGGTCGCCTGTGGCTGTCCCAGGGTTTGGTGGAGAGCTGAAGCAGAGAGGATTTACACTCATGTCCCTCATGCCATAGTCCTATGATGTGAAGTGTGTGGTGGTCACAATGACCAAAAATTTCCTGGGCCATCTTCTCTGCAGCTACTTGTTCCCAGTCTTCATCTCAGTTTGCAGTCTGCTCAACTGCTTTAATGCAACTATTTGTGGCACCACTTTGTAGACTGAATAAATGATCTAATCTGAGATTGTTTTTTGAGACACAGAGTACAGGGCGGGAGGGAGGAAAGGTAACCAAGGAGAGGAACACTTAAATGTAGTCCTCCTATAAAATGGAAATACATCCTGACACAAAAGCAGCATTCTGTAAATATATGACAAGTTAAAAAAAGGAGAATCACTGGCTAATGAAGTTGCAGGGTTGCACAGCTGAATAATGCTAGAAAGGTCCTTCCAGTACTGGCAATGAGAAAGGTCAAATGTGGTGCCATTTAAGGTTAAGATGGCTTCACAGTGATAAAGAGATGATTTTCATACTGTGCCAGTAAAAAGAGAACAGATTTTCTTTTCTCAGACTGAGACTTACTATAAGCATTTGTAGATTCTTGCTGGGTGAAATCTTAAATTCCATCTAAATGAAACATTCATCTACTTGACAGTTTGTGGTGAATAGCAGCTTCTGTTTTCTGTCAGTATGAATTATGCATGTTTGGAAAAAAGCTTCCAAATTTCAATTAGTGAATCTTAATTTTCTTTCTTAGACCAGATGGACTGTGTTAACAAAAGGATTGTATCTATATCTAATGGAACCTCAAATTGTTTTAATCAATTTCAATTGAGATAAATATTTGAAGCATTAAACCTGTCTCCACTATTTTTTTAACAAAGTCGATTTTGGATATCAACAGCACACTGCTCAGTTTATTACTTTTTTATCCAATTAGAAAGCAGAATCCCCATGCGCTAATTGGCAAGTACATAAAAGAATCTACATGTTGCTTAAGCAGCAGAGAGGCAAGGAAGTTTAATTAAGTTGTAACAGCCAATTTGTAACTAATTACATTTGGTGTTAGATGGTACTGGTTTACTGGCATAGATGGGGGAAAATTCTTGTACAGCTTATTGCAAGTCCCAAAATAGATAAAACATTTTTTCTATAGTAATGCCATAAGTTTTAGTACTGAATATTTTACAACCTTTTTGAACTCTTTCGTGTCTTTGAAGCACTACAGTAGTGTACATGTTGGGGACTCTTGGTTTCCACCAAACCCCATTGTATTCAACAGGAGTTGTATATTTTTTATTAGACTAAGCATTTTTAATTACACAGTTCAGTTACTTCAGCTTGTTTGCTAACTTTAGTACGTTCATTTACCTCAATACCTTCAGCAGTTCTCTCTCTTGCTTGTGAAATACTATTTAGCAAATGTATATGAAGTTGTAATTTAATATGCATATCTAATTTGTTGAAATTTTGTTAAATCATAGAATTTTAAATTGTTTTATTTTCCAGAATTCATCCAGTAGATACTTGGGAAGTTTTGGCAGATATTTTAATATCCAGAACTGAGAAGTATTCATTTCTATTAGATATATACTTTTAACCTATAGCTTGAGAGTATTTCTTAGATTTACACAAACTCTTAAAATGAGTTTTTAGTGTGAATTTTTAAATTTAGACATTAAAATTCTTCATTCATTGTCCAGAAATATATTTTGCTGTAATGAACATGTATGAAAATGAATATTGTCCTGTCAGTATTTGTAAGAGTATGTATAAATGAACAGATAAACATTTACTGCGTTCTTTTGGTTAAGACTGCACAAACAGAGTTTTAACATTGGCTCAAAGAGGTGCACTAGTTCTCACGTTCACTAGTGACCTGAGCAAAATGAGTTTGTGAATTCAATACAGCTCCATGAGTTTCCATTACATAGATAAATCTATGAAGGACACGAATGTCAAATCAGAGAAATGAAACCTTGAATAATAATGATTACAGATGTAACTTCTAAAAGTAGCCACTAAGGAAATCTTTCAGACTTATCGACAGTTGCTTAAACTGTAACTGTGTTATCTAGTGTCTATAAACTACATGCATGAGATTAAAAAGATTCATTCACAGCTAGTTCCCTTCAGCCCCACTGAAGAAGCATGCAGCAGCAGAAGAGGGACGTTCACATTGCCAAGCCTGAGGACTTTTACGCTCCGTACACAGTTAATAGAGAAAGTTACGTTTAGAGGGAATTCAAAGGATTGAAGTGGGAATCCTAATTGCTGCCTAATACAGATATTCTGAATAGCCCCTTGAAAATATCCACCTTTCTTCCCAGAGCATAGGGAGCCTAATCACCGAGGTCAGGCTCCTAAAGCTAAGGGGTGTGATTTCTTCCACCTATTCCTAATAACTACACACTGTGGCAAATACTATAGTGAACAGGTGACAGACAGAAGGCTTTCTCTGACTGCACAGCAGATGTTAGATCATTATTTCTCATCAGGAGAATGGTAAAACCAGAACAAGATACTTTTCTGTAAAATTTGTAGATCTTCTTTATAGTGTATATCTTGTATATATGCAAACAGAATACATAACACTACATACAACCATCAATAACTGCGTTCTCCGTCTTAGTTTTTCATGGCTGTATGGATCAGTTTGGCTTCTTAATGGGTTTGTTGCCCAAACTAGCATGTTATTTTTGTCTACAGTGCAAAAAAAAAAATCCCTAATCCTTTTTGAGGACTAATAACATCTGTTACGGTTTTGGATTATATGGAAAGACATTAATGGATGCCCAGCATGAATTCCAGTTAAGTATCAGTTTGTGCAAACAGAAATGTGACAAAAATAAAAGTAAAAGTAGCAGCAACGCATCTGTTTAAAGAGCTAATGCAAACTGCAAGTACTTTAGGACAGTAATTTAGGCTATTTTTCAACATTTCCTGTTTGACACATAACCATATAAGATATGTCAGAAGCTTGATTCAGTTGAGGTGATGTATACCAGCTCTTTCTTTAGGGAGAACAAAGCCATAAGGCACAATCTTTCAAGGTCTGGGGGGCAGTGAAAGGCTCAGTATGGGCTGTTAATTGTGATACATTGCTTCTCTCCTCTGGAAACATGTTCTGAATGTCTTACACTATTAACTGCTCTTTTATTTGCTCAGCATTCGGCACCTCAGAAATAAAAAGTGATCTAATGTCACAGCTGAAAAATACTTCTCATATTGAACTGGAACAGCAAACAGTAAGCCACTCCCAAGCCTGCTGTTGTAACAGAAACAATTACAAGTTACACAGCCATAATAGGTACAACCTAGGCAGAAATCTGTGAAAAAAGTGAGTGGCCAGGCACTCATTCAGTAGGTTATTAGGTTTGCTGAGTTAGGCATAGCGTTGTGAAAGTATGGATCTACTGCTTCCATGCTCCTTAAAGTTATGCATGGGAATATGGAAACTTGTGGAACTCAAGTTTTAGTTATTTGTTGATTTACACCTTGCTGCACCTGTCCGTTCAAGAGAACTCATGCGGCTTAAGTTGTTTAAAATATTAAGTACAAAATGTTAAACACACTATAGGAGAAAATGGTTTGTGCAGAAATGCTTCGAATCCTACTTTTTCCCCTCTGTAAATTACAACTATTTGTGTATCCAGTTCTCTTCAAATGAAAATATTCGTGAGGGGTTTAAGATTTGGGTCTCCAAGCCTAAGTGTGTACAGTAACTCTAGGGTGACAGGCACTGTCTATCCTTGGCTTTTCTTTTTTCTTTCTATTATTATTATTAAAATTTATTATTATTTATTAAACAAGTGTTGGGCTTGTGTTTGTGAAGGAGTTCAGTAAGCAGAAGGTGCATCAATCTAAGAAAGCATCTACTGAGCACATACAGTAAAGTGGTGACATTAAAACACCTACTATTTCTACCCAGCATAAAGTGAGGCCACTTCTAGGAACCTGCCTACTCAGAGTACTTTTATGTGTATGCATGCACCCAATGTAACAAAAAATCCTGTTTCTTATTCATTAAAAATCTTCTTATCTATAACAGTGGTGCCAGGCTTTCTAGATCCCCACCTCACCTGTGATTGAGGACTATATACAGCAACAATTCTCCTGTTACGTACGAGAAGGAGAGAGATAAGTCCTCCTCTGTGTGTGTGCTGTGCAGATCATTTGTACAAGTACAATAGGTGTCTGGACTACCCGTGCAAACCAAGTGCCTACCCAGTAAAGCTTCTCCATCCCAGGAGGGCCTTATAGGAGGATGTGAAATGCATGGCACACCTGAACTGCAGCTAGCTCTTAAAGGAACTCCGGGAATAAAGATGATCGGGCAACTGTAATCAGGCTATCAGCTGCAGTATAAGCACAACAACAAATTGCTAATCAAGAAGAGTAATAGCAATGGAAGTTGTGGAATTTACAGCCTTCATAAAACCTGTACACTTCATAGCCAGGGAGCAAAAAACTTATCATGAAATTAAATTTGCTTGTAACAGAAACACAAACCTCTCCTTTCTTAGTTGCTTATTTTGATGTTGTGTACTCATCACTGCAGCTGTATTTTCACTGCGACAATCACATTCTCTCATGCTCCAGCATAATGCACTATGTCTATAAAGTTATGTACACTACAGGTTTTCTAAAATTTGGGTGAAGTCTGAATGAAAAATACATAGTTCATCTTGGGACAGGCAATGAACCTTCACCTCAGCAGTTCTTAGCCTCATGGGACTGATGTATTCCTTACTGAAAGTCATTAACAAGATTCTTACTGATGTCCATGGTGATAAAATTAAGGCATGTGGTTTTGATTGCCAGGTTGCGCATAACAATAACTGATACTGATTTAAGAACATAGTCCTGTTGACAAAGCACTATGTTGAAAGTTCAGACTTTCTTTTCTTGGCCATGGGCATTCTGTGTGACAGGAGCCAGCAGCTTCACTTCCCAAAGATTGTCTTCCTCCTCTCCTTTCCTTCCTCTGTTTCACTATTGACTTAGGACACAGACTTTTTTAGTTGAAATATTGTGTATAAATCTCTCTTTTAATACATGTCTGGTCTTGATTAGAGTTTCTAGACACTACCATAGTGTAAATAAATAATACAAGGAGAAGTTCGGATTGAAATGATTACAGTTTATAAACCCATTTTTGTGAATAAATGTTGCCAGGATCAACGTGAGGTAGTGGTGCCAAATCCATCAAAGTACTGACATTAATTAGAAGCAGATTTTTTTCTTAATTTCTTGAAAGAGAGAACTGTGGCTCATTACACATTTTGTATCAAATGTACAGCATATCTATTTTCTTTATGAAATCATCAGATAAGCACAAAATGTGAGCAAGGTTGAAAAAATACATTGAATGTATTTAAGCTAACTGTTATTGAATAAAATAATAAGATCAGAAATGGAATGGCTGATCAAGTCCTGGCCTCTTGGAAATACAAAAATAAGTCTAGTGCAGAATTTAAGATTAGCCAGTGGCTTGGCGCATCGGTAATGCTAAATGCTATGAATCCTGTTAAATGTAGGCACTCATCTGATTTTTTATACAGGCTAAACTGCAAAAAGCATTAAGCATTTATTTTAACCAAGCTTGAGCTAAACAGAAATTTGTATTTAGTGAAGTTCCTCTCCTTGTAGGACAATGGGAAATGACAGGGGGAAAAAATGATGTGTTGGAGAATGGTGTGCTTCTATGCCTTTCTATGAGAGTATTTATCTGTTCATATTGGCTCCTGGGAATAAAATAATTGTCAAAGGACAAACAGGGTTTACCAGCAAAAATAAAAATAGTTATTTAAAAATATTAAAGAACTTTTTTTTTTTTAAATTAAAAGTCATTAAACATGCTCACATAGACAGAGAATATGATTATGCTTTCCTTAAAACTAGGGACAACTTTACAGTATCTGTCACACAGAGAATCTCATACACAGCAGAACTGATCGACAAGCTCACGCTTCTACCTAGCCAAGAGACAATCTTGTTAGCTTTTTAGGCAACAGCTGGCTGATGTGGCACGTGGGATCAGAGCGAGACCTCCATTTTGTTCAAAAGCAGGAGGTAAACGGTGAGGACAGAGAAAATACCTCTTTGTGGGTTTCCTGTTCTCACAGGAGCCCTCCCAAGGTATAAGCCTTCAATACCTCACATTCCTCCACTTCCCTAACTAGACATAGAAAGAAGTAACTTGAAAAGTTTATCCTGTCTGAGTAGATTCTCTTGTTGCAACCTCTGAGAACTGCATGGAGCCCCAAAATGCTGCTTTGACAAATGTCTTTTAAAGTAAGTCACTTTCTCACAGACTGTCACAAATTAGAGAAAACTTGATTCACAAGAGCTTTGAGAAAAACAGGACGCTGAGCAGCTCTTCTGACAGCAGAGTGAGCTTTGTGTATTTTGTTAACCTTTCAACATATTGGTTACAAGATTTGCTGTAGCCACTCTGCCCAATTACAAAACAAAACAGAACTGCAGTAAAACTGTCTGCCAAGTGTTATGAAATACAGAAATGGAAGAGCCAAACCCACAAAGATCCCTTAGGCAGTACAACATCGAGGACAGGCAGGTACGCAGACATCTGGAAATTTGAGGAAACACGCCTTTAAATTTCATGAGTTTATGACCTGATTTAAAAAAAAAAAAGCAGAATAATGGAATATTTTCAGATTAATGAATCTATTTATGTCATAAAAGGAATATAAAACAAATTAAATGAAAAAAAAGTAGTCAGAAGAAATGAAAATATTTTTTCAGCCCAACCTGAAAATTTCCTAAGTAGCTTCACCCTTAAAAATTAATGAATGATAATGAATTCTATGTAGATGTGTTGGAAGACTGGATTAATAAATAGTAATAATCATTATATTGCCATACATTGAATATATTTCTCTTCTATTTTAATTGAGTGAACTGTCCAGTTACTAGTCGGGGGGGAAAAAAATCAGTCCAGAAGTCATTTTAGCCCTAATCTGTTGAAAGTTTTATCTCTTCTTCACTGAACCATAATCACTGAAGAACTGTCCATATTTGAGAATACAAGTGGACAAAACACTGTAAACCTTTGTTCCACACAAACAAGTTCTCCCTGTAGAGAAACTCAGTTTAAACTCACTGTTAGATTGAATCCATTGGATTAGATGTTTTAAAAGGGGCCAAATTACTTACTTACCATAGGGAAAACCTGAAACATTTGTGACAGCAGTAACGGAAACACTACGCTAAAGTAACTACTCCCACTGTGTTGGGCAATAAGGAATTTTTTAAAAGTCTCAGTGTTTACTCAGAGCTAGTGAATGTTAGAATAAACAAGCAAACAAACCAAAAGCAATTGTGTTTTAAGTCAGTTACTGTATTTTTGACAACAACGATTTCGAGTTGGACTTTGTACAGATAAATAAACATGGGTTGTGTCTCAGTGACCTCCTTGTGGTCAGTCCTAGAGTGGACAGGTTTCATATCCTCTGGAGGAGTAATCAAGAATTAGTCAGCATAAACAAATTTACAGCAGAGAAGCTAGTTCATTATACTATAATAAATGTAATGTTTCTTAGTCCATAAACGTTTTTCAAGACTGTAGGTAACATCCCACTGAAATGAATCAAAAAATCTTTTAAGTAGGGCTGAGTGTGCCGCAACATTTGCCAAGAACTACTCAACTTCTTATGTTTGTGTGCATACAAAAGTGTAAAACAATCACTTACTTATCTTGTTCTCAGAAAATGTAACGTGTGCAAGATAATTAAATTTGTTCCTCTTATAATTAAATTTATCAATCTAAAATATCCACTCCTGAGTTGTTGCTAAAAGAGAGCCTATGAAAGAAGTTGCTCACTTCAGTTGCATGGCCTTTTTCTAAATGCAGATAATCATATTCAGCTAGGCTAAATGGAAACACAACAATCCTTGATCTTTCTACGAATAAGTTACCTGGAATAATTTGTTCTTTATATCTTCCTTGGCAATTGTCAACAAAGACAGCGATAGCGTTAATTGCCTCATCATGCTTGCTTACTGCTGCTGGAAGATTTTACATTCCATTAGAGAGTCCACAAGCCTTGGCACAGATTTCTGGGTTTATTTACATGAGATTATGAAAACTGGTAAACTGCTTGTCAGAAAAAGTATATGTTACCATATTTTATCTTGTTTAACAGGCTTGCTGTTGCTTCAGATTCACTGTGGGCTATGCTAAAGATGATAAAAGAAACATTTTAATTACAGCTTGAACTCAAGCCACTTCTTTCTTGAGGTACACTGCAAAAAATTCACTGCTTAAATGTAAATGTAAAATTTGTGAATTACCTTAAAAGATCTTTTTCTTTAAGCATAAAATACAGTGGTAGACAATACACGTTATTTCCTCTCTAAGTCCATCAGTTTGGCAGTTGAAGCAATACCTTGGTGATTCCTGCACAGGAAATCTTTTTCCTATACTGTTCTTTGGCTTCATAGAAGTACTATTTGGGATCATTTGGTTTTAAATTACTCTTATTTGGACCTGTTACTGCTGTCATCGAATTATTTGTTAATTTCACAATGATTTTATCACATAACTTTGGGTCCTTATATAGAAGTACCGTTATGGTAATGGTAGAGTGATGAGCACTTCCGTTGTAAATAATAATATGGAGGCAGAAAGGTCTGGTATTTTCTGAAATTTTAGATAAAGCACAAATATTAGAATAAAGCATTAAAGCAAACGTGCTGTTTTAATCAAGCATTCTGCAGAAATGCAGTGAATGGGCATTGACAACCTTCTAGTTTCATTTTATTTCTGAGAGTTTTTTTGAAGAGTCACAAAGACACCTATGTGCTGGTAGGCAAGGACTCTGAAATTTGAATGGACAGTAATCCATGAACTACAGTTACTGTCTTTTCATCTGTCCTCTATCAGGAGGAGAAGTGCATTCATAAATGCAGCCAAAGCATTCTGCTTTGGTTAAGTGATAATATATGGAAAGTGACTGTTTAAATGTGAGGTAGGTCCTGCAAGAAGCTTGTTGATAAAGTACACCTCAACCAAATGTACTTTCATTGTCTCATTTCAGTATTTCAGTACACCAGAGGGTAGCAGCTCCTCAGCAGGAAGCTGGAAGTGAAGAGACCATGACTGGACAGCTTCTCTACTGCCCATTAGCTACTGCGAGCAACATCACATCTCTTGAGCTCTTAACTGAAAAGGAACCGTTATGTAGCACTGAGAGTTTACAGGTTTGAAAAGAAATGACTGTTCCACTTCAGGTGGAATAAATATTTGACTATATCTGTGAAAACAAGCTCGGGTATACAATTTGAGACACAGATGTTCAATCAGTTGTTATCAGGATATTGTTGGCAGCTGAACTCATGACCTCTCACTGGTTGCATGTAGATATGCACAGAAGATGAGGAATGACCAGGAGGCCTTTGGCATGATTCATTAAAGACTGGGACATCAGGACAACTGCAGTTAAGCCAGGAAGCCCCGTATAAGAAGAAGAGATTAATATTTTATCTAATGTGTTCACTTGGCCAGGTCAGGTAAGAAGATAGATTTTTTTTTTTTTCTTTAATTGAGGCGTTTCAAAAAAATTCCATGGAAAACTTTCAGTTTATACAGCAAGAAAGGTTGCAGAAAAAACACATTAATGAGAACTTCTTGATCTCTCTTGTAACCGGTAAACCAAGAAATGAAGAATGCCCAAGCCTGGTTCCTTTTACTTTTGAAGTCTAATGGACTTTCTACTTTTGAAGAAAGCTAAACAACATTTTGCAAGCAAATCTTTTGATATAAGAAAGATTTTACCTTCCCTTGTATACATTAAATATCAGAAAATTCTGAGTGATCATTACTCTCCTTCCTTGCAGTGTTTATAATCTTGTAAAACTTTGAATATCTCTTGGAATTACCAGTAAAAGGAATAACTTCAGTAACTACGAATGGATATAAATCTAAAAAACACCCCTCCAAAACCTCAATGAATTTTCAAATATATTTTGAAAGGTAACTATCTTGAAAGTGAATTTAAAAGGGAACAAATAAAAGAGGTTCAATTGTCAAGACTTGAAAGATTAATCAAAAAGACATTAACCATTTGCTCTGACTCTACTATTCATGACAAGCATCCTAGAATTAATGTAAGAACTTCAGGACAGAGCAAAGTAACAGCTGGAAAAATCTTGGAACACTGAATTAATCATTTCTTACTGCTTAAGGATTTTAATTTAATTTTTTATTTGCAATATGATGTCTGGAACTGTACAACTAACCTTCCTAGCTGATGTACAACAATTCTGTAATGTAATAGATCATTTTTTATATTAGTATGATTACAATGAACTTGAATTATAGATGAATACCCAGCCAACATCTGGTCCAAGCGATACATAGAACTGTATTTTATAACCCACACAGTGCTTTCTGTTGCTAATACCTATTAAGTTACATTTTCTGGCATGTAGATTATATTTAGGTTTAGATTACCTCATAACCTTTATATGTGTTCTCAGTTTTCTTCACTGTCGACACTGGGAAAAAAAATGTTTATACTTTTAACTCTCATTTTCACACCTAACACTTCCTTTAACTTTTTTTTTTTTTTAATTCAGTCTTATAGCGCATATTGCTTAGTTTCAAAAAAAAACCCCAAACATTGTTACCTTTTCTTGATGATCTCGCCAACACTGATTATTCAAAATTCAGATTTTTTTTCCCAAAGTAACATCATGTGTTCTCACATACATATACTGAAAAGCATAAGTAGTTCCTTCAGTACTAAAAGACATATCAGTAGGTTCAGGATAATGAGGCTGATTCAGTAAGACTAGACCTTCAAGCTACATTTTCCATTCAATGAATACACATTCTCCTTAAAACTACAATGACACATGCATGAATGAACAGCAATGAAGTGGTTAATTCACAAGGAAAAGAAAGAACAGCTGTGGGCAGCTTATGAAAAACTATGTTTGACCTGTCCATCATGGAGACATTTGTTCTTTAGTGCTGCAGGTGGCAGAGTTACTAAGAAAATCAACTTAATTCAACACAATCTTTGGAATGACTTGCTTTCTTGATAGTTTTCTGAACAGTGCACCTCTATGTCAAGTCATGATCGTTGCTGCAATACTTAAAGATCCCGACTGGGAACCAAAAGATCATTGTGAAAGAGACATTATGCTCAACATCTTTTAGCATATGCAAATACAAACTAGAATGTAAGATTAGGACACAACTGAAAGAAGCATTTCACCATTATAGAAAACAGTACCAATAAACACACCGTTGTTACTAGTTCTAAACTGTTATCCTTACTTACTAATAGCTAAATCTACCAAAAGACTTTTTGCTGACATGCACTTTCTGCAAGTTTAAAAATTACTTACATATTTAATTTTCTTTATCTTGCATTTCACTGACATTTAAGTCATCCTTACTATATTTAAACAGTTTGTCTGCAGGTCCTCAAGCAGAATTCCTCTGAAAATCAGTGGTATTATACCAGAAAATAACGTGGTCAGTTAAATACTGTGGGAACTACAGCTTCCAGTTATCCATAGCTGCTGAAATGTACACTTGAGGAGCTCACATATTTCAGACAAGCAAAAAGCAAAATATAATTTTAATTAACCATGAGACAGGAAGAAGAGAAGTAATATGTTCCCTCAAGTCCTCTCTTAGAAGTGACTCCAAAAGGCAGCAGAGACACCTGGCAGATCTTTTATATTATTTTGCTACTTATTGCTGACAATCAGTCTCCCTTTGTCAATCTGCAAACCTAAAAAGAACCACTCACATCAGTAGCAGAGAGAGACAGAATATACAATGCATACATTGGAATACAAAGCTGAGACATAAGTTGTGTAGGCTATCTTAGACCAATGACTACTGTTACCCTTCGGATGTCTTCAGGGTCTCCCGACAGGGGTCCATACACCACTCTGTGAGTTGCCAGTGTAGTGCGGCCTTAACGGATCTGCCCATGAACAGAGGAAGCTATTGAGTTAGCTGAGAATGATGGCAAAACTGTGAAATTTGCTATGGTAACTATACTTGCTTGCCTCTGAAACATGAGAATTACGTGAGTTATGATTTGGTTGAAAATTTTAAACAGACAAAACAATTCAATTTGTTTGAATATTTTTTCCTTGACCAGTTTTGGATGCAACACAAAAAAATGTCCTATTTTAAATGGAAATTAATTTGGTGCTCTTCTTCTCCATGAAGCAACCATGCCAAGAGAAACCTTTTTGGTGGGTCCAGGCTAGACAACTGTTAGAGTTAACCTGAAATACATAGACGTAAAAAGTCTGTTTTCAGCCAGATGAATATGGTTCAATTTATTGTTGTGTTTACTGTTTTAACACTCAAGGGAAAATCCAGAAGATAGTCTGCTATTCCAGTGTGCAAGATGCCTTCCCTAAAGAATTTATTGTATAAATAGACCTGACAGAAATAGCCATTAAATATATGTCATGATGTTAACTTTAAGAGGTTTATTTTTTCCTAGGTACAGCACACTTATGTCTGTCATTTAAAAATGAAGTTTTACATTTTATTTAGAGAAATTACTTTGCACATTTTATCTTTTTCTAAGAAAATATTTTTATTTTGCTGCTGCTTCCGGGGTTTTGCTTTAGGTTTTGAATTATGTTTGTGGGTTTGCTGGAACTGGAACTCTGAAAAGAAAATGGACCAAAACAGTATAAAGCGGGATTGACTGAATATTGTAGTTGCTGGCATACATCAAAATATAAAATGTACTTAAAGCTTGGAACTGATGGCAATTTCATTGCAGTAATATGCACAGAACTAATAATGATGGGGTTAAAATAAAAAAAAAGTAGATGTAGGTAATAGGACATGTGCTGCTTTCACACCGGTGATAACAAAAATTTTTTAGACCTCCACAGGTGTAATTTAGTCAATTAGAGCACAAATTGAACAATTTCCTAATTGTTAAAGCAAATAACTAATATTATGTCTATCCCCTGAGCCATCAGTTGAAGAAAGAAACAAATAATTATCAGCTCATCAGCCTAAGGGCAATTTACCAAGCCTAAAATAAACAGGTTGTAAATCTCTGTATTCTAATAGCGACCAAGGTATAAATAACTACTTTTGTATGAGTAATGGGCAGTCATTTGTAAATGACTGTCCTGGACAACTCTAGGATTACCTTTCTGTATTCAAATGTAGACCCAAACAAATTGCTTAGAATCTAAATAAGTGCAGAGATTAAAATAGTGTGAGAAGAGCTTTTCTTTTCAACTGGAGATGTTAATCACAGGTAAACAAAGATCTTATGAAAACCTGATCTGCTATGTATCATGTTTAAAGAGACAAAAAGGAACATTACCAGACATCTTTTTGTTCTCTCGAGATACCTGTTTACTTTTTTTTTTTTTTACTTTAGTTAATGTTTTCATCAGATAGGGGAAGGGAAGAGGCTTTATTTCATATATATAGATTTATTTGGTCTCTAGGACCATTGGTATAACCACACTTTCGTCTATTAAGTCTATTTATTATGTTTCATTGAGTTCACGCCTCTGTGGCCAAATAATGATGTATGCCTTTCCTGCATATACTTGATCTATGTTGGTTATAACTGAGTATTGAGGTTCTCTTGTCATGCTATTGTTTATAAAACAGTCCCATATAACACAGTATATTGTACAATCTGTTATATCATCTAAAGAGTAGGTTTCTTCTCACCTTATGTTAAAAGTCTGTGGAGCAGATGCCTTTGCCATCCAATCACTTTTCATTTCTGGGGGCAGAAATAAGGCTCTGTGAGCTGCAACATATCACATCAAGGTCAGAGAATTCAAGCTGCAATGAAGGCATGTATAGTATCTATTAGAAGCTTATAAAACTATCTGTTCAACTGTTATACAACCCTATTAAAAGCCAGGAACACACATGGCTTCAACATTTTATAAGATGCAAGCATCATGGTGCAACATTCCATTGTGCACAGAAATCTAGGCTCCACACTACCAAGGTCGTCCAGTTACACTGAAGAGCAGTTACTCCATGTCTCAGTGCCATTTCCCTCAGGTGGGTAATGCAGAGAAGTTTTTTCCACAGTAGTGAAAAAAACCCACCCTGAGTGCAGAATCCCGGTTAGGCGTTCATCCCCTTTTCTTTATTGATTTTGTGTGCTATTTTAAGAAGTTAAGAATGGGTATGTTTTCAAAGCTGCCAGGCACTTTGTTTGCCACACTGGGACTATTAGGAGGCAGTGGATGCTTTTTAAAAATCAGGGTCTTAGAGCCCAAATCCTTTCTCAGTTATTTTGATGCAGCCTCACGTACATCAGTAACAGTCATAATCAAATACAGAATTATTAAAAGAAAAGAAAGAAGAGAGGCTAAACGGGTGACAGGTCTCTACTTTTCATCAATTCTAGTGAAAATGGTGCATGTTCCTATATCTTGCAATACAGCTCTTCAACATACTTCAAATCAAGTCAGAACTAAGCTGAAGCCTGATTGTAATTAGTCCTTGTCTCTTTCTTGAACCTTATAGTTACAAGTCTCCCAGCATTTTGCCATTTAACAAAGACAGAAATTGAGGGTGGGGTTTGGAGACATCAAAATTCGGCTACATGTATGTCAACAAGGTGTCTAAGCCGCTGTTGTTATGAGTGGAGCTCTAAGCAATACAGTCACTGGGCTTTTAGAGCTATTTAGATCACCCTGAAACAGAGACCTACCTTGGCCAAAACTTGAACTCTCCTATCTGTTGTACAAAACTCATGCTGTTAATTTACTGAAAGGTATGAAAGCTACTGCCTGAATCTTAAGCACAGCTGGATCTTGAAGACAAAACGACCAAACGCTTTGCATAAATGGGAATAGCTGTGATGATGTATATGTTGGATGATGATGGTGAGTTTTTATATCACCTAGTTCTATATGGATATTGAAATGGCGTGCTAATGAAATGAATGAAAGCACAGGTTAACAGAATGGCACATAGCTTCATTTACACTTCAATTCTCCTAAAGATATTTTAACTACCTTCTCACATTAAGTAACTAATTGGAATTCTCAATCTACTTTATTGGCAATTCATTTGAAATGCAAGTCGGTAGTGCATGCTTTACTATTCACTAGAAAACAAGGAAGCATTAATCTTGCTTTATTTGTACCTGTGAGATCTCATGCCAACATTTTCAAGTGTAAAAACTCATGGCATATAAATTAAGCTTAGCAGAAATAGAAGGCCACTTCTTCATGGAAATTTGATGTTTCCCATACATGCTGGTCCCCAGGTAGTTTGTACTATTTCTTTGTCTCAGTGAAGTGCATTAAGTAACTGTATTTTTAAACTAGAGTTTTCAGATGAATATATACTTAAAATACAGAATGTTGAAGACGTCCATTTCAAATGGTTATATGTTGAAAAATGATGTTGTCTGGTTTACGACCATTCTGCCACCAGCTGGTCTTAAGCTGAGCCTGCAAAGGCTGCTAAAACAGAGCAAGAACAGAGAGGAGTAGGGAGGAATTTATTGTCATTAGTGTACTTCAAACTTTTTGAAAGCAAAAAGCTGTATCTTTTTATATCTTGAGCACCACGAACACAGGATTTTTAAAAATAATATGTTAAATTCTTCCTTTGAACAACTCGTGCATTCATCGAGTAGATATTTAAAGAGATTTATTAAAATATCCTGTAATATAAAATGAAGGAACACTAACTGACCTTTATTGTAACTCAATATTTTTCATGACAGGAATTAATTTGGTCATATTGATTTTCATATAGTTATTCTGCTCTTTCCTCACATGTGACAGGAAAGATGCTTCCCTTATCCCAAAACTAATGTTGAAGGTGTTGCATGACTGGTTTCTCACACAAGTTTTGAGAGTAATTGCTGAATCAGAGGTATTTTATTTCACATATGACAGCCAAATAGAGGACTAAGAGTAAAAAGCCTCTTTTTACCTTTCCTTTGTGCTTCTATAATCTTTGCTCTAATGTTAAAATAAATTAACAATGGGCAGAATAAAGCTCTGTAGAAAACCAAATTTTCTTCCCCAGTAACAGGAATTAAAACAGTGGAAGTGCAAAACAAACAATAACAAAACCAAACCTTGGGCAGCACGTAGGTTAATAATTCATTTTATTTAGGCTCCATTTCTCTGGTGTGTGAATACCATGGGTAACACAGCCAAAGACTACTCTTGTCTTGCAGCTTGAATAGTTAAGAAATTAAGAACTTGTATAACGTCCTGTCCACCACCTTTCTCAATGCTTTTATTTAATACTTTTTGTTTGATACAGTTTTGCTGATTTTGCTTGAATACAAACATACAAAGAAGTGGGAGTTTGTGAATCTAAGGAATGTTCAGCTTAAATTCCTATTCAAAACTGTTCTTCCAAGAGATCAGCTTTTTAGGGACCACTTTATGGTTCTATTGCTTTTCATTCCCTTGTTTTATTCTTCAAATTTCTTTCCTTTTTTGTTCTCTGAATCTCTACTGCCTAGATCCAACACATGATCATGTCTCCAGTTTTGATAGTGATACTGTGACAATGAATACTTTCTAGTTTGTGAGCTTGTGGACCTTCAGATTTTTTGCAAAATTTAGAAAGATTGATGGAACAATACCAGTAAAGATTTGTAATGTTGACAGTGTATGTTGTGAAGAAACTGAGTTTTGTTATCAAACTTTGAACAAATTCTACTGCTTATTTAACTTACTCCAACAGAACTTGTGTGCTTATCTAACAGGTTACTTGACTATTGATTGGCTTCCGGCTGAACTTTGTGCCATTGATCACAAGCCTTTGAGCTCGACAGTTCAGCCAGTTTTCAACACACTTCCACCATCCACATATCTAGCCCACACTTCATCAGCTTGTCAATGAACATGTTATGTTAGACAGTGCTAAAAACTGAAACCCTTACCAAAGTCAAGACAAACAACATCCACTGCTCTACGCTCATCCACCAAGCTAGTCATTTTGTCGCAGAAAGCTAGGTGGTTGGTCAGGCATGATTTCCACTTTATAAATCTATACTGACTGTTCCAAATCACTTTCTTGTCCTTAATAAATTTGGAAATGGTTTCCAGAGCTATACGCTCCATCACCTTCCCTGGACAGAGGCGAAGCTGACCAGCCTGTAGTTCTACAGATCTTCCTTCTTGTCATGCTTGAAGTTAAGAGTGACCTTGCTTTCTTCCAGTCCTCAGGAATCTCCACATACCACTGTCCTGGTGTGAGGTAAAACAGAACCAACTTTCTGTTCAGTAATTTTACTTTTTAGCTAAGCTGACTACTGAAATTAACAGTGTATTGTACAGAAACTGTTCACTCTCAGAGTGATAAGACCTATGTTTCTAGGTGATGCCAAGGAATGATATTCAGAGGTTCTTGCTTATACTTATTGCTCTAACGCCAAGGCCAGCTGACTTTGTTATATGCCCCGTTGGAGGCTCAGGAGAGAAAAAGCCTAGAGGGGTCACACCTGTGTGAGGGAGGAGTGGACAGGACAGGTGACCCAAACCTGACCAACAGGGTATTCCATCCCTTCTGCCTCATGCTCAGTATAAAAGCTGAGGGATCAAAGGGTCAGCCTCTTTCTTCAGTGGCTGACGTCTGAGGAGGACTCTGTTTGTTCATCTGCCTTTGATCCTTATCTGTACTTTCCTGAACCCAGATCTGGAATCCAGTTCCTGTCCATCACTGAGTCCAGTCTAGGACTTTCCCAGTGCCTGCAAGTGACGTGATCATCATTCTGGGAGCTTGATACAGTTTTGTATATATTTCATTATTCCCTCTTTATCATTTTATTATTATTTCATTGAAGTAGTTTAGTTCCTTCTCAACTCATAAGTCTCTTTGTCCCCCCTCTCCCTGGAGAGAGAGGTGGGGGAGAGCATCTGTCGTTTCGCCTCAGTGGCCAGTCCGGCCCAAACCACAACAACCACCATCACCTTTTAAAAATAGTTGAAAGAGGCCACTCAATGGCATTGTCCAACTCCTCATGGACTCGTGTATGTCCAGTCTGGTTTTTCTTACTTCCTTGTCCAGGTCTCCAGGACGACACCAGTTCCTTCTTTTCTCTTTTCTACACAGCCAGCTCAGCAGATCACATTGCTATGGTCTCCACACCTTTTGGCTCATTGTTAAAAATTGTATTTGATCTTAAAAATCCTCCTTTCAGGCAACACATTGCAGTGTGTGCCTCTTGTTACAAGCTCCAAAGGCATTGTCTGTTAATTAGAACTAACTGTTTTACATCAGAACTAGTTGTCTTTAAGCAGGTATCACAAAGAGGTAAGAACCTGAGCTCCACATCAGCACTGTTTAGTAAAATCAGGTTATTTAATATCAACATATGTTTTACTCCATTGTCACCATCACGGAATCACGAAATTTTCAGAGTTGGAAGGGACCTCTAG
>RSEF01000002.1:18657549-18668913 GCA_003993805.1 Himantopus leucocephalus
GGGGTCTCACCAGAGCAGACTAGAGGGGCAGAGTCACCTCCCTCGACCTGCTGGCCACATAGAATTATGTCCATTTCTAATCATGTAGAAACATAGTGAATATTCATCATCTGTCATGATGTACACAATTGTCTTGGTTTCAATTTTTTTTTTTTTAACAGCGTATGTATGACATGCAAACATAAGCAAAGTATTGCTTTGTGGTTTACCTAATGTTCAAATTCCACTTGCTCTTTTCATAACAAATCCCACTTGCTCTTTTTCAAATCCCACTTGCTGTTTTCCCCCTTTTGCTGACTATGGGAACAAAAGTATAAACTGTAGGTCCAAAATGTTTTGCAGCCAATGAAAGTTTTGCTGTTCATTTCAGGTCATTTTCATGTGGAGAGACCAGTAACCTAATGAATAAAAGTGTCTCTTTCCATGTAGCACATAGACTGGAAAATCAAAATTGTGCACTATCATCACAGCTAAAGGGATAATTATTTTTACTGGATCTTTGCAACCATTTGCTATAATACTATGAAAAAGTAGTGTTTAACAAAGAAATTTTGGGTGTATCCCAAAAGTAACTTCTACTGTCATGGAAGTTCACACAAGAAATACAGCCTTTGTTTCATGTTTTAAATATTTGACCTTTATTAAATAATATGTCCCAACTGATACATATAGTCAGTTCACCCTTGATGAGGGCTACTAGTGACTTTTCTTGACAAAGATAATTTTTTTGTTACTTTACACTGAAGTGTTTCCACCCCAATACCTTCACTCTTACCTACCAGGTCTGAGCAAGTTATTGTGAAGATACCTGACCTAACATAAAATTAAGCAGGCTGGATGTCATTTTAGCCAAGGCAATACAGAAATCATACCAGGTCAACATAGCTGGCAAAGGTAAAGTGGAAATATATTTATACTTACGTGACATCCATTTTGTTCTTTAACTAGAGAAAAAAAGGGAACTAAAAAATTAGAGGAAAGAAGAAAAACTACTAATCCAAGAAAGACACACCTAAGGCCATAGCAAAGGATGCAATTTTTAGAACCTCCACTAAGTTATTTTGAGTAAGTATTGATAAGAAGGCATAGTATTCCTCAAATGAGATTGCCAAATTACAGGATGTAACAGAACTGAAATAAGTACTATAAACTTATGTAAACCAGCTCTAAAGTTGAATTTGAAAGACTTCCAAATATGTTAAGATAGAAAAACATACAGTCAAAACAATGTAAGCTCTGCTGTTTTACAAGGTAATAACCCCATGAAATAACCATGCAATCGTGAATGGTGGATATTAATGTTTGAAATCTCAGATTCAGTTGACCTATTTTTTTTAATCCTATTTGATTTTTTCTTCTTTTTTCACACAAGGTATTTTACCAAAGTAGAACCTTGAAACTCAGAAATTAATCTTATGTTCCACTGCACAATTTGTATTGTTTATTTAGGTTTCAGCCCTAATGATAGATATGTGTACTTTCAGATTTGTATCAAATCCGGCTACTCTTGCATTTGTCCTGGGGATTTGTGTCTAAAGATAAAGGTTTGCTAAAATGAAACCATAGGGAGAAATGTCGGCAAGAGGAATAGCTAAAAAACCCTCCAGTTATTAATGAGATTCATTCATTCTTCAAGCCTAGATGCTTAAAATATTAAAAACCATTTGTTTCTTTTTACAATGCTAAAATTAGGCCAGAGTTTCAATTTTCTTTTGAGACAATAGTATCTCACTGTACCCTCTTAATACAACATAAAGATAAGAACTGCACAATAACCGAGTTTTAATTTAAATCAGTTACACTAGGATTTTGCTGCTTAAATTAAGACCTAATTTGAAGGAGGCTTTTTTCCCCCTTCTAAAGAGAAATGTAATTTAAGAAGTTTGCATATTTAGGATTCCAGTTTATACTGGATAGATGGTGGAAGAATCAAATCAAAATGCTGCCTCAGCTGAAGCTCAACCCACTGCCAGAAACATTAATTGGGCCTGTCGTTCCGCACCAGCTAAGTGCCCTTCTCTCCACAGTACAGAAACTTTCAGCCTTCTTCGTTATTCTCCAGATGAAGCCTGCCTTTTGAAAACACAGCCATCTCTCATGATTGATTTAGCTTTCTCCATTTACAATACAAGTCCTTTCACAATGAAAATCTTCCCTGCTACAGATACAAGTTTACTCATTGAATGCAATCAGCACAATTAAAGAACATCATGAAACTATTACAGGACAAGGCACGTTGCTAAAAGCACTACGGTTTTTCTTCTACATAAAGCATGTCTCACCAAATACTTAACATAGGTATGCTAGTAAGGCTTAGAAAGTTCTACTAACATACAGTAAAAGACTGTTTTCAAATAAACCATTAAGCCAAGTATATACATAGTCAAATATATTTAAACTGATCTGTGCTCCAGCTCGAAATAATGGATGTCCTTATGACAATGGAGAGTGATTCATTCTATTAAGAAGGAAAACCTTGTCTTAGAGAAGGTACTGTGAAATTACAATTTTGTTCCATTAACAGATGAATCATGCATTCCTCTTTTACTTGAAAACTGATTCTGATGAAGGATTAACATAAATAGCTGAATTAATCACTTGGTCTGTCATTTATCTCCATAAACCAGCATCAGAATTTTCCCACATAAGAACACACTAGAACCTGGGAGTTTGAGTCTCCCATCTGATAAGCAGCTGAATTAACTACCTACCCATTCATTAAGATTCACCCAACCTGGAGATGTAATCGTTTGTCAGAGAATTTCTGGGAGAATCCCGAAGAAATTTTGTAACATACAGAGATTCTGATGTCATTACCGAGTTTCACATATTCCTCATATGTGTAAGAAGCCATAGCTCCCAGCCAAAAAACCTTTGGAGGCCAATATGTACCAAAGACAATTCTGCTAAATGTTAGTGAAATGCCTTTTCCCACGCAGCAGCTAGCAACATTACCAGCAAGACCCATAAAACAAGGAATACCTCATGGGATCAAGAAGTCCTTAGGTTTTATTGAAAAAAATTGTATTAGACAACCACCAGAGACAAAGCCACAGCCCTGGGACGTGGCAGGGGAAGCATCAACATTTAATAAAACTTGCTATTTGAAATTGGCTCTTCTTTTAGTGCGGTTGTTGAAGGAAGAGTGCAGGTAGGCATCTAGCCAAAATGACTTAATGTTATGAGTGTGTACAGAAACACCAAATCTGTATTGTGAGTCCTTTATGTAATTTGGAATGCCTCAGGAGAGAGGGAAAAATGGAGGAAGATCTATGTCCTTAAGCCCTGTTCCACATTGGCTTTGTGCTGATGTCTAGGGCATGCTAACAAGAGGATTTTCAGAAAAGTGCGGCTTTGCTACCATGCCACACAACCGAAGAGGAGAACATATCAAGTTCTTTAAGCTCCTATAAAGAGCTCTCTCTTGTATCTAAATATCACAATAGTTTCTTTCAGAATTCATGGGGTGAAATAAAGGTTTTGTGTACACAAGGAAGAAGACTAAAAACTATTTTCTTTATAACAGCAGTAATAAATAGGCAAAGTTGATACACCTGTAAAAACTGAATGCAATGGAAGTTTTTATAACCAAATTATTAGTAAAAATAGTCTTTGAAGAAAATATTTTCAAAGGTGTTTAAAGCTCTTTCTGCCTCCTATTAATCTGTTCAACTTCTGAGTTTGAGGAGCACTCGGCAAAATTTGTTTTTTCTTGGAGTTCGTAGAAAATCCCATGCACAGGAAAAACATATGGAAATTGCCCACAGGAAGCACATATCAGATAAACACAGGAAGTAATTATTCAGCAGGAAAGTTTGGAGGAAATGGGTTGTTTTTCTGTCAGTTCTGGTATTCTGCGGCTTTCAGGACATCAGCAGTAATGAAGGAAATAGATTAGCAATTGCAGGGCAGCTATTGTTTATACAGTGTTGACACCAAATGTCACTCTCCTAGAATTTACCTTGTAAAAATAATTTAATATTGTGCAAAAGCAAAGCAACCTTTCTCTTTTTCTAACAATATCACAGCAGTTAGTCTTAACATCTGCTCTGCACTGAGGTTTGAGAAGGCAATAATTCATCTCATAAGGTAGTAAAATAAAATGAAAATATATAAAAAAAACTTGCAAGTATTTATTAATAATGCATTGTTTCTTATTTTTAAGATGATAACATTTTATTTTGGAATGAACCAGTAGCATAGGAGCACCACAAATCCAACCTAAGAAAATATGAGGTTTTAAGTTGTTATTTAAATTTAATTTAATTCTTCACTGAAAAGAAAAAAGAACTCTTTTGAAGTAAGTCTTCTCTCGAAGTCGTTAGGGGACTCTCATTCCTGAATCAGCTGATTATGCATTAGGCAAAGACATGAACCAACATTCCCTTTCTTTCAGTCAGTTCAACTAAAGATCAAGTTCTAGCCAACTTCAAATATCATGTTCCCCTTCTTAGTTGCACAAATGTTTGCTCAGGAAAGCAGGATTGCAGCAACATCTCTCCTCCCTAGCACCCCATATAAGGATTACAGAAATTACCAGCAACCCTACTGGGCCACAGACAGAACTGAGACATCTGTTCCGCAGTAGCTCTCCTGGTGCTACCAGAAAAGACAGAAACAGAGAAACCCCATATGGCTTCTTGGATACACGCTTGCTCTAGTTGTCATCAGTCCTGTGGGTTTCTGTATTTTACGTGTTTACTGTAGTTTTAATGTTGCCATGCTTCCCTCCCTTCTGTTTGATTCAGTCAATGATTCAGTCAACTATTTCACTTAATGGGTGAATATATTCTGAAGAATATTCCAGTTCAAATTACTTATTTCTCCCTAAGGATTTTAATATCTTATTTTTATTTCAGCCATTCATGATCATAATACCGTATTATAAGCATCTTATCTGGAAATATAACAGACTGTTTCTCTTAGCAAAATATCATTAAAAATCTTCAAAAACTTTAAATATCTTTTAAAATTTTATCAGCTAATAAATTAACCAGAACTGACCCATTTTCACAAAGACTGTTAGTTGTAATAAAAGAGCATTTTTTGCACATGAAAAATTGAAACAGCATTGCAAAACTGTTTAGTAAAGAATTCCTGACAGGTTCTGATTCATTTTATTTATGAAAGTTGAAGTACATTCTTCAGGTAGTACTATATTCCATCAGATATCCAAATAAAAAGATTTCTTATTACTCATTTGGATTGCTTCTTACGTGTACTTAGTGTCACACCAGCTTACCTTTGAGGCAACAATTACATTTAGGTGCTTTCAACATTGCATATTCCCACTCATTTGTCATCCAAACAGCTTGTAGTTTCTGATCTTCAAATATAGCATTTGTTGAATAGATTAGTTTCCTGTATTACAGACATAGATATGTTTGAACCCATAAAGACAGAATGTTTCAAATTGACTTTAAGAAAAACAAGGTCAGAAAATACAACCTTGCCATTCTTACTCACAAAATTTACTGCAGCAGTTCAATCAAAATTCAGCAAGTGGACTGAAAAAACTCCAGCTAATATCAGAATGTCCTGATTAGTTTGAATCCAAAGCAAAAACAATTTCCCACTGGGAGAGCTGAGAAGTCTAAGACAGATCCCTATTGCCTATTGGACTAGAGAAGAATGATGCTGCTAGAGCAGAAGATAGTCTGGATATGAAGATTCTTGGGAAAATTTCACAGAGGGAAATGGAAAAGCAGGATATGGGCCAGGGGGAGTCACCACAATTGTTTTACCAGATTTGCCTCCAAATGTATGTCTGTCAGCCTTTTCCTGAGTGTTTCTAGTAGGAAGGCTGATGCAATGACCATTCCATCAGGCATCACAAAAAGGTGCTAACCAAATGTTCAAGCCTATTTCCCTTTTCCCCTATGACTTCCCTAGTGAGACGGTTCCTGGATCACTCTGTAAATCTCTGTCTCATAAGCATGACCATTATGGCATTTTGACCACAAATGAACTTAATACTTTTTGTAGAAGTATAAATCGTTTCATGGTCCTCAAGCAATTTATCTTTGTCATTTTGTTTAGTTCATGGAAAGAACAATCTGAACGGGACTTGAAAGAGCAACACCATTTGAAGGAGACATTGAAAAGACAGTGATGATCCAGCTCACTGGCATAAACTGTTCTTCTAGCAGAGTGAGAATCACTTTTGAAATGTGAAATTCTTTCAAACACTTACCCACCGTCAAGTGCAGAAAATAGTATGTCTTTGAAGGCTAAAAAATCATTTCTCCAATGCTTTTATACAACATTGGAGTCTCTGGAACAATCATATCACAAGGAATTAATATTAAGAACAATATATACAATAAACTCAATATTAATTTTTTTCAGCCTTAGGTTTAGTTGGTTTTGTGGAGTACATGTCTATCCCCTAAATATTTTTCAGTCAGACTAGAGCTTTTGGTTATCAGATTCCAGAGCTTTAGCTTTAGCCTCCAGCTACCTTTTAAAGATTCTACAGACCTCTTGCCTCTGGGTGTTCTGTGCTTGTTTCTGCCTTTCAGAAAGTTTTCTTTAAGATCATCTGTTTGCTCTTCTTGAAAATCAAAATGATAGCTCATTAAGTAAGAGGGCTGAATAAGCAATTCAAATCTCCTTTTAAACTGGTAAGAGAAAGTAACTGAAAAACAGTGTGACCCAAAACTACCTTCGTCTTCAGCATCTGATTTTCTCTCAATAGGATTTTCTTGTAAAAAACAATATGGTTTAATCCGTTCTTTGATTTATGTTGTGATCCCTTGGAAAACTAATTATGTTTGTAATCATGTGCTGAGAAATTACTGTAAGAAGCAACATTTTCAGGGTAAAAATAATTTGTTTCACTTCTTTTTGTTCAAAATTTAGGGCATAAAGTCCCCATGTGCAGTTTCTTTTCAGGAAGCAGCTTCCATTTATAGCATTTATTGAAGTGGGTAGTGTCACTACCAGTACTATAGATGAGGAGGATGTGTGCATTGAATAAAAAGTATCCAGGACATTTGACTCAAAATGTAAACAAGGCAGAATGATTTTACAGTAACAGATTTATAAGAATAAGGATTGTGGGTCTCCACAGGCCCCCTGGAAAGCCTGGATCACATGGATTTTCTGGCCTTTTTCATCACACTGCATGCTGTAAGTTACCTATAGTGACACCTATACCTATAGCTACCTGCTATAAGTTCTGGGTGTCCCTGTAGACAATCACTTCAGACTCTCTAGAACATTTTGTGTAGCTTGTGTTGACAGGGAGATGTAGGGAAAAAAATACATGAGAAGAAGAGCTAGGTAAGAAGGTCAACAGCACCTCTGCTGCAAGCCATAAATGACTGATACAGTCCTAAAACTGACTAAGACCTGTTTATGGCTTAACCCTACTCTAGGAACTCTCTAATTGTAGATTATGTCTGTCACTTTTGTACCAAGGGGGAAAGATAGAGCAGAGTAAAGTTAATTCCAGTTTGAGCAAATCTGAGGGTCTCTGAGTAGAGCAATATAAGTTTGGGTGAGAGAGAAGAGCCGCTGATCTGAAGTCTGCTTTAGCTCTCTTTATCTCATCTTTGTTCCCTCAGTACCATGGTCTTTCTTTATAGTCCATTGAGCTAGTTATGAAACCATATACATACTATTTAATATTGGAGAGAATAAATAGATCAGTTAGGCCAAATTGCAGCGGTGTTCTAGTCTTTAGCCATAGTGTTTTATGGTGTCGAATGAAGCCTCTCACAGTTTGCAGGGTACCCCATAATCACCTCCAGTTCTTTGCTCCACCAGGCTATGTTTACATGGAGTTGCTATGTGGACAAGCTGGACAAGGGCATATGACGCTAAGGTGCCATTCAGCTTTCAGGCACCGCAGGTTATAGGAGCAGACCCAAGCATTTCTACTTTATAGCTTTAAGACTAAAATCCATCCATGCTTTTGGGGGTTAATTAAAATAGAAAGAAATCCCTGAAAGGTAGTCTACAGCCATTATTTTCAGAGGTTGTATTGCCAATGTGTTGTTTTACTGTGTAGTCTATTGCACAGTTTAGGTCTTTATAATGTTGTTAACAACTTTCAAATTAATTAAAATTCATGATAATGCTTATTTTCAAAGAATTGATACAAAGTTAGAGATTTCTAGACTCAACTGTTTTCAGCTTAATGTCTTTTGAAAATGTATTTTTCTATATGAAATTTTAGAACTGTTATTCTAAGTTTCAGGGTCTCCCTTTGCTTTTTTTAAGTACTATTTTTTCCTCCTGACTCATAAGCACTACATCCGGGGGTTCAGAAATATATATCAGACTTTTTCTTGATATGCTAACACTGATTTTAAAAATATTGTTTGGACCTTAAATATAGAGTTATATACAGTGTCCTTATAGTACAGCTTTTTTATTTTGGCTAGGATAAGAATAATCCTTCTCAAATCTTGGCACTGTAAAGAAACCAAACACTTTGAAAACAGAACCATCACATTACAGATGCTGGTATTTAAGTAGCTCTGTTTTAATATTTTGGACAATCCTGCTTGGGAGGAAACAGTTTCATGAAAGGAAATGAACAAATGCATTACCACTCAGGAATAAGTGAGTTGTTGTTGATGTTGCTATGATTATTATTATTATTATTATTAGGTTAAGAAGAAGAACCAAACTCTTCTGGAAAATGTTTCTTTATTTTGATGATTTGGATATGTTGCTGGAGTGAAAATGCAAAATTTTCTTCATATTTTTGTAAGCTTACATTGTTTCAAAACTGCTTAAGCTATTGACATTCAGTTAGCATTACAATTACAGCTGAAGACAATTGTGTTGAAAAAAATCTAGGCTTTGTGATCTGTGCAGTGGCACTGGCACTAGTGGAACAAGCTGCAGTCAGGAAGAAGAAACTTTCATATAGGTTACTGCCCATATGAAAATGTCACATCTTCTATTTCTAGCAATAACCAGATGCCATTTCCTTCCTAGAAACACTACACACCCTCTTCTATCCACCTCCAAAAAACAGACAGCATCAAAGGGTAAAAAAACCCCAACAGCTGTAGGTAAAATGAAATCATTATTGAGGGCAGTGCATGAAAAAAAGGAACAATCAAAGGACAAAAAGTGCAAAAGCAAGGAATCAGAGAGGTCCCCTACTCCTCAGGTAGGGCACAGCCAGCGATGAACACACCACTGACAGCACTTGAGACTCCTTGATGGTGTCTGGGAAACTGATAGGTGCTGGCCGGTCATGGAGGTATGATAGCACCAGGGAGCTGAAAGTGTTCCCACAGTTGTCATATTTCCCCCACAGCTTTCCAAATTTCTGTCCAGCTTTCCCCACAGGTACTGCTTGCCTACGGATACCACATCACTAACATCCGCAGATGGACTTTCCTACCAGATCAGGGAAGACTCAGTCTCTGTGTGCCCGGCATCAATACCAGTCTCACATGCCTATGGGCACCTCTTAACAGAATCTATTCCTGCTTGAACTCCTACTATTACTGACCTGTACTGGAGATGGGAATAACAGGTGAAGTGGACCTTTAACTTGACCTAATACAGCCATTGTTATACTCATGTGAATGAGTGTGATCGACCACTCCAAGAAGAGATTTGTTATTCTCAACTGTAAGAAGTTTGGGAAGGTTAGATTTACATACCTGTCCTTTTACTGCTGTTAATCAATCTTATGTCTTCTTAGCACATTAGCTTGTTATATTTTGATTAGACGTGGAAAAAGATGAATTACTATAAAATATATCCAGGACCTTTTTTATGCATTTTAATTTTCTGTGTCCCTTGCTTTCTAATTTGATTAAAACAGTGTGCTTTCCCATTTACATTTCCATTAATCAATAAAGCTGCTTCACGGGGTAGTATATTAATCACTATGAGTAAAGATCCATATTCCTGCATACTAAACATTTTATTTACTTACTATAATATTACATCATTTTGTTCTGTATGCTGTCAGAAAGTATCATACTACCTGATTTCCTACAAAATATTCTTCAAGAAAGGTTTTAATTAGGACAGAGAAATAATAGTAGTCCTATATATAATCTTCGTAGACAAGACCAAGCAAGTTAAAAGGGCTTCACTGGATGGCAGGATTTTATAATGACTGAGTTTATCACTCGATCCTGAGGCCTCACAATTTACTAGCATATCCTGGGAGTCCTGGGCTGTCAAAATCAAATTGATCATGTCAAGAGCATGATCCAGTTGCCAGTGTGATCAGGTTTTGTCTAGGGAATATACGCACAGAAGTACATTCTGTTACAGGGGGCTTTATTCTCTACCACTTTTGCTTTTGATTAATTCAGAGTTATTTGTAAAACACACAGAGTGCAAGGCCTACGATTCTCTAGAAGAATACCCCATTAAAGCCTACCACAGCCCTGAAGGAATACTCCACATATTAAGTAGTTAGCTCTACTGGTTTGTTTCTTTCCTTGTTTCTAATTGAGCATGTGCAAACAAGGTAGAGCCAATGAATTAGATTAGTCATGCAAAGCAGTAACTGTCAAGATTTGTTCAAATCAAAAATAATCCTGGTGATTCAATCAATAGAGCTTTGATTCATTTTAGCAGTGACAGGTTTAGGCATCCAAAACTACAAACCATAGTGTAAGAAGGCATAATTTGTCAAATCAGAGGTAATCATTATACAAACATGATGGAGCAGTGAGGAGCAAAGGTGTTCACCTAATACAGGAGGTTTCTCATCAGCAGAAACTGGTAAAAAATTTTAATACAAAGGATGTTCACTACCAGCCGCCAGAAAACTTCAAAAGAATTTTTCAAAAACCAGGTAGGACGTCTCCTAAGAAATAAAATGTGTGATTTGGCTCCGTAGGAAGGAAAAACTGTCTTTCCATATTAAGTTTTAAAAATTGCCTGGAACCAATATCTCTTTCCCAGAAATTCCAGGAAATCTGTTCCTTTAGACAGAAATACAATCCAGAGCTCTATATTTGCTATGCAGTCTGAATACTTGAATAATTGATTTTGTCTTCGTAGCAAGCTTCTTGGGATATTGCGGTTACATACTTGGTGGTCCCTTGGTCACTATTTGTTTGACTTGTCTTTTTGTTGTGCTGATGTCTCTGCTTGACTGTGAGTTCTTGGTATAGTAATGATGATTTATGTTGCTGGAGCTCTTCTTAGCATCTGGGAGCTGACAGCTTCTCTCTGTCCTGCCACAGTTAATAATAACAATAAAAACTTAGTTAAGCAAGTTCACTGATGATACCAAGCTGGGAGGGGTGGTTGACACTCCAGAGGGCTGCACTGCCATCCAGCGTGGCCTGGACAGGCTGGAGAGCCGGGCAGAGAAGAACCTAATCAGGTTCAACAAGAGCAAGTGTAGGGTCCTGCACCTGCGGAGGA
>RSEF01000002.1:18669913-18689726 GCA_003993805.1 Himantopus leucocephalus
TGCTCCCCCCGGGGGTGCCCTGGCAGGGGTGCTGCCCCCAGGGCGAGGGGTGCAGGGGGGACGGGGAGCCGGGGGTCTGGGTCCCCTGGCTGGCCGGGGGGCAGCGAGGCCGGGGGGGTGTCTGGGGGAGCACCTGAAGCGTGAATAACAGGGATTAGCACCAGTGAGGGATCCCGGAGGCCATGGGGGGGCCCCGCTCCCCCCAGCTTCGCCGCACCCTACCCCTTGGCTTTACCGAGAGCGATGCCGAGCTGCCGGCACCCCCGTGTCCCCCCCCCCATCCAGCTCCCCGAGCTCCCCACGCCGCCCACGCCCGGGTCTGGCATCCGGAGAGGCTTGGCCGCTACAGCCACTCCGAGGCCACCCACCGACCCCGTACCGGGGGGTTCCCAGCCCGAGGGGTTCCCCCCCGAAGCCCGACACGCCACGGCCGGGTGACGGCTTTCCCCCGGGAGCACCGGCAGGAAACCGGACCCATGTGCCGGGGTCAGGAGGGCCTGGGAGATGGCTCGGGTCAGCCCGTTCCCAGCCTAGCCCCGGCCTGCCGTGTCCCCACTCATGTGTGGGGTGCCCCAGGCGGGTTGGGGGGGGCTGGGGGGGCACCTTGGGGAGCCCCAGGAGGAATTGCATCCCCCCCCCCTCATCCTCAGATCCCCCTGCCTGGCCTGCCCGGACAGGTCTCTCCGGCAGGGAGGGTGGGTGCTGCCCCGGGTGGGGGGCCCCGGTGCTCTCTGATGTGGCTGTAAGTCATCGCCCCCCAGCCTGCACCCCCCCTTCCTCCATGCACACCTGCCTGTGCCGGATTAACCCTCCACGCGCCCGGATGCAGCCGATGATTGGGGATCCCTGCGGAGAGGGGGCAGCACCCCCAACCCTCTCCCCGCACCCCCACTTGGGTGCAGCCGAGCTGCGCTTAGGGGTGATGGGGTGGGGGGTCTCCCATGGGTGACGGAGCCCTCCCACCCCGTGGGGTGCACCCGTGCCGTGGGGTGCAGAGAAGGGCCGGGGGCGGAGGAATGCGGTGAAGGAATCTGGCGGCCGCGGGACCGGACCTTGGGCCCACACAGCTGCCTGGCACCGGGCCGGCCCGGCTTGGCAAGAGGCAGGCAGGGGGATGGGGATGCGGCCGCGCTCCCCGCCTGGAAGCACAGAGAGCAGCCGGGGTGTCTCCGGTGGGTCCCCACCCCCTGAAGTGTCCCCGCTCGTCCCGCAGCGGTGCCCGTGGACGTGCTGCAGACGTTGGGCATGCAGGATGGCCGGGATGGCGTTTCCATCACTGCCGGGATCTGCCCGCAGCGCCCGGGGACCGAAGACCCCGATTTCGCTTTCCGTGTGGACAACCGCACCCAGCTCAGCGCACCCACCCGGCAGCTCTTCCCTGGTACGGCACCGGGCGGCCGCGGGGGCCGCCGAGCTCATCTCGAGGTGCAAACCGAGCCGCTCCGAGAGCAAACATCCCCTTTTCGGGGTGCAGAGCCACCTCTCGGGGTGCACTGGGAGGGCTTAGCCTGATGGCTGCCCCCGTTTCCTCCATGTTGCAGATGGTTCCTTCCCCGAGGACTTCTCCATCCTGGCCACGGTGCGTGCCCGGCGCGGAGGACAAGCTTTCCTGCTCTCCATCTACGACGAGCGAGGCGTGCAGCAGCTGGGCGTGGAGATCGGACTCTCGCCCGTCTTCCTCTACGAGGACCAGGAGGGGCGGCCGGCCCCCGAGCAGTACCCCGTCTTCCGCAGGGTCAACCTGGCCGATGGCAGGTGAGTGACCGAGGAAGGGGGGCGGGACACAACGACAGGGGGTCTCTCCAACCCCTCTCGCTGCGACCGAGTCTCGTCTCCGCAGGTGGCACCGCGTGGCGTTGGCCGTGGAGGGCACCAACGTCTCCTTGCTGGTGGATTGTCACCTCCTCGCCACGCTGCCGCTGGAGCGGGGACCTCAGCCCCTCGTTAGCACCGAGGGGGTGACGATTTTCGGGGCCCGCCTCCTGGATGAGGAGGTGTTTGAGGTGGGTCCCTCCCCAAATCCTTGTGCCAGAGCCCCCTCCGTTGTCCCGCAGCACTGGTAGTGAGGGGTCTGGGGAAGGGGGGACACCCACTTATCGTGGTCAGTAGAGGCACTGGGGGCTGTTCTCTGTCCCCATGGGGTGTCCCCGTCCCCATGGGGTGACCTGGTTCCCCTCCCTGCATTCCTGCCCGCTGTAAATGTCAGGGGCCACGGGCAAAGAGGCGGCATTGAGGCGAGTGGGGCTGCCCCCTGCCCGCCCATTTTGTCCCCAGCAGGCAGACAAGGGTCTCTTTGTCTCCTTGCCCCCCCTCCTGCACCCTCCACCCGGCCAAAGGGGTGTCCCCAAGCCACCCACGGACCTGCCGGCTGCCGTGGGGATGGGGCCGGCCACGAGCACCAACACACGTGTCTGGGGTGCGCGTGGGCACCCCACCGGCCCGGGGTACGGATATGGGGGGGGCAGAAAACCCACTCCCTCGTGCTCCCCCCTTCTCCTTTGCTGCAGGGTGATGTCCAGCAGCTGCTGATCGTGCCCGACCCTGAGGCCGCCCGCTCCTACTGCCAGCTCTACATGCCAGCCTGCGACCAGCCCCTGCTCTACCCCCTCCTGGCTCCCTTCCCGGAGGAGGTAAGCACCCAAACTGGGAAGGGAAAAAGGCTGGGGGGGACCCTTGAGAGCCCCCACNACTGGGAAGGGAAAAAGGCTGGGGGGGACCCTCGGGAGCCCCCACCCGGCCGGGCAGCCCGCAGCGATGCTGCCGGGCTTGGTGTCACAGTGGAGGGGTGCTGCCAGGGTCCCTGACACCCACGTCTCTCTCCCCGCCGGCATCTGCGCTGCCCCTTGCAGAGTGGCCCGGAGCCCACAGCCGCCCCACGTAGGAAGGGGAAGAAGGGAAAGGGGAAAGGCAAGCGCAAGGGGAAGGGCAAGAAGAGGAGGAACAAGGAGCTGCTGGAGCAGCACGAGGCCTCTGCACCCTCCGTCGTGGCCAGCCAGGTAGAGAGCGTGACTAACCCACCTCTGCGGCTGCTTAACCCACCCCGCTTAACCCAGCTCCGCTAACCTGCTGCTTGCGCTTGGCTGTGGCGTGCCGGCTTCGCAGCTCGCCAGCGCCTGCCGGCCAGCGCCGTGCCACAGCTCGGCTCCTCACGCTGAGACGGGACAGCCAGCACCCAAATCGGGCTTAAAAGCAGAGCGGCTCCGGGTGTGCGTGGCCTGAGGCGGACCCAGATGCGTCCCAGAGCTGGTGCTGCCTGTGCACGAAGCTCGTGCGGTGCCACACGTGGCCTTTTGCAGCCAAAGCGACTCCCAGCCTCATTTTTGCAAAATCTGGGGCAAAGCGGGCCGGCTCCAGCCACTCTGGCACCCGTGGAGCTGGACCTTTGGGTCTGTTGGACGTGACTGCAGGGCTGTGGCCAGAACGGCTCCTCCCCGGGATTCAGGGGGAGCCCCGGGTGGCCGGTGCATCCCCATGAGGATGCCGATCCCGCTGGCACTGGGGGCTGGGCCGTCCCCACGGCTCCTGGCCGTGCGGAGCGTGTCCCGGGAGCTGGTGGGGATCCCCTGGGTGGAGACGCTGGGGCAGGGCAGCCCCCCGCCTCTGCCTTCGGCCCCTTTGGCTCTGGAAATGGGTCACGGCTGCAGCTGGGAACGGCAGCGCTGGCCAAGGGCGGCCGGGGGACGGTGGCCCCTCCTGCCGATGAGTCAGCCTTGGCCGAGCCGGGCCGGAGAGACCCGGCAAAGGGTGGCCGTGCTCCAGGTGCTGCTTGGAGCCAGGGGCCGTGCAGCCCCGGTGTGGGGGGAAACTGCCGCCCCCACAACTGGGAGCAGCAGCTGCCGAGCCCTGGCTCGCCTTCCCCTCTGCCGGCGGTCCCCGAGGAGCGGGAGTCCCGGTGCCTTGTCGCAAAAGGGGAATGGCTCTGGTGTCCCAAAGCCAGGCAGGGGCTTTAGTGGGGTGGGGATGTCCCGAGTCTGACCATGGCTCCCCCGAAAAGAGGGGCATCCCCTGGCCCTGCCGGCCTGCGGGACCCCACAAGGGTCATGGGCCAGCACCTCCCTCTGCCGCAGCGCTCCCCTCCTCACCCTGCGCCCTTTCCGCATCGCCCAAGGCCAGCACGCCGACACCGTCTGCGGAGGAGAGCTCCCCAACGCCCGTCCCCTCCAGCCTCGTCACTACCGTGAGCGTCACCCTGAACGGCACCGACCCCTTCGAGGTAACACCAGGGCTGGGGGCTGGGGCAGGCAGGGAAGACCCCCTCGTCTTTGCACCCCCAGCATCTCCTCATCCCTTAGGACGCCGGCGAGGAGCTTGTGCTTGAACTTGAGGAGGACGGAGTCGCTGGGGCTGGCAGCACGGAGGCGCCAGGCTATGAGGACTACTACGACGGGGACCCTACGAGCCAGGAGCGGTTTGGCCCCGCTGAGCGGGAGGAGATGGTCATCCAGACTCCTCAGGTAATGCTGGGGACAAGGACTGGGGACCCCCCAGCTACGGCTGCTGAGCTGGGGCCACAGTACAGGGTCCAGGGGCCACGTAGGCCGTTTGGAGCCCTTCACCCCAGCGCAGCTCTCGGCCGTTTCTCCTCACCCCACTGTTTTTCAGGAGCTCAGCTTGAAGGGGGAGAAGGGCGAGCCAGCCATCGTGGAGCCGGTGAGTAGGGCACGGCCGCCCTGGGGATGGGTGACACCCCAGGGCCACCCATCTGAGACACTGTGCGGGACAGGGCTCGCTTTTTTCTTTAGGGTCGGCGATTTGAGGGGCCGCCGGGACCCCCAGGACCTGCGGTGAGAAGCGAGGGGCTGCTCTGGGGAGGGGTTGGAAACGACAAAGCGTTAACACGCCTCTGTGTTCTCCGCAGGGGGAAACGGGTCCCCTGGGACCACCGGGGCTCCCAGGGCTGCCCGGGGACCCCGGAGATCAGGTACGGAGCAGACAGGGAGGGCTGTGACGGGGCCAGAGCTGCCCCCGCGGCAGGGCTGGGGCCGCAGGCGTCCCAGCGGTCCTGCCGGTGCATGCCGGCGTGCGTGCGGGGCGATGGAGCTGCAAGCCCTGACCTGACAGCCTGGATTCTGCTGGCGCGATGACGGCTTATCCCCCCTTTTCCCTCCGCCAGGGTCCCGCGGGACGGCCGGGGCTGCCGGGAGCTGACGGGATCCGTGGCCCAGCAGGGACCATGATCATGTTGCCGGTAAGTGCTGGGACAGGATGGGACCCTCGGGGACCCTCCCGCCTGCTCCCCGCAGAGTCTGGCAGGGGACAGCTCTCTAGATGACACAGAACTGACTGTCCCCAGGGCTGGGGGCCAGCAGCTCCCCCCATCCTTCACCCTCCTTCTTTCCCCCCAGTTCCAGTTCGGCGGAGACTCCCTCAAGGGTCCCACCGTCTCTTTCCAAGAAGCCCAAGCCCAAGCGATCCTGCAGCAGGCGAAGGTAAGGAACCCCGCGACCAGCCCCCCCTGCCCAACCTCCCCGCTCCCCCTCACCCCTCTCCTCCCTTCTCTCCCCAGCTTGCCATGAAGGGTCCCCCAGGTCCCATGGGGCTGACCGGCCGCCCGGGACCGCTGGTGAGTACAGCCGGCGTGGGGACTGCTGCGGTGTGCCCGCCCCACTAAAATGCACCTTGTCGGGCACATCTCCGCATCGAGCAAACCCTCGTGGGTGCGTCTCCATGCTCTCTTGTTTTTGTAGGGTCTACCGGGACACCCAGGCCTGAAAGGAGACGCCGGGGACGTGGGGCCGCGGGTGAGTCTTGCTGGGCTGGGTTGTGCGGGGTCTCCCCGGCAGGCTGCAGGCAAACCCGGCCCTGATGCCTTCCCCTCTTCTCCATCAGGGTCCCCGGGGAATGCAGGGACCACCGGGGCCGCCGGGGAAGCTGGGCCGGCGGGTAAGCGCCGAGGGGTTCGTGTTTTGCTTCCCCCAAATGTCCTGGTCCGCTGTCACGTGCCAGGGTCCCCCTTTCCCATCGCCGTCCCGAGGGGCTCCGAGCCCCCACCCCCTTGACTTGTCTTGCAGGGTCGTGCTGGAGCGGACGGTGCCAGGGGTCTCCCCGGGGAAACCGGACCCAAGGTCTCGTGTGTGGGGTGGTATCGGTGCTGCTGGGGGGTGCTGGCAGCGGGGTGGGGGGCCAGGACACCCGGGTCCTGGTGCGGCAAGCGGGGGGACACGTGGGCTCAGCCTGACACTTTTCCTACCCCACAGGGTGACAGGGGCTTTGATGGGCTGCCGGGGCTGCCGGGCGAGAAGGGCCACAGGGTAAGTGAGACCGCACCGTGTCCCCTCCTGCCACCGCTGTCCCCATGCCACCTCACCCCCTCTCTTCTGCAGGGTGACGTGGGGAAGCCAGGACCAGCGGGTCCCCCCGGGGAGAAAGGCGCCAAGGTGAGGAGCGTGGGGAGGGATGGGGAAGGATCAGGCCCTGCTGGTGTTGGAGGGATGTGCTCAGCTCCTCTTTGTCCTCTCCAGGGCCCGGATGGTCTCCCGGGACCTCGGGGGCAGCCTGGGGAACCCGTAAGTACCTGCTGCCGGCACCGGGAGCCTGGCCCAGCTTCCCCCCCAGCCCCAGGAGCGGTGGCGGGCAAGCTTGGCCTCTGCCTTTCTCCCTGTGGCTTTTTGGAGGAGAGATTTGGGTGCTGGATTCCCCCACCCCAGGGAATACGGGGTGCTGGGGTCGGTGCTGCCATCCGAGCCCCCACTGACCCCTCTGTCCTTGGCCCTAGGGTATGCGAGGCCTGATCGGCTCACGCGGCTCCCCCGGGCCCCCTGGACCCCCGGTATGAGACACCGCTCCTGCCTGTCCGCCTGTCCTCACCTTGGGACAAGAGGATTTTTCTGTGTCACCCGTCAGCCTGGGCATGGCGTCATCCTTGGCGCGGCCTCACCTTGGGGTGCAGCATCACCCTGACCCTCCCTCTTTCTTCCCCAGGGTGCCAGCGGCATCGACGGAGCGCCGGGGCCCAAAGGCAATGTGGTGGGTGTCAGCGGAGCCCCCCCTGGGAGCACCCAGCCCCAATTAGCCAGACTGGGATGCTCCAAGGAGGGAGAGGCAGGGCTGGGGTGAGAGCTGCCCCGTGCTCGCGTGGGGTGCATGGGCCGGGAGGGCGCACGGGGGTGCAAGCGAGGGTTGGGGTGGCACATCCTTGGGGTCCTTTGTGCTGCACTAATGGACTTTCTCTGCCCCCCCAGGGAATCCATGGGGAGCCGGGACCCCCGGGACAGCAAGGGAACCCAGGTCCGCAGGTCCGTGGAGGTGATGGGGTTGTCCCTGGGGGGCCTGGGGGCTTGGGTGCTCCCTCAGTCCCTTCCCAGCACCCCGATGTGTTCTCTCGCAGGGTCTGCCCGGCCCCCAGGGCCCCGTCGGGCTGCCAGGGGAGAAGGTGAGGTGGGACCCAGCGTCGATGCGGGGGTCCGGAGCTGGCCCAGCTCTCAGCAGGTGCTGGGGAGCCGCAGGGGTGACCCCGGTCCCTCTGTGTCCCCACATGTCCTCCTCTCTTGCCCAGGGTCCACCGGGGAAGCCGGGAATACAGGGTGTGGCTGGGGCCGACGGGCCCCCGGTGAGTAACGGCGAGGGGCTGTGGGGTCCCCGGCAGAGCGGGGACCACAGGGCAGCGTCACCGTCCCAGCTTGGGGCTCACCTCTTGCGCGTCCCCGCAGGGTCACCCCGGCCGAGAAGGGCCAGCCGGAGAGAAGGGCCTCCAGGTAAGGGGCTGATCCCCCCTCCCCTTACCCTGGGTGGGGGAAAAGGGTCCATTTTCCAAGGGGGGGTGTCCCGTTTTTGCTGACTCTCTCTCTGTCCCCAGGGCCCTGTGGGTGCTCCCGGTCCCGTCGGCTATCCAGGACCCCGTGGGGTGAAGGTAAGCACCGCCTCCCTCTCCGCCGCACTCTGACAAGGCACAGTGCGGGGGGGTGTCAGGCGGTGTCCCCCAGGCTGGGGTCTCCCCTCCAACCCCTCTGTGTCCCTGCAGGGAGCTTTTGGCGTGCGGGGCCTGAAGGGCAGCAAAGGGGAGAAGGTAAGAGGGGGACAAGGGACAGTAGAGGGGGTGTCCTTCTCCTGCGGTATCTGTGGGTCCCCGGTGTTGGGGGGCACTCGTCCTTGCCTTGAGATAGCTGTGGGTGGGGGGACGCCTGGGTTGTGGCTGCGGGTAACCCCTCTGTGTTGGGATTTGGGGCTCAGCCCCACACTGTGACCCCATCTGGGGCTTGCACCAGAGCTAACGCAGCCTCAGCCCCCCCAAAATGTACCTCTTGTTCAGGGAGAAGACGGATTCCCCGGATTTAAGGGGGACATGGGCCCCAAGGGCGACAGGGTAAGTGGGGTCCTGGGGTGAGGGTCTCCTCGTCAGGGCTGTGTGGGGTGGCCACAGGTGCCACAAAACCCCGTGGGTTTTTGCTGGCTGGCTGCAGGATTGGGGGTGGCGATGGAGGGATGGAGCTGGTGGGGGGGACACAGCTCTGTGGGGACAGCTGGGGACACAAAGGAGCAGCCCTGTCCCCCCGGCAGCGTGCTCCCCGCACCTCTGCGTTACTCTTCCAGGGTGACCAGGGCCTGCTGGGCCCCCGCGGTGAGGACGGCCCCGAGGGGCTGAAGGGGCAGACGGGTCCCATGGGGGAACCGGGTGCTCCTGGTCCCGCAGGCGAGAAGGTGAGGGGAGTCCTGTGTGCCTGTGTCCCCGTCCCCGTGTCCCTCGTAGATTGTGGCTCATCTCTGCTCTCTCCCTTGCAGGGCAAGCTGGGAGTGCCGGGTCTCCCGGGCTATCCCGGGCGCCAGGGCCCCAAGGTGAGCACGGGGCAGCCTTTGGGGTGTCCCCAGGACCCCAGGTGCCTCATCGGCCCTGGGTTATCACTTATCCTCTCTCTCCTTAGGGCTCCACTGGCTTCCAGGGTCCCATGGGGCTGGCGGGAGAGAAAGGCAAGAGGGTGAGTCAGCCCTGTCCCGCTGTGTCACCCTGTCCTGTCTCTCCGGCCCGTTTTCCATCCCTGATATCCTGCTCTGGCACCCCCTCTGCGAGCCAGAGAGGGGCTGGGCTGAGCTCAGAGCCGGGGAAGGGACCCAGCGCCGTGGCCCTCTCCGTTCCCGTGCTCCCCCTCCCGCAAACGCGCTTGGACACGCTCTGTCCCCTCGTGGGGGGACCGTGGGTGAGTGGGGGGCTGCCCCACGCGCTGCTCTCCCCACCACCTATCTTTTCCCCGCAGGGCAAGGCCGGCCAGGCTGGGCAGACGGGACAGCGAGGACCCTCGGTGAGTAACCACAGCCCCGCGTGCCGTGGCCGGTGACCACCGTGGGGCCGGCTGTATCCCACCACAACCATTCCCGGGTGGATTGTATCCCACGACAAGCATCCTAGGGCCGGCTGTATCCCATGGCAACAGAGCTTGGGGTCTACCGTATCCCATGGCAACATGCTCCACGGCCTGCTGGTATCCCGTGGCAATTAGACTGGAGCCGGTCATTTCCCACAGCAACGAGATCCCAAACTTCCGCCTGTGTCCCACGGGAACCACCCTGGGGCCAACTGTGTCCCTCCCACCTCCCTGCCCCGCTTCCAGCCCGGTCCCCCCAGCTCCCCACCCCACTCCCAGCCCCACTCCCTGCCCTGTCCCCCGACTTCCAGCCCCATCTCCCCTTTCCTCACGCCGTTCCCAGCCCCACTCCCTGCCCCACACCTTCTCACCCCCCTTTTTGCTTCCCGCCTGCGCAGGGCCTCCCAGGGGAGCGAGGTCTGCCCGGTCCCACGGGGAAACCCGGCCCAAAGGTAGGTGGGAGCCTGGCCATTTGGTCCCCGCTGTCCCCCACGTCCCCATCTCCCCGCTGTGCTCAGGGTCCTTTGGCTGTGGGTCCTGGCAGTGGGTCTGATGTGGGGTGGTGGGGAGGGTGGGGGTCTCGCTGTTGTCCTCAGCCTGTTTCTGTCTCCCCAGGGAGATCCTGGCCATGACGGGGCGCCCGGCGCAGTGGGAGAGAAGGTAAGTGGGGGGCGGTTGATGCGCAGCAGAGGGGTGTCTTCCTTGAAAGGCACCCCGGGAAGGGACCAAGCATGGGGAAAACGGGGTGCTGGGCACAGGGAGCAGGTCTGGGCGCTGCGGAGGCCGTGGGGAAAGCCCCTCTGCTGCTGACCGTGGGTTTTCTCTCCCTCCCACAGGGTCCCCAAGGTCCACAGGGACCCAACGGCTTCCCGGGCACGAAAGGTCCCCCTGTAAGTGAGGATGTCTGTGCGTGGTCCTGCCCTGGTCCTGCCTGTGCTTGGGACGATGTGGGGGACAGAGTTGGGCTGGCACGTCCTCCTCCTCCTCCCGCTGTGCCCCACGGGGCACAGGCAGCAGAGGGGGGAGCCCAGCTACGCAGCCGGTATCCCCCACCCCATTACCTCTGCTCCTGCCCAGGGTCCCGCCGGGAAGGACGGCTTGCCAGGACACCCGGGACAGCGTGGCGAGCCGGTGGGTCCCCTGCCTCCCTTCGCTGGGGGGGTGGGATGCCTGGCAACACCCAGCGTTAACCTCTCTCTCCTCTGCAGGGGTTTCACGGCAAAACCGGCCCCCCCGGCCCCACAGGGGTGGTGGGACCCCAGGTGAGTGCCAGAGATGGAGGCAGGAGGTGTTGGTGTTGACGTGAGCCTGGTGGGATGGAGGGACCCCCAGAAGCTCACCCTGTTCTCCCCCCACAGGGTAAATCGGGCGAGACGGGGCCCGTGGGAGAGAGGGGGCACCCAGGCCCCCCTGGCCCCCCAGGGGAACAGGGCCTGCCCGGAGCTGCTGGCCGAGAAGGAGCCAAGGTAGGAGCCACGCCGGGGGGGCTGACGGCTCACCCGGACCACCGCAAGCCCGAGCCAAGTGGGGCTGGGTCCCCTCTGAGCTCTGCAGGACACGGGGGCTCTTCCCGGCTTGGTGGGGATGGAGCAAAGCTCTCTGGTACTCCTCTCCACCTTGCAGGGTGACCCTGGCCCCTCTGGCATCCCCGGTAAGAGCGGCCCCCCGGGCATCCACGGCTTTCCCGGCACACGGGGGGCACCCGGAGAGACGGTCAGTGCTGTCCCAGGCTCGGACACGGCCTGTTACGGTCCTGGGAGAGGGGACGAGGGTCCTTTCTAACCATCTTCCCTGCCTTCCTACAGGGTCCACCTGGCCTGAAGGGTGGGGAAGGTCCCCCTGGTCCCCCTGGACCTACAGTGAGTACAAAGCGTCAGGATATTTGAGGGGTTCTCTGGAGTTTTGGGGTGTCCCTTGGAATATATATACTCCTTGGGGAGCAGTTTTGCCACCCTGCTTGAAATCCTTGTTGATAAAGTTTTTTTTTTGGGGAGGAAGAAGACTGTGGGGGCCTTCTTCTCTCCACCTCACCTCTCTCTTCTCCCCAGGGTTCCCCCGGAGAGCGAGGCCCCACGGGGGCTGCCGGAGGCATTGGACTGCCGGGTCGGGGGGGTGCACAGGGCCCCCCCGGTCCCATTGGCGAGAAGGGCTCCCCGGTAGGTGCGAGAGGGTGTGTGGGGTGAGGCAGGAGGCGTGGGGCAGCGCGGGGACAAGCTGTGTCTCCTGTGGGTCCCGGCCAGCCGTGTCCTCAGCCCTTCCCCTTCCTGCCTGCAGGGTGAGCGAGGTCCCATGGGTCCGGCCGGGCACGACGGGATCCAGGGCCCCGTGGGGCTGCCGGGCCCAGGCGGACCCCCCGGCCCCGCCGGAGAAGATGGGGACAAGGTAAGTCAGGGGGACACAAGTCAGCACCTCCAGCAGTGGCTCCTTGGCATTTCACCACCGGCAGCACAGGGAACGTACCGCGGGATGGGCACTGGGGACAAGTCCCCTCGCAGAGGACACATCCCAGGGCTGAGGGACCTCCGGGATGGGGCAGGTTTCTCCTATGGCTTCCTGGGAGCGAGGATTCCCCGGGCGGCAGCGGGCTGTTGGTCCTGGCAGGCTTCCTTGGCACTGCTTCCCAGGTGGTGGCAGGTTTCCCCAGCGCTGGGATTTCCTTGGCCGTGGCTCCCCAGCCGTGGCAGCTTTCCCTGGCTGCCGGCACTCCCTCCTCGCCGGCTCTCACCATCTTCCCTTTGCGGCAGGGCGAGATGGGACTTCCCGGACAGAAGGGCAGCAAAGGTGACAAGGGCGAAGCGGTGAGTGCCAAGGGGCTGCTCTGCCCGGGGAGGGTTCTCTGAGGGGCAGAGCGGCTTTGGGAGCGGCGGGAGATGGGAACAGTGAGGCGGGAGATGTTTGGGAGCTGCTCTAAACCTACGTGGGTGCTCCTGTCCCACAGGGCCCCCCGGGACCGACAGGAATCCAGGGACCCATCGGGCACCCCGGCCCCGCGGTGAGTAGCTGCCGAGCACCCTCCCACCCCCTTTATTCCCTCGACTGAACCCCACCTTTCCCTTCCCTGCCCTCCCACCCCACACACTGGGGTCTCTGTGGGGCAGGCGGCGCTGACCCCAACGTTTCCCTTTGCAGGGAGCGGACGGGGAGCCGGGGCGCCGCGGGCAGCAGGGGATGTTTGGGCAGAAAGGAGATGAGGGATCGCGGGGTCACCTTGGCCTGAGCGGTCCCCCTGGCCTGCAGGTAAGGAGCGGAGGGGGGTGGGCTGGGGTCTGACGGGACAGGGGGGGACGAGGGACGTGCGGCTCCGAGCTCTGCGCAGCCTGCCTGGCCCGAGGCACCCTCTGCTTTACCCGAGGGGCTTCCAGACCCCCCTGCTAACCTGCGCTCCCCTCAGGGCATGCCAGGCCCACCGGGCGAGAAGGGTGAGAACGGAGACGTTGGTCCCATGGTAAGGAAACCCCACGCCAACTGCTCCCCCGCCACCTCCTGCCCCATTTCCACCTCCCCACATCTCCCTCTTCCTGATAGCCGCATGGCTCAGCCGCCCTTTGCGGTCTGACGCCCCCTCTGTGCTCCCCACAGGGCCCCCCCGGCGCTCCAGGACCCCGAGGGCCGCAGGGACCCAGCGGTGCCGAGGTGAGTACCGCTCTGAGGGGCTCAACGGGGGCTGCTGAGTGCAGGGGCCGCCCCCAGCATGGGTAACCCCCATCCTCTTGCCTGTAGGGCCCCCAGGGAATGCCGGGTGGTGTGGGACAGCCGGGTGCCGTGGGAGAAAAGGTAAGCCCGCGTTCGGGAGGACGACGTGGGTCTCCGTCTGGGTGCCAGGGGTGGGCAGAGCTGCCCGCACCACCCAGCAGCATCTGCCCCATTGCTCTTCTCTTACCCAGGGTGAACCGGGCGAAGCGGGAGATCCCGGAGCCCCGGGGGAGCCCGGACCACCCGTGAGTATCGCAGAAGGGAACGGGGGTGTCTTTCGGGGGCAAGAGAAGGAGAGCGGGGTCCAGATCCTGTTCTCTCTGGTCACGGAAAGCACAGGCAGAGCTCCTGGCGAATATTTTACTGCCCCTTCCCTGCTCTAACGTGACCGCCCCGTCCCTCTGCAGGGTGTGAAAGGAGATGTGGGGGAGAAGGGAGACGCGGGGCAGTCGGGAGCAGCCGGACCCCCTGGCAAGAAGGGCCCTCCAGGAGAGGATGGAGCCAAAGGCAACCTGGTAAGGGCAGGAACGAGGCACAGAGAGGTGGGGGCTGCTGCCCCGAGCCCCCGCATCCGCCCCCCGATAGCCCTGCAGGCACTAATCCCTGTCCCTGTCCCTGTCCCTGTCCCTGTCCCTGCCCCTGTCCTTGTCCCTGCCCCTGCCTTGGCTTTCCCAGCACCCAGAAGGTCTGGGGCTGCCTCCCAGTCCTACGCTGGTGTCCCGTTCTCTCTGCAGGGTCCCATCGGCTTCCCTGGTGATCCTGGCCCCCCCGGAGACCCCGGCGTGCCGGTGAGTAGCCCATGCTCACCCTTTAGAAGGGCCGCAGAGCAGGGAGCTAGCACTCGTGTCCCCCACGGCGCTCTGGTGTCACCTGCTGTTGTCACCCTGAGGTGGTGATGGGATTGGGAGGTGCCAGGACACGACGGTTCTCTCCCTGCTTTGCCTTGCCGGTGCTTCCCGGTGTCCCGACAGCCTGGGGGTGGGCTGGGGGGCGCTCAGCTAGGTGAGTGCTCACCCTCCCCTGTGTCACAGGGTCTGGACGGAGCCGCTGGAGAGAAGGGTGACAGCGGGGACCCCGGTCTGCCGGTGAGTGGGGCAGCTGGGGGTATCACGGCTGCAGAAGGGGCGAGTCGCATTCCCAGCGGGACCACCCTGGGCTGGGGCGTTTGAGGGGCTCTCGCTGAGCCGTGCTGCTTCCCGGGACTCTTACGCATCCCTCTCCCTCCGTGCTTCCCCCAGTCCCGGCTGTGGGACTCTCCCCTCACCCCAAATTCCCACTGGGTTCATTTCAGGGTCCGCCAGGAGCATCAGGGGAGCCGGGTCCCCCGGGTCCCCCCGGCCGGAGGGTGAGTAGGGGAAGGGCGAGGATGAGATGGGGAGGGACGGCGTGGGGTGAAGTGGGACTGCGAACGGGGCTGGCTCCTGGTGTCTCTGTCCCCTCATCCAGGGACCTGTGGGACCGATGGGGCGCGAAGGCCGTCAGGGCGAGAAGGGTGCCAAGGTGAGCGGTGGCCGGTACTCCCCAGGGTTCCCCAAACCCACTCCCCTCCAGAAGCCTCCACCAGACTGGGGCAGGACCAGACACCCCCCTGGAGAGGTGGGGCTGAGTCCCGAGGGGTGCCAGCCCCAGCTCTGTCCTCCTGTCCCCAGGGACAGCCTGGCACCGAGGGGCCACCGGGGAAGATGGGTCCTGTGGGGGCACAGGGGCCACCGGGACGGCCGGGCTCCGAAGGACTGCCTGGGATCCCCGGCCCTGCCGTGAGTCGGGGGCTATGGGAGAGTCGGGGGCTATGGGGAGGACATTCCTGTGCCGACGCGGGGCTGCCCATGTCCCCAAAGCCCCCGCCAGCTGCAGCCGGGGGATGTCCCCGCAGGCACGATGGCTGCAGCCTGGCGGGTCGCAGCTTGGAGGAGTGTTTGTGGGGGGTTCAGCCTCGGGCTCCTGTCCCACACCGAGTCTCTTCCAGGGTGAACAAGGCTTGCTGGGCGCTCCGGGACAAGCGGGACCCCCCGGCCCCCTGGTAAGTCACACTGAGCGAGCCCTGGGCACGGGTGATCCGAGCTGGGGACGGTCTGGGGATGCGTGACACCCTGGTGACCTCTTGCAGGGTCCCGTGGGTTTGCCTGGCCTCAAGGGAGACCCCNAGGAGTGTTTGTGGGGGGTTCAGCCTCAGGCTCCTGTCCCACACCGAGTCTCTTCCAGGGTGAACAAGGCTTGCTGGGCGCTCCGGGACAAGCGGGACCCCCCGGCCCCCTGGTAAGTCACACTGAGCGAGCCCTGGGCACGGGTGATCCGAGCTGGGGACGGTCTGGGGTGCGTGACACCCTGGTGGCCTCTTGCAGGGTCCCATGGGTTTGCCTGGCCTCAAGGGAGACCCCGGCCACAAGGGAGATAAGGTGAGACGAGGGGACGGTCGTGCGGGAGCTGGGGTCTCTCACCCCTGGACCCATAGCCGAGCCCTCCTCGCCGTGGGGAGGGGACTGCCTGACGCTGCCCTTCGTCCCCAGGGCCACGCAGGACTGATTGGGCTCATTGGCCCACCAGGAGAGATGGGCGAGAAAGGCGACCAGGGGCTCCCGGGCATCCAGGGCCCCCCGGGACCCAAAGGAGACCCTGTGAGTATTTGGGGTCTCCCCTGGGCTGGGTGAACGCCGGGAGGGAGACGCGGTACAGGGGCTGATGGGGCGCAGCCCCCTCGAGCACGGGGCTGATGCTGTCTCTACCCACAGGGTCTGGCCGGCCCCACCGGCCCCCCCGGCCCCCCTGGCCCCCCTGGGCTCTCGGTGAGTATCAGCCTGCGCTGTGTGGGTTCGCTGAGGGCCTCCTGCCTTCCCTCACCTCCCCCACAGACCCCGGGGGGCTTCGTCCCCGTGATGTGAGAGGGGCAGGGGGGAAGCCGAGCTCCCGGGAGGGGTTGGGGACAACTGCCATGGGATCGTCGCGTGCCCGGCCAGTGCCCCTCTCCTCTCTTCTCTTCCCCACAGGGACCCTTGGGCCAGAAGGGCTCCAAAGGCTCACCAGTGAGTACTGGGGAGGGATGGGGACGGGGCGCGGGACAGCTCCTAATGTGCTCCCACGGGAGAACCCGGGTCCCGTTGCAGACAGCGAGTGCCGCGCTGCTGAGTCCCCTTCTTTTGCAGGGTGCTCTGGGTCCCCGAGGTGACACAGGCCCCCCTGGTCCCCCAGGCCCACCGGTGAGTAAGAGATTCTCTGGACAGACACCATTTCATGTCCGTCCCCTCCCGGGAGGGCTCCGATGTCCCCAAACCCCCCTCATCCTTCCGCCTGGCCCCACATCTGCTCCTCTCACCCTTTCATCCCTCTCTGTCCCAGGGCCGCCCGGCGGAGCTGCTCGAGCCGCTGCCCTCGAGCCGGAGCAGGAGGCACCGACGGGCGACCGAAGGGGCTCCGGGGGAGCAGGGAGCCCCCCCGAATTACGAGGGGCTGGAGGAGGTGTACGCGTCGCTCAGCTCCCTGCGCACGGAGGTGGAGCAGCTGAGACGGCCCCTGGGCACCCCCGAGAGCCCCGCGCGCGTCTGCCGCGAGCTGCAGCTTTGCCACCCGCACCTCCAGGACGGTGAGGTTTTGGGGGGGTCGCTTTGAGGGAAAGGGGACACCAAACCCCCCTCCGAGGGAGGAGGGGGACTTTACATCACGCCAGGCGGTGCCCGTGCGGCGTGACCCATCTCTCCGTCTGTCTGTCTGTCCTTCCTGCCCTCCTTCCCAGGCGAGTACTGGATTGACCCCAACCAGGGCTGCTCCCGAGACGCCTTCCGCGTTTTCTGTAACTTCACGGCCGGCGGCGAGACCTGTCTTTTCCCGGAGAAGAAATTTGAGGCCGTGAGTTCATACCGGGGGCCGGAGAGGAGCTGGCTGTCCAAAAATATCCCCCCACCACCAGCCCTCCCAGCGCTGGGAAACTGGGGGGGGCACGATGGAAGGGGGCGGTTGGAGGCTCGTTTTTCCCCGTGCTCTGTGGGGTTGGAGAGGCGTCACCCCCGCCACCGTCTCTTGTCACCCCCCAGGTCCGACTGGCCGCCTGGAACAGGGAGAAGCCGGGGACGTGGTACAGCACCTTCAAAAGGGGCAAGAAGGTGGGAACTCCTCGTGCTGCGGCCTGGGGGGGTTGAGGGGAGATGGACCCTCTGCGCGGCGTCACCCCGGTCCCCGGGCAGGCGGGTGTCTGCGTCTCACCCCCTGTTTTTTCTCCCCCTTCCCCAGTTCTCCTACGTGGACGCGGACGGGAACGCCGTGCCCGTCACCCAGCTCACCTTCCTGCGTCTCCTGAGCGCCAGCGCCCGCCAGAACTTCACGCTCAACTGCCAGCACGCTGCCGCCTGGTACGACGCCCGCGCCGGCACCTTTGCCCGTGCCCTGCGCTTCCGCGGGGCCAACGAGGAGGAACTGGGGCACAACCACCCCTCCGCCCCCGTCCGTGCCCTCCACGACGGCTGCCAGGTGAGTCCCCAAGCCGCGAGGACCCCGCGTCTCCGTCCCCATCGCTCGTCCCGCGGCCCCGGCCACCCCGTAACGCCACGTTTGCCGCCTTCCCGCAGGGACGCCATGGCCAGGAGCGGACGGTCCTGGAGGTGACCTCGTCCCGCGTGGAGCGGCTGCCCCTCGTGGACGTGGCCGTCGTCGATTTTGGGGACGCCAACCAAAAATTCGGCTTCGAGCTGGGACCCGTCTGCTTCATGGGCTGAGCGCGGCCCCGGACAGCGTGCGGGGAGGGACGGCTTTGGGGTGGGGGGGGATCTCCGCTCCCTCCGCCGCCCCCCGCGCCGGGGACAGTGACCCAGGGCCTGCTCTGGCATACTCAGGACTCGGAGCCACCGCAGTGCCACCACCTCCTGCCCGCACGGGCCCCCCCCCCTTATTTATACTGCTCCTGGGGTGGGGGGGGGGAAGCTGGGGGCAGGGTGCCCCAGACTGTAGGGAGGGGGTTCGAGCCCGATCCCCCCACCCCGTGGTGCTACGACGCTCCCCGAGAGCCCCCTTAGTGAAGCACTGGACGTGCCCTCGGCACGGCAACACCGCCCGCGGCCACCGGACGGGCCCCCGGCCAGCCCCCTCCCCGGCCACCACGGAGCCCGTGTCCCCGTGCCAGGCCGGGACACGACCCCGGGGGGGGGACACACGGCTCGGTGGGGGGTGTTAAACCTCCGTCGCCCCCCCCTTAATGCTCTACCCCCACCTTGGGGGGAGCGGGCGGCGGGGGGAGCCCCCCTGCCCCTTGGGGGGGGGGATCGTCCCCGCTGGCAGAGCCCGTCCCGTGGGGCGGAGGGGACGTGGGGAGGTCGGGACGGGGCTGAGGCCGCGCGCGAGGCTCAGCCCCGCTGCCGTCGCAGTTACTGTACGATAAACCGACTGTATCGAAGCCGTCTCCCGCCCCGAATCCTTAGTCGATTTCCATGGAAACGGGCAGCTTTTGGGGGGCGGAGGGGGGGGGCTGTGTACCCCAACCTGGGGTTTGTGGCCCCCTGAGGGTGCCGGCCTCGTGTCCCCGCTTGCACGAGGGCGTGCGAGGCCGGCACGTGCGGGGATTTGGCGTGAGCGAGTGCCCCCTGCCAGCCCCTCCTGCACCCCCCAAGCCCCGGTGAGCTGCCCCCACCCTGGGCACCCGTCACCGTGTCCCCGTGGGACAGGTTTGGGGGGGACCGGGAAGGCTCTGTCCCCCGGGAAGGCTCTGTCCCCTGGGAAGGGGGGGTGGGGGGTGCGAGGACAGGGTGACAGGGTTGGGACCTGGGCATGGACCGCGGCACCCCAGCTGCCCCCCCCTCGCCCCCTCCCAACCCCTCCATCCCCAGGGACCCCAGAGAGGGGACCCAGAGCTGCCCCCCAACCCTCCCCTGTCCCCAAAATCCCCATCCGCGGGGACCCCGGAGAGGGGGACCTGGGGCAGGAGAGGGGGACCCAGGGCTGCCCCCCCCAATTTCCCCCCCAAACCTCCCTCCCCGGGGACCCCAGAGGGGGGTCCCAGGACAGAAGAGGGGACCCGGGGCTGCCCCCCAACCCTCCCCTGTCCCCAAAACCTCCGTCCTCACAGACCCCGGAGAGGGGACCCAGAACGGGAGAGGGGGGACACGGGGCTGCCCCCTCCATCCCCGGGGACCCCAGAGAGGGGACCCCCAGCCCTCCCCCGTCCCCAAAACCTCCATCCCCGGGGACCCCCGGGAAGGGGACCGGGGGCAGGAGAGGGGACCGGGGGACAGGAGAGGGGACCGGGGGACAGGAGAGGGGACCGGGGACAGGAGAGGGGCCCGGGTGTCCCCCTGCGCACCCCGAGCATCCCTCCGCCCGGGCTGCGGGTACCCCCCGTGGTGGGGGGGGGGACGCTCGGTCGCCTCCCTCCCGGTCTCGGTTCGCTCCATCCCGGCTCGGTTCCGCCCAGCTCAGCCCGGTTCGGTTCCGCCCAGCCCGGCCCGGTCCGACCGGGCGCCTCCAACCTCCCCTACCGGGCGCGCCGCCCCCTGCAACCGGGCCGGTACCGCGGCTGCAGCCGGTGGCGGCGGGTCCCGTTCGGTAACGCGACGGGGCCCGGCCGGGGCGGGGGGTTGGGGGGGGAGCGGCGGCGCGGACAAAGGCGGCGGCGGCGGCGGCGGCGGCGGGGCCCGGCCCGGGGATGCGGCTGCGGCGGCGCTGAGCGGCTGCGGCTCCGGTAGCAACGGGGAAAGCACCCGGTCCCGGTGGGGCTCCGGTAGCGGCCCCGCGGTGGGGTCAGTGCCTACAGGATGAGCTTCTTCCCCGGCATCCTCCTCCTCCTCCTCTCCGCCGGTTCCCCCGCGATGCAGGTAGGGGCGGGCGGGGGCGCCGCGGAGCGGGGG
>RSEF01000002.1:18699107-18719288 GCA_003993805.1 Himantopus leucocephalus
TGCTCTTAGGGATGCACCAATCCTGAGCTTGGAGGAACTGATGTTTAAATAACAGCCAGCTGGTCAATCAGGTCTGCTCTCAGAAGACTTGGTGGGGGAAGATAGAGCAAGGAAGGGTAGGCCTCCACCCTTGTATGAAAGAGATTTCTAGGTCAGTAGCGGTTGTGTATGGTTCATAGGTTTTAAGATTGATAATTAGTAGCTTTGCAGTTGTGTGTGATAGTGTGCACAATGATGTAATTGCAAATTAAAAGTAGTGGTGTGTTTACTAGTTAATCAGTTTATTGGTTATTTGATTTATTAGTTTTATAGCAATTTGTTGCTTAACTAATGAACATCACTCTCTTCTGAACTGGTCTTCTCAAGCCTTCAATCTAAAGAGGGGGAACTGGACCCCAGCGTGACATTCTTAGACCTCTGTTGGAGAGAAGTTTCTCTCTGTTATTGGTGGCTATGTATTACAGTATAGCATACAGGAAAGTCATGAGTTATTGGACTTCTTTTCTTCCCAACATCCATTTGTAATGACTTCTTGCAGGAGGAGGGAAAAAGTGGAGTTTCTTTCTTTACTTCATATTGGTTTCAAAGGAAGGGTTCAAATGTGATGTGGAACAGTATATGCATGTGTTTGGGTTTGGCTGTTTAGTAATGTGGTAATAGTTACGAATGGCAAAACATCCATCAGAACTAAATTTGTGTCTTAAACTTATATATGTTCAGGGAGAGGAAAATAATGAGCAATTTGTTTTCATTAAATTCATGGATTTCAATTTTATTGTGGACTTTTCAAATAATTTTTAGTGTGTATTTTATATAGTTGGATTTCTTTACAGTTAATGCTTGTGGAAAGACAGTTGGATCAGTGTCTATTCAGATAAACTCTTGCCACAATTCACTCTAGATCATACAGGTTCTTTGTGAAGTTTGATTTTTTTTTTTTTTTTAAAATGAGTATTACTGCCCATGGTTATTGAACCGTCAAAGGTAAAAAAAAAAAAAAAAGTGAGTTCAGTGTCTGGGAAACCAGGTTGTTAAGGAGTTGAAAATTTTTCTTAATCGATTTAAACATACAAAATCCATAAATGTTGAGTGGTGACAGTGGAATGTTTTCCACCATTGTAAGAAGAACATAAAAAAGAGAAATGAATTGCAATTTTGTTTTACTTTTATTCTTTCCATAATATAATTGTATAACTTACTCATTTTTTCTTGTAGTTTATCCTCACTAATTGAATTGTTGAATTGTTGAAGATTTTGATTAAACTCATTATTAATTCTCAAACATGAAGTAAGAACAAGACATATTAGAAAGAGGAATAGTAAAATGTTGTTTGAAAACACACACTCTATACATAATCCTCACCAGTTGTTTAATGATTATTCAATATTGTTTTCTCTGCTGCTGTTCACACAATACATAAAAAATGAAAGAACATTAACGTGAGGTTTTCAAACCTTGCAAAATTGCTGTTTTATGTGAATTCTAATAGCCTCCAGAATGTAGAAGACATTGAAAGTAATTTCTGAATTCACAGTCTATACCCTCCAGGTATAGCTATTTAATGCTGCTTGTATACATAATTCCTTTATGCAAATATTTATGGTTTGTATTATATCTTTCAGAACATATTTTCAGCTCTGTCACTTTTATTCTTTGCTTAGTTGCATTTTGAGTATTAAGTTATATAAGTGTGGGTAAAAATGAAAAAAACAGGGCAAAAATTAGGAAATGTCTGGTTGCTTAGATAGTGTTGTTCTTGGAAATGTTGGCCTAGATGTGTGTCTTATTTTAGGAAATAGGCCAATTTAAATATATTTATGCTCAATAAAGTATTTAAATACAGTAATTAACACTCACAAATGCATGAGTTGCAAACATTTTTTGTGCTAGTTCAACGTAGAATTGTTAGTAGTCTAATGAAGTTGAGGTAACCTATTTTATTTACTCTGAAGAATTCTCCCTACTTTCAGCAAAAAGGCAAAGTAAATAAAATAAGAAAGTTGTTCTGTTTTCCTCTGAACTTTGAAGTACTTGTGCATTAAATCTTTCTTCTCTCCATAGCTTCTCACTTCACTTAGAGTCTTTGGGTAACAAATTCTCTTTGTTAAGACAACGAAGACTGTTCTTCCAAGATCTGGATGATAAATTGTTTAAAAATTGCCACAGCAGTCTCTGTATTTTACTCTATTTCAGCTTTCTGACAATGTCAATTGCCCCAAATTAGAGCATAAAATAAAAAATAGTGTTGACAGTATGTTTTTTATAAGGAACTCATAAATCAGTTTATATGGGGTTTTTTTTTTGTGCCATTTATGCTGAGAAGCTGACAGTATGATCTACCACAAGCCTCACTAAAATTCAGACAAAACCAACTGCAGCTGAGAAATATGTACCATAGGTTTAGTGAAGAACTAAACAGGAATTAAAATATTGAGCATATCCCCATATTCAACCTTTAGGTGCAGGAAGGCTCAAACAGACAAAAATGAAAGCTACTTCTTAGCCTGTCTTTCAAGGTTTTTTTGTTTTTTTTTTTTCCTTATGGTAACACTCAATGCAATTGTGCAGAGGGGGTAGTGAACAGTACAAACAAGGTAAAAATCCTTTCCAAAGAAATCCTACATGGTTTTTAGGGATAATCTGAAGCCTAGAAATAGGGCTTTTTGATAACAGCTTTAAAACAAGCCTAGTTCACCAGGGTGCTATTGCAAATTTAAAGACTGACTCCTGTGAAGTGAAAAAGTTATGTATGATTAGACAATTCACACAGTAGCCATAATCTCCCATTGACTGGCTTCTGCTTGGAAGGGTTATGGTCACAGCTCCTTGTTGGATGGGGAGCTGCAGGACTTGGGTGGCTGAGGTCATGTTAGACAGATGTCCTGTTTCTCACATCACCCTGGTGTCTTCTGTGATTGGTTTTCTCAGGCTTCCTGTACAAAAGGCATTTGCTTCCTCCTTAGCTAGTCTGAGCTTGGAATTCAGGGAGGGTGTTTTGATTAGGAGTTTCTTTTTTTTTTTTTTTTCCTTTTCATCTCCAACCAGTGATCATAAACTAAAAGCAGGAAGAAAAATAAAACAGCAAGTTAGTCTAAAACAGCATCTATTTTCTACCACCTTCTTTATGATATGAGGCAAGAGATCTGTGTTTCATTGCCTGTGCAAGAGCTTAGCAACTTTTCTAATGTTGCTCCAACATTTGGGAATTAACTACTGTTGATGATCTGAAAAGACATCTAACAAGACAAATAATGGGGTAGTTACATCAATATAGTAACTCAGCTGCTACAAACTGTCTTAGTTCTGCATTCATCTGATTTTCTAGCATTTGTAAGCCAAATGTTATCAATGACTGAAATTTTAAATTCTATATTCTAGAAAATAAAGAAAAAACTCACCTGATACTTACTTTCAATCAGAGCCTGCAGGTAGCTGTAGGGAGCAATAAGGTCTCCCCTCAGCCTCCTTTTCTCCAGGCTAAACAACCCCAGTTCCCTCAGCCGCTCCTCATAAGGCTTGTGCTCTAGACCCCTCACCAGCTTTGTTGGTCTTCTTTGGACATGCTCCGGCACCTCAATGTCCCTCTTGTAGTGAGGGGCCCAAAATTGAACACAGTACTCGAGGTGCGGCCTTACCAATGTTGACTACAGGGGGACAATCACTTCCCTGGTCCTGCTGGCCACACTATTCCTAATAAAAGCCAGGATGATACTGGGTAGTAATTGAAAAGTGCTGTCTTCTGTAAGGTCATAACTTTCTAAAGGAATTAATGTATCCCCTAGACACTTCATATTTCTTCACCTAGATCCTTCAAATTTCGTTCTCATTCGCCTCTATCTTGCTTTTGGTATTCTTTGTCCAGTTACCTTTTTTTTGGCATTGAACTATACCTCAGTACTGTTCAACAGGGTTTCTGCCAGTGACTGGCATCTGCACAGATCAAGTGGATGATACTTGTTGGTTCTTCACTTAGGTTGAGAAATGTAGAGAAGTTTTAATTTTGTTTTGAAATATCGACTGAAAGACTTTCTCTTTTTATTCACCAGTATTATTACAAGTGTTACTGCAGACCTTACTAGCTTGTTATCTTTGAATATAACATAAATTTTCTTTAACTCTCTACCATTCTTTATGGTAGTGGTCTACCAGGGTATGCCTTTGTTAAGATCTCATTTATTTTGACTGAATTATTCTAAGGTTTTTAAATTTGCATCATTTAGCTCAGTTTCTTTCCTTGTCTTCCTGTAAATGGCTGTCACAGGCTTCTATTTCCTACCAATTGTCTTAGTTACCTTTGTTTCATCTAATAGTGCTCTTTCCTTTTTAAATAGCATAGGTTTATTTTGGAAATTATTTTACTTCTGCCCACAACTAAGTGTCTTTCAGCACCTAATTTTAGACCTAGTTTTCTTTGCTTGTCTTTGGATACATGTCTTTTCAGGTATCCAAAATGTATTCTCATCTATCTACCCCTGTAAAAAAGGCAAAGGCAGGAGTTCTGCTAGAATCCTCTTTCACTCTGTGTCCTTTCAGGTCCCTGACTTTCCTGCAGTGTACAACCGAATGAAGATATTAAAATTTACTCATTTCATTCTCATTCAGTTTTCTCCTTTTTTAAAATGTCAGATTGGAACAATGCAGCTGCCCGATAGATTAGTGCAGCTTTTTGGGAAGGTGCTTCACCAGCTGTCCTATCCGTAAGATGCCACTGATGGAGCAGCTAGAGATTTGGTGGCATTAGCCTTGTTTGCTAAATGGCAAAAGTAACGTATACAAAAATAATAGAATAAATAAAAGAAAGATGCCTTTAAGGAGTGGAAGAGAATACAGGATAAACCTGGTAATTTCTGATTTATTCTTACAGTGTTTTGATATTTTGTTTGGGGAGAAAAAAGGATTACATTTCATGTTATGCAGTATAATGTGGATGAGGAGTTAATACTTCTCTGTGCTATGTTTATAGTGTTACTTGTATGCCAGTACATTTGTGATTTAGAAGAAAAGTTTCTTCAAGATGAGTTGGTGCAATTTTTCTCCTGCAGAGTTAGCTAGTGCTTAAGTATATGTAAATTATAGCAATCAAAATGTATGATTACTGAGTCTCTGGAATAAACAAGTAGAAAAAAGTCTAAAATCCATTTTAACAGGGTCGGTATATATAGTGTAGGGATTTCCTGTCACATGTAATTCTTCTAGGCGAAGAAACACAATATATAGTTTTAATATTTTCCTCTGTATAATCAATACAATGCACCATTAATGCCTAACTCAGTGTTGTAGAATATTTTCTTAGGTTTAAAGTAGCCAAGGTGCTAAGTGCTTCATGAATACCAAACACTATGTCTGTTTGATAGATCAGGATTTAATCAAACTTCCTAAGACCATCTATTTGTTCTTCAATGTGGATAAAGGTAAGTGTATTTTTTTTCATATGGAAGCTATAAAGGAATACTGGCATAAGGACATGGAACAGTTGTATTTTGCTTGTGAGGCTTCTGAGGAATGTGCTGTGAGCATCTCACAAATGTGTATCAGAATTAATTTGAAAATATTCATAGGAGCAGTATCACCACTTCATGATGACTTGCCCTATCAAAACCCCAAAGTTGTTCATTTTTCATTTTAAATTGCCTTATCATCATTTCTGGCCATCTGTTCTTGTTAGACTTGTTCTCTGTTAAACAGGAGTTCATTGTGTGAAGTCCATTTTCTCCCTGCAGAAGTGCTTCTGTGTTGTGTCTGTTTTGATTCTTAAGAACATGAAACCTCATTGTGTCCTGCCTGGGAGATCAAATCACCCTATTTTTTCTTACTATTCTTACATGGACATCCAAGCACTGCCATCTTTTTTTTTTTTTTTTTTTTTTCTTTCCCCNAAGAACTCATTGAATTACATATTCATTTGGACATCCAGAGACAGGATTTTCTGGGAGATGGTCCTCATTCCATTCTTTATATTTCCATTTATTTGCTGTTTGTAGTATAGTATAATTTAGCTGTGTTTAGGCAGATTTTATTTCAAATAGCTTCACTATGAAAAGAAACAAAATTCTTCTAATCATTACCCACAAACAAGCCATTTTCTGTTGCTATCAAAGCTTATCAGAAGTGTTTTTTTCTTTAATTTTGTTGCTGATCTTTGATGAAACAGAGTTGTCACTGAGTTTAAAGCATGGCAATTGTGATCTGGTCCTATATTTTGCACTGTGACAGAGATACAAACGCAGAAATTCAAGTACACATTAATAGCGTCACAACAAGCTATGTCCTTACTTTGGGGATTAAAAAGAAGAATGTAGCACCTATATAGTGGCCAGTCCCACTAAACAAGCTGAATCATCTTGGGGGGGGGGGGGGGGGNNGGGGGGGGGGGGGGGGGGGGGCACAGTTACTTCAAATTCATTGCACTCTTTTCCCTGCAAAATAGCTGTAAAAAGATAATGTTTAAGATTGCTCAAACATTAGCTCTTCTGGGAATATTCAAGCACACGATGTGAATTTGAAGTTTCTGTCACCGTTATGACTGGGATGGGACTAAATGACAAATAAAACAAAGTTTTCAATACCATCCTCTTCAGTGCATCAAGTTACACAAACAGAAAAATCCCTTCTGAAGGTAAGGATTGTTTATACTTCAGTGGAGTAAACAGGGATGAGGATTGTACTTTGTTTGTCTTAATCCTTTGTGTTGACATAGTTTGGTATACTGATGTAGACAGCTAATGGAGGAAGGTAGTAAGGGGTCATTATATCCTCTTTTTCTTCTGTAGGTATGTCTGAGCTTTTGGCCTAGCTGATTGTAATCCCTAATTGTTATTGAAACCACACAGCAAATAGATTGGCTATCTTACATTTTAAGGAATTATTTATAGAATCATCCACAATTTTCACACTTGCCTAAAGAGACAATAAGAGTAGCATAAATGTAATGGTTTGACAGACATGCTTGAACGAATTAAACCTACACTAATTTACTGGTAGTCTCATATGTATTTGTATTGTGAACTGAACTCTGTGAATGACACATTGACTGTATGATCAGACAGTGTAAACAAATTCTGACAGAAGCAGCTTTAGTCCTGCTGTGGCTTGCCTCTTTAGCCTTGTTGTTTGACTTTGGGTAATCAGATGTGCTCTGGTGCTTCTCCATTCCATCCTCAGTGGTAAAATTATTTAAAACTCAGCCTGATTCAATGTGATTATTTAAGTAAGCATTATGGCTACCAAAACTACTGCTACGTGGCAATACTTGAATCAGTTGAGTACACTTGGTTCAATATATGGGCACAGGATAGGAATTGTGGCCCGTGTGCACTAAAGTAGAAAGCTCCTAGATGGCTGATAGCAGTAGGGAGGAATGTTGGTAGGTGACAGTGCCTGCTGGTGAGATCTGAAGTAGGAAAGATCTGTATGGGCCTCCCGAGTTTTACCTGTGGGGTTTTGTGTAACTACCCACTGATGATAGAGTAGTGATAGATCAGATTGCTTTTCCTATTTTCTTCCTACTGTTTTTATTTGCCAAGTTAGTAGTATCCCATTCACAACTAAGTCAGTGGCAGTGCTCCCTTTGACTGCTTTAAGTCTTGATCAGTATGTTATGGTGAAACTAATTTTTGTATAACATTTTTAAGTCTCACAATTCTGGTTTTGCAGAGAGCTTGTAAGAAAGTATTGCAAAGTAAAGTGCAGGATATCCTTCACTGGGTAGAAACATCCAACTGCCAAACATTAAAGAATATTAAGATTTTTTTAAAACTTACAGTAGTTTCCACCTGAAGTACTGTGTTCAGCTCTGGGCTCCTCGTTATAAGGGATGTACTGGAGAGAGTCCAGAAAAGGGCCATTAAGAAGATCAAGGGACTGGAACATCTGTCATATGGGGAAAGGCTGGGAGAACTGGGACTGCTTAGCCTAGATAAGGAGGATCCTGTTAATGTTTATAAATGCCTGAGGGGAGGGTGCAAAGGGGATGGAGCCAGGTTCATTTCAGTGGGGCCCAGTGACAGGACAGGAGGCAATGGGCACAAATTTAAACACAGGAGGCTCTGTCTGAGCATAAGGAGAAACCTTTTTACTGTGAGGGTGACTGACCACTGGCACACGTTACCCAGGGAAGTTGTAGAGTCTCCATCCTTGAAGACACTCAAAAGCCATCTATACACGGTCTGGGCATGGTGGCTCTAGGTGGCACTGCTTGAGCCAGGAGGTTGGACCAGAAGACCTTCAGAGGTCCTTTCCAACCTCAGTCATTTTGTGCTTCTGTGTTTTGGTCTTCATCTGAAAAAAAGTTTTAAGTTAATATTTCATTATAAAATGTCATATGGGAAAGTGTTGAAGTATGACTATATCCACACAATAAAAATAAGATTTTTACTCTAAATTCCATGAATTTCCTAAATTGCCCCTCTTGATTCTACTTTCAATCTGTGGAAGATGACGTTCTGTGGTTGTTGTGTAAAGCAGTTACCCGATTAGTCCTTTCTGTCAGTAGCAGACCAGTTAATGTAGCACATGCCTAACAAGTAGCAATAGTGTACTCAGAACCAGTGGCAATGTATGTGTTTAGTCTGCCTGTTTTCTTGGCAAGAGGTGAACTCTCCTCTGATAAACAGTGAACTGAATCATCAACTGAAGTCTAACTACAGGGCATAAATAAAAAGTTTTTTATTCAGCATGGAACATCTGGGATATGTGGAAAGCAGAAAACCCCTTCTTGCAATAAATAAATAACGTGATGGGTATATATATGTGTGTGTATAGCTGCTGAGTGTATCTGACAACCCTACCACTTCTTCTGGTTTCCTGTCACTGTATCGTAAAACATCCATTCACATATCTACCTCTTGTCCTCACCTCCCTCTTTTTTCAGGGAGGTATGGGGCAGTACAGAGGGATGTGTAGTGACTACAAATAGCTTACAAAAATCAAATAACTCTATTATCTGTTTTATGTCAAAATCCATGTGAATGTGGCTGTCTGATGATCATGTAGCAGAAACAACAGAGCGTGATAGGTATATGTGCCAGCCGTGAACTAGAGATGAATGTGGTTTGTGCTTTGCTTTATGGACAGCAAAAGTGTGTTTCTGTTGTCCAGGGCATGGCCAGAGTGGATATGTTCTTCTCATGAGTTGCCAGTATGTTAGTAAGACTTGCTTGGAATAAAATGAGATCTAATGATTCAGCATGCTGAGTAAAAATTATGAAGTGGTTTTAAATCTAAAAAATCCCTTTGGTTTAAGAAATCTCTAATTCTTTTTGTACAGAAACTTTCCTTGGTTAGGTGGAGAAATTTTCATGCTAGCCAATGAATCCTTTGTGCTCCAATTGTAGTTGCTACAAAATGCTCTCTTAGTATCTTAAGTTTCACTCATATTACAAGAGCCTTACAATTTACTAATATTTGTTGTGGTTGTCTATACTCCCCATGATTTTCGGTATATTTCTGTATATTTCATAACCTGGCAAAACTTCATAGGGTTCTGTGGTTCCTCTGTTAGTAACGCCCTTGGGCTTTTGAACTCCTAGACAAACTAGTACAGGGAACACAAACGAAACATCTGTTCTCCCTGTGTGTTTTTAACTAGCAAGCAAGGTTGATTTGTTGTTTTTCCTTTCAGTCTGTCCCAAAATAGAATGGGTAATATGTGTCCATATCTCCAGCATGCGCTGATAACAACCTATACATAGGGTTATTGCTGGAGACTGTTGTTAATATTTCACTTCCATATGCCTAAGAAAACAATGCTGGAGGTAAATCTGCAGTTAGAAGTCATGGGAGAACCCCTGACCTGATTGTATGATTACAGTATGAAGAATACAGAACATTAGCTTAAATTTTAAAGTTACATCACCATTTAACTATATGTTTATATGTATTCAATTATATGTGTATTTTCCTATCAGTAATTTTTCACCCCGTAAGCAATACGTATAGTAGCCCCAGTAAAAAATAACTCTGACCTTAGTTTACAGTTGGCTTTTAATGATTGACTAATCTTTCCTTAACCAATTTCAGTTTGTGCTGGTTTTGGCTGGGGTAGAGTTAATTGTCTTCATAGTAGCTAGCATGGGGCTATGTTTTGGATTTGTGCTGAAAACAGTGTTGATAATACAGGGATGGTTTAGTTACTGCTGAGCAGTGCTCACACAGAGTCAATGCCTTTGTTGCACCTCACACCACTCCACCAGTGAGTAGGCTGGGGGTGCACAAGAAGCTGGGAGGAGACACAGCCAGGATAGCTGAATCCAGTTGACCAAAGGTATATTCCATACCATATGATGTCATGCTGAGCAATAAAACTAGGGGGAAGTTTGGCCAGTGGGCTGCTGCTCAGGGACTGGCTGGGCATCATTTGGTTGGTGGAGAACAATTGTTTTCATCTGCATCACTTGTCTTTTTTTGGGTTTTATTTCCCACTCTTTGTTGTTTTCCTTTTTTAAAAATTATTATTATTATTATTATATTTCAATTACTAAATCTTTGTTCTCTCAACTCATGAGTTTTCTGGCTTTTATCCTTCCAATTTTCTTCCCCTCATCCTGGTAGGGGTGGAGTGAGCGAGTGGCTGCATGGTGCTTATTTGCTGGCTGGGGTTAAACCATGATAGAGTTGATGCTAGACTAAAGAGAATGATCTAGTAGGATTTGAACTTGGGAGGAGACTTCTAGGAAATGCAATATGTTTATAAACACTAATATTTCATACACACAAGGTAAGGTCATACTAGGTAAGCAAGAAATTTAGCAGTTTTCTACCTGTATTATAAAAAGGAAGTGCAAGTTCTCAGCTGTGTGACAAAACAAGAACATTTGCTGCTGAGGAAAGTGGAGGAGTATGCCATAAAAGCCAAATTTGTTTCTCTTCCACTAGAAATAAGGGAGTGTAGCTTACAATAGAAAAAAAAAAAAGATTCAACTTTTATTTAAGGAAGGTTGAAAAGAGAAATATAATTTTCAAGCATATTAATGGAATTATAAAACTAATTATGCATGAAAATGAAAATAATTGAAAATAAATCAAAAATAATTGACAGCTGCCACTCTTCTTAATTTACTTTGTTGTGTCTAGCAATTGCAAGGACTGTAGGCAATGGGTAAAACAGCATGTCCATTTCACAGCACTGCCTGGGCAGACTCCCACCAGAAAAATACAGCACAAAGTCATGAATGCTGTGTGCCAACTCATTCATCAGAGCACCTTCCGATTCACTGCACTTAAATTTTATACAGAATTTCCATTTTGCAAAAAACTGTTTCCCTAAACTCTTTTAAAGTTGCTGTGTTGTTGTTTTCCAGTTGCAATCTTGCTGACCGGGAATGGAACAAAAATGTAGAAATTAAATTTGTGTCACTTAATTGGTATCATTAACAATTTTTTTTGCCATGAAGAAAGAAGCAGTAGCAGGTCTTGGAGAGTACAGTGCTCCTGGGAAGGGAGAAATCAATGTTTAATTGAGATTACAGTACTGTTTCTTTCTAGGCAGGACCAGTCAAGATTCAACCCACCTGACTATAAACAGCTGGTTTTGAAAAATCAAAAATGTTTTCTTTTTGAGGGGAGGAGCTGATGTAGAACTGCATCTCACAGGAGCCAGTATAAGTGCAAGACTTGTCAGAAAAGTCAAAATGCACATTAAACCTATTCATGGTGAAAGTAAACATGAACCAAATTTTTCTAAGGAATACCCAAAACATAACTCTTGTCAAGTGTCTAAGGGAAAAACTTGTGGATGACTGCAGTGCTTCAAAGTCAAGAGACAGGTCTTGACTGACTACCCAGAGTAAAAATGTTAGGTGCTTGGGAAAGTTCTTGGTTCTGACATGAGCCATGCGAATTTGAAATTGTCTGTTTTTATAATGCCAATGTAGAGTCTGCTGGAGTAGAGAATAATGAGCCAAGGGTATCAGCTCCTATTAACTTTGAAATTATTTTGAATATGAATTTTTTAATGAATTGAGACAGCTCTTATGGTGTGCATACTAATTTAATTATGACATTTCAGCAAGAGATATGCTAAACAAACCTAAGTTCACCAATTACAGAACTCTTTTCTCTGGAAAGGTCATTACTTAATGTGATAGATAAAAGGTGTCTGAAGGACACTGGAGAGAGTTGTGAGATCTTTTCTTGAAGATCTGGATCATATTATCAGTGCTAATCAGGTTAGTTCAAAACACCAATGGGTGCTGGGTAATGTAATACTGTATAGAAAAAGAAACTGAGCAACTGAAAAGTGGCTTAGCTGACTTGCATAACAAGTCTAGGGTTATGTTGAGAATGAAGCTCAAAATTCTACTTGCCCTTCGAAGTGATGGCTTTGTTCAGTCATCCAGTCCTTGCTCCTTTATCTGGCAATGGCTTCCATGATGATCTGCTCTATAGTCTTCCAAGGACTGAGGTGAGCCGACTGGCATGTAGCTTTCTTGACCCTCTTTCTTACCTTAGAGTGTAATTTTTGCCTATTTCTAGTCATCAGGAACCTCCCACTGTCACCACAATCTGTCAGAGATGGTAGAATGGCCTCAAAGTCAATGACACCTTAGCACCTTCGTATATATTCTCTCTGGATCTCAGGACTTGTGTATGACCAATTTACTTAAGTAGTCCTGAATTTGATTCTTTTCTACAATGGGTAGTACCACTTTTCCCTAAGTTTTGCCATCACCAAGGACCTGGGAGACCCAAGAACAGCCCCTGCTAGGAATGACTGAGGCATTGAGTATCTTAGTCTTTTCCATGTTCTCTGTCAGTTAGGTTACCTGCTTCATTCAGCAGAAGACCAAGAAGGTCTTAATTCTTGTGCCAATTTGTTTACAGAAGCTCTTATTCTTTTTTATGTCCCTCACTAGTTTTAACTTGAGCTTCAGTTTGACTTTCCTGATTCTGTTGTGGCATGCATAGGTGATGCTTTTGTGTTCTTCCCAAGCAGCCTGTTGCTGTTTCCACTACCTGGAGACATTATTTTTTTTTAATTTTTATTTTTTGCATTTGAGCTTGGTTGGGGTTTCCCGTTTAGCCAAGCCATATCTGCTTGTTTTCTTGCACATCAGAGGAACTATTCTTGTGATTGAAAAGGCTGCTGTTGGAGGTCAAACAGCTGTTGGTGGACCATTTGCCCTTCAGGACAACCTGCCGTGGCATCCCTCTGAATCAGTTCACTCAACAAAACAAAATTTTCTGTCTTCAAGACCAGGGTCTTTATTTTGCTACTTGTCTTCCTTTTATATCTTTAAACCCTACCATCTCATGGTCCTTCTGGGCACACCTGCCATGGACTATATCACATCACTAGCGACTGCTTGCTTATTTATGAATAGCAGATCCAGCAGAACTTCTCCTCTAGTAGCTGCATCAAAAAATTGTCCTCAGCACACTCTAGAAATCCAGATGATTGGTAACATACTGCATTGCCTTTCGAGAAGATGTGGGACCTTGAATTCTCCCATGAGAACCAAGGCCTGCAACTGAGTTTTCCAATATTTTAAAGTTTTTTTTTTTTCAATTTGTCTTCCTGAGTTGACTGTAACAGACATCCACCAGCATGTCCCTTCTTTTTGGCCTTCCTTCGAGCCTCAGCCTATGCTGACCCTAGATCAACATCTTAAATCCCTGTTTTTAACAGACCTCAAAAGAATGCAGTGGACCGATGGGAAGAAAGATGGTGGGGGAAAAATATTCCTACTTACTCTAAAACATTGCAGTCGTGCTTATAGGAATGTTACAGAACTGAGCAGAATAAGGCCACATAGGCTTAGCCTCCTCCTCTAGGGTTTTCAGTCCTTAAAGTACTGAAAGGTGGGTGATAACATTGTTGTGGACACATGATTAATCTAATTTATCTTACAACATTTACATTTGAGCTGCCATTATTTTCCCTTTATATTAATGACGAGAAAACATTCACTTTGAGGGTTGAGGGTAGGTTGAGTATCTTGCATGCTCACAATGTCTGTTTCTTACTGTTGATTGCATACAGAGCCTCTAGCAACATGCAGAGTAGCTACCTCAGACATGGAGCTTTACATGCCAGCATCCACAGTTTAGACAGGTGCATCCTCCTTGGTGCTTTTCATAAATACCTGCCTTCTCAAATGAAAGATAATGTGAAAGTCTTGATTTTTCCAGTGTTTTTTGCATTGAGTGGTAGATTCAAACTTCTGCCACTGTGACACTGTGGGGATTTTACCCTGCTGTAAATAAATACTCAATAAACACAGGGCAAGCAGATTGTTCCCAAAATACATTTCAAAACCTTTGTATTTTTAGAATGATGTAATAATTTATTTTTAAGCTTCCCTTTTCTGGACTTTGAAGATTCGAAGTTGGTGAAATTGCTGTACCTAAGGCAAATGCTTTACAGACAGCTGCATGGTTATATATATGCACTCTAAACATTTACTTTTGATTAGTAAATTGGGAACCATAATTGCTTTTTCTTACTTTGCATAATTTATCATATCTCAGATACCTTAAATTATACCTTGTATCTGCTAGAGAATAAAGTTTTAAATTGAGTAGTTGCACATATTTAGAAAATTTTTGGTAAGCAACTTTGGGTTTTGTTTTTGTTTTGTTTTTTTTTTAACAATGTAGTGCATGCAGAATACTTGAGGGAAATGTCAGTCCTTTGCATTTAGCTGCTTAAAAAATTAAAGTAAAAGGGTGAATCCTGGATCAAATTGTAATATGTTAATTGAAAGCATCAATTAAATCAGGCGCCATTAATTTTAAAGTGGAAAGATTCTATTGTGATCATCCTGACTGACCACCAATTAGTTTACTGTCCGCAGCCACTTTTCCTTCTGACCATGATATTTTCCAGGAAAAAAATGTCAAGGCCCTGATGGCAAGGGAGATTATATCACTTATTTGGTGAAAAAAGAATGTGAAAAATTAGGAAATAGTGTCCCCCCACCCATTTCTTCTCCCTTGATTTTCTAGGCAAAATCTTTTTATATGTCCTCTGTTTTTCTTGTCAAGATCAGAACTGAAAATTTTGTAAGTTCTACATGTATGATTATTCTTTGCTAAATATATTTCTACTTTATGCAAGATATATAATAGCTAATAAGTATATCTTCAAATTTCTTTTTCGACTAAGAAGTACTGAGATTTCATATCTACATTCCGAAATATGAAATTACTTTCAAATATGAGAGAAACTATGTTGATGAAAACTCATAAGACTGACCAGTATTACACACTTGCTTCTTTTTATCATGTATTCATGACTTCTGTTTCAAGAGGTAAAGAAATTGAGAATAGTGCTATGTACAGAGGGACAGGATATAAAAAAAAATATTGTGAGGCTACTGATTTGCTGGTACTGCCAATAGCCACAGAATGGAGCAGTAGATAGTACACTGATTTGTCAGTGTGGCACATGACTGACAAAAATGTCACAATTTTTAAAAAATAACCAAAACAACAAACCACAACAAACACCTAGGAACTTCATAGCAAAACAATGCATGGAGCAGTTATTTTCACAAAGCTGAATCCAAGAAAAATGAGTGGGATGGTATTGATGTTAGAAGATCAGCAATAGATGATGTTGGTGACTGTCAAACACACTGGCTCTTACGATTTCATTTAAAAATGGTATTGGTATTGGTACATGCTAAATGCACTTTAACAAAGTGATAGATTTCATTCCAGTCATTAGGATTAACATAGACCTTGAAGCATAGTGCCAATTCTTATACTTTACTGGGGATAATTATTGGTTTGAATAAGAAAATGAGTTTGTTATGTACCTTAATCTTTTTCAGATACCATTTTCTCACTTTCTTGCCTCTTTTGGGTTCTTCCTACAGCTGGATATTTGTAATCTGCAATTTCTGTCATCTTTGCCCTTTGTACTGTTGATAGTCCACAGACTTTATAGTAGATGTGGTGTTGTGGCATAATCTTGTATACGTTGATTAGAAGATGAAATGACTTAAAGGGAGTAAAACCTAAAAGGTCAAATTCTGAGTCCTGTATCAGTTGTCTTCCATCTGCCACAATGCCCCTACAAAAGCAAAGAGTATTTTTTTTTTTTAAATACATGTGTAAGCACACCTAGACTTGAGTATCTGGATGATCTGATAATTTTTGAGTATTATACTACCAGAGTTGATTGAAGTCATTGGCCGTATTTGGTTTAGAAAGTCCTCTTTTGGATACTTCAGAAAGAGATTAGTCCTACTCTAGCAACATGACTTTTCTGTTTCAATTTCCACAGATTTTTAATAATTTTCTTGTTTAATATTTTGTCTGGTTGATCTTGTTATGCAAGAAACATTTAGGTGTTTTTCTACTTTTCTGTAAGGAAGAAAAAGGTATTTTTACCTCCATCCAAATGCTGCCTGTACCAATGTCAAAGTTCAGCAGTTACTGAGCTGCCAAATCAAAGAGAATTCCATAACTGGGTCTGAAAAGAGCCCTTTGAAATGGGAATCAAATGAACTTCTGAATGTTGCATGCCACTCAGTAATAACAAAAATTCATAGTGGAAAATGTCACTGAGCAGCAAAACCTGATGTTTTTGTAGAGATACAGGCACATGTTTTCCCTAGACATCATTAGTTGCTTGTATTTCTAAGCCAGGCCAATGACCACTTCGACAAGGAATCAAACAAGTTCTTATTTTTCAAAGACTTGTGTCAAAGATCTGATCAGTTGAAAAATAGAGTTTTGAATCCAGCCTCTATACCAACATACTCAATCAGAATGACACCTTTAAATTTGCATGCAAAATATACACTGCATACCTTAAAAGTCCTCCTGGTAAGTCTGTTCCTGTTGCACATGCAAGAGCAGCTTTGCCTCAAAATTTTTCCTGTATTTTTGCAGGCTGAGGAGAATTCAGGAGGCATCGTATTCCTCTGTCAATTTATCAGACTACACCAGAGGTAATGACAGATAATAAAGTTTTTCTGTGATCAAAACAGATGAAATTTATTACTTAAAATGAACAACAATTTTTATGCACATTCAACATATTACACCATTTTTGGTGGTTCTAGCTAATAAGATTATGATAATTCTTTCTATTGTTTATTTTTCCATTGAAAATAATAATGATTTGATACAAAACCCTAAATATTTAAGATTTTACTGTACTGAAAAATAACTTATTTTAGTAGTTTCAAAATATGATGTATCCCTTTAGTTTTCTTTGAAATTGTTTAAGCAAGAAACTATTTCATGTTCTCATATTCTTTTAATTTATATGGATTGATCTGAGTGTAAAAGAAAAAAAAGCACATTTGAAAAAGTACACAAATCTGTACTTCTTTCTCCTTCCTAAATACCCCAGAGGATGATTGGACAGTGCCTTGATTGAGAACAGCATACGGAGGATGACTTATCATGAAGTCTGAACTTGCAGAAATGTTAAAGGCTTTCACTTTGTACCACTTTCTGGCTTGTTTCATATATTTACAGTGCTGCTTGAGGTGGTCTGTTCACTCATGGATTGATGTGAATATTTGAAAGACTTTTTAAGAAGAGTAGGTGAAAACCAAGAGTTGAGCGAAAGACAGACGTAAATAGGCTGGGTAATGTAAGTTGCTTACTTTTTTACAGTGAGTTGAATTTGTAAGAACAGATGTACAGGCTAAAGAGGATCTGCTTTTTGCAATGTAAAAATGAGGTTACATTTTATTGCTCTTACAAAGCCTAAAATTATGCTGTATATTCTTCGACACCCTCTACTGATTTTGTAATTACCAACACAAAGCACTCATGAAGCAAAGTTGAGCAAGCAGATAAAAGCAAAGGAACAAAAAATATTGGTTTTCTTTTTTTTCTTTTTCTATCCAGATTTCAGTTATGAATTCATTCAAGTTTCTGCTTTTTCCACCAGAGTTCTGTGTCTGTGTCTTTTCAGTGCCTTTAAAGTGTGGCTCTATGCAGGTGACTTAATCTACCTTCTTGAGGAGGCTGTTTCTCTCTGTCTATATAGTTTTACCAAGCACTTGCTTCTGAATGTTTATAGGACCTGTATAGGTAAACACTAGAGCTCTCTCTAGATCAGTAATTCTGCTGTAAAAGATTAGGAATCAGAGGTGTTACACTGCAAATTCAAGCAGGGTGAGCACCACATCAAAACGAAAGGTAATGGGACTAAGGCAAGGTCTGAAGTGATCCTGCTGTTTTTGGTAAGACTATTCCTTGGAAATAAAGGACAGGGGAGTTCAGGGAAGCTCTAGATAAGCCGAGTGGCAAAGTAAAAACTGTTCCAGCTCACATTTTCCAGTAAGAAGGTTCTTATGCTGTACTTTGCTCAATTTTAAAGAATCTATCTTTTAATAGTCATATACAGGGTTTTTTTGTATTGTTACAAAAATTTTTAGAAAATCAGACTGCAAAAATTTCAGAGAGTCATAAGGTGGCTGGCTGAGATTGAGTTTGGGATGCCACAGGAGGTTCCCCTTTCTGTGCTGTTGGCCCTTCTTACACTAAGGGGCCATACAATGGAAGGTGTTATAGAGTGATAAAATATTACCTTATTGTAGCCATATACAGATGTGTTCACATATCTACCAGTATATCTTAGTAAGAGAAGCTCCTTGAGTCACAATATAAAACCTCTCTCATTAAACCAACAGAAATTATGGTTGTAAATATAGATCATTATATTTTTTTATTCCTGCAAAATAAAAATGAGTGAGTAGTGCCTAAAAGACAAAGAGCCTAAAAACAGTGTCTAAAAAACAGAGTTTCTTTGATTAAAATCTCTCCACCTAAACATGCACTTCAAAGCACTGCAACAGTAATACTGTTCAGTGATTTTAGTACTTATTTGATGGGTAACACATAGTTTAAGTAAGGCAAAAATTTCTTAGAGAAACTTGTATATAATATCAACAAAAATAAACTAAACTATATATTGAAGAAGGGTGAGAAACTAGTGTGTTTTAAAATCGGATAATGAGACTTAATACTAAAATGCTAGTATAGTGGTTATGTAAAAAGTGAATTGCTCATCATAAAGATTAAATCTTCATTTTGCTGTGGCAAGTGGCAATGAAATGGCAATCCATCTGTTCTTGCTTTCTTCAAATATTAGAATTTATTACTGCACAAAATAATAGCTGCTAATTTTCCAGCCAACCACCTGTAAAGAACAAGTCATTGCGCAGATAGGATGTGATTTTCCCACCCTCATGTAATGCACCTTCAGCTAACTTCATTACCTCTATTTGAATGAGAGCATATTTCAAGCGTAGGGCAATTATATGGTTCTGTGCCTTGTATAACCTGTTAAAAACAGTAATTTGCTGTAAAATTAATTCTGTGCTCAGTTTACAGTTCTAACTAGCTTAGACTAAGAACTTTCTTCTCTTGAAAATCTAAAAATACTGGGGCCTTGCTTGGATGTGTTTATTCTTTATACTGTGCTTTGGTTGAATATTCATTCTAAAATAGATTTGTTGACAGTTGATATGACAATGCCATTATGTATTGACAATGCAACATAATGACAATTATTTTCTATAGGCTTATTTGTACAAAATAGCTTCCTTTATTCTAAATTAGTGTAATTCCTTTCATCTGAATGGAGCCATGAATAGTAGTTGTACTCTGTAAGAGAGGATTCAACAGTGATAACGTAATCCTTCGCTGTTTTAAACTTTAGCTAGTAGTTATGCCTTTTCTTTCTCCAAGGTACTCTGTTGTGATGTGTAAATGATTGTCCAGCTCCCTTTATTATCTGAAAAGATTGAAGACTTCTTTGTAATATGGGACCCCAGTGTAGTAGCTTTTTTGTCTTTGTTGAAACTGTGGGCCTTGCATTTGGCAGAGAACAGTGCATTGCCTTCCAAGCCGTGCTGTCTGGAACTGAAGGAACTTACAATATTTTTTTTATATATCATTAAAACTTCACCTTAACATCTCCTTTTCAAAAATACTGAAAAAAAACCCATGTTTTTAAGCAACATTTTGGTCTAAACTGCAGTCTGGGGTGTGTGCTTTTCTCTTCTGGTGTGACACTTAGTGACAGTTTTGGGGTTTATAGATGAAACTGTGAGAAGGCCATCAAAACTTCTCACAGCTAAGTAAGCTCCCTTTGGGAGGCAGTACGGGTTACCAGCGGGATAATTTTGTTGGCTGGATCGATGGGCTGAGGCTAATGGTATGAGATTTAACAAGGCCAAGTGTCAGGTCCTGCACTTGGGTCACAACAA
>RSEF01000002.1:18719298-18735203 GCA_003993805.1 Himantopus leucocephalus
TTCCTCTTGTCCTATTGCTTGTTACTTGGGAGAAGAGACCGACACACACCTGGCTACAACCTCCTTTCAGATAGTTGTAGAAAGCAATAAGGTCTCCCCTCAGCCTTTTCTCCAGACTAAACTATCCCAATTCCCTCAGCCACTCCTCATAAGACCTGTTGTCTAGACCCTTCACCAGCATTGTTACCCTTCTCCAAACACACTCCAGTATCTCAATGTATTTCTTGTAGTGAGGGGCCCAAAACTGAACACAGTACTTGAGGTGAGGCCTCACCAGTGCCAAGTACAGGGGGACGATCACTGCCCTAGTCTTGCTGGCCACTCTATTTCTAATACAAGCCAGGATACTATTGGCCTTTTTGGCCACCTGGGAACACTGCTGGCTCATATTCAGCTGGCTGTTGACCAATACCCCCAGGTCCTTTTCCTTCCAGCAGCTTTCCAGCCACACTTCCCCAAGGGTCTAGTGTTACATGGGGTTGTTGTGACCCAAGTGCAGGACTCAGCCTTATACCATTGGCCTTGGACCATCGATCCAGCCTGTCCAGATTCCTCTGTAGAGCCATCCTATCCTCAAGCAGATCGGCACTCCCACCCAACTTGATGTAATCTGCAAATATCTAAATCATTGATAAAGATATTCAACTGAACTCGCCCCAATACCAAGCCTGGGGAACACCACTTTTTTTCTCCCCCCTCCCAGGCTCCTCTGCCAAAACAAAAGGGAAGACAAATTCATTAAAAATAACAAAGACATTGTTGGGAGAGAAATGCACTGATGTCTGCGTTTCAAGATGACTGCTACAGGCATGGAAGCCAGAAAGCCACATTAGTGAGTTGTTAGGTCAGAGTTAATATGCTCTGCAGGGAAATACATATTCACAAACATCTGCAGGACTAAATATATAAATATTGTGAAAACTGTCATCAGAATTAGAGATATAAATGGTTCTTTCATTGCTTCCACTGACTGAGTATGACTAAGTGATTTATCTGTGCAAGTCAGAATGATTCTGAAACATGGAAGGAATTGAGAGGAGTGATGGCTTGTTTTACATGACAAGTTAAATGCAGTAATCGACCTGATAAACTGGTAAATGATTTGTCCAGAAACAAAGAAACAAATCATGTTAATTTCATCCAGCACAGTATGTTGTTAAACCACCATTTTTTCTTCAAATTCCCTCCAAATTTTCCATGTTATTTTTATTTTAGTTATCATGCAGAGAAGTGAAAAGTAATTCAAACTCTAACAGGAAACATAACAGAAATCTTAACTCAGGAGCCTCAGCTGTGTCTGTGCCTGAAGTTAGGTGAGATTAATATAATACATCTCATGTTTGACGTACATTGAAGATTACATACAAAAATACACATGAGCTCATTCCTTTTATTTATGATCTTGAAACTTTAATGTAATCATTGCATTTTTACTGTTTTTTAATGAAGGAGTATGAGTGATTCTTTCATTTGTAATTTTGCACTAATCTCAATTTAAAATACATGCCAGAACTTAAAACAGTCTTTTGGTATGTCTAAATCTTATACATCCCTATCCAAATATCTTAATCTGCTATTGATTTTTTTTTTTTTCAAAAGCAAAAGTGAAAATCAGTGACTTGGTTTGATCCTATTACTTGTCAAATGAGATTAAATCACATGCAGACTCTGAACATCATTAAAGTCAGAATGACCTTAGAATTATCTTATCAAAATTCTTAGGATCAAACCAGCTTAACCATAACAGNAAAAAAAAAAAAAAAAAAGCAATGGGATCACAACAGCTAATTTGTTATAAAGGGTGCTACACTACATCAAAGTGGATAACAAAACTGCTGTGCTGACTGTGCACCATAGGAAAGAAAACTGACTATTTTAAAACAATTAAACACATTTTCCATAATTAGTATAGTATCCAAACTCAGTACAAATAGTCACAGTTTAAATATGTACTTTTAAGAGCAGACATTTTTGTTACATTTTTGCTGTATCTTCAGCTTCTGTTACTCTCAGATACTATTGTTACAGTGATGGTGATAAAAAAAAGGACAAATATGATGCCAAGAATATATTAACATTGTAAATATTGTGTATTAACAGCATTAGTAGAAGGTAACAAGTCTCATAATAAGCTAAACAACAATATGTCTGAAAACTGGGTATTTGTTTCCAGGAAATTTTTGTTATTGTTTTCATTTGTTTCAGAAGTGGATTTGAACAAGCAGAGGTGGAAAATATCACAGAAATAGTAATGTCATCCAGTTTCTCTTTGTTTTAGGAAAATATGACTATATTTTATGTATTCATCACTAGATAGTAGTAATCAGCTTTCAGATAATATTTGTAATTATATCTGATTGGCAGGTCATTCATTAAAAGAAAATGTTTTTGTGCTGAATCCAAGTAATATTAGGTTAAGGTTTGGAACTGCTGAGGAGAAAGGACAACTTGTCCTTCATGTGCTAAAAGCATTCTAAATTACAAAGCATTAGATGAAAAAAGAGAAGAGGTGGGTTTAAAATAGATATGACTCTGTTCAGTTGTCTAAACATAGATGTCTCAATCAACTTGAGATTTCCTAGTATAAACCCAACTGGTTTCAATCTGCTACTTCAGGAAGACCCTGGTTTGTCATAGGTATTGTGCAATAACTTTCAGATTTATGCAAATGTTTAAACACTCTGACATGTTTCAGTAGCATTACTTACCCAGATTTAGACTGAGTCCCAGGTGTCTATCACAAAGGACCCAGTCAATAATTCCAATAGTCTCCTATACAACCCAACATAGAGAATATAGCAAAGGTAGGATTCAAATACTTCACTACAGGTTTTTATACTGTCTGGGATAACTGAAGGTATCCCACAGATCTTTACCTGCAGGTTCCCAGAAATGTAGTTCCTAGGTCATTTCTGCCAACTCCATATTGTGAAAAACAGTAGGGTGCATCAAAGTGGATGGTTGCCACTATTTGGCCGCAAAATTCCTCCATATATTTCTGATGTGTAACTTGGAGTCGATCAATCTAATTTGATTTTTTTTAAAGGGGTCTTTTAGAGTATGATACACCTTACCTATGATATACCTGCAGTAGAAGGTAAACATTGTTTTTCCAAATATGTCAGTTTATATCTGTTTCTGTTTCCTTACAAAGGAAAGTTAAGCTATGTGTCTCAGAGAAGTCTAAGTAATAGATCCAAAATAGTGATCAAAGGAAACTGTTCACCTTCTGTAATTTTTAAGGTTTCATAGAATTTGTTATGTAAGTTCCATAGCCCTGGATGTTTAGCTTCTGAGACACTGTCTCAACATGTCTGGGCACGCTGGTGACTAGCTCAAATCTGAACTACAGTGTTCAGATATGTTGTTCCTCTACACATTAATCATCCGAAGCTTGTCCCAGTGGACGTTTTTAGAGCACACCTTATCAACTAGACTCCACAAATGTGAACTGACAGTAACTGTCTTCTAAATGTAGCCAGAAGAATCTTACATATATTAGCCCCATTCTGTCGATGAGTTGCTTGGGGTTTCGGAATCTGAGGGCATTCCTGATGGGGTACCATGACCTTTTCATGTTGAGGGAACACAAACCTACAAAGTCGTCTTAATCAAAGAATGTTTGAACTACGAAACTAATGTGGAGGTCATGCTCCTTCTGCTTCAATACCAAAACAGTATTTCAAGGTTTTTTGTCCAAACAGAAGGAAAGCAAAAGGTTGAATGTAGCCACATGGCTGTAAAACTCACATAGCAGTAAGAAGTCTTCTTCAAATGAATCTTTTAAATTTACTTATTTTTTACAAATTGAAGATTTTCAAGGGAAAAGGAGGGAACAGATTTATGTCTTTCCGCTGCTTTCAACTGTTTATAGCTTAGGGCTGGAGTATAGTTGTTACCATTGGCCTTGGCCCATCGATCTACCCTGTCCAGATACCTCTTTAGAACTTTTCTATCCTTGAGCAGATCGGCACTCCCATCCAACTTGGTCGTATCTGCAGACTGACTGAGGGTGCACTCAATCCCCTCATCCAGATCACTGATAAAGATATTAAACTGAACTAGCCCCAATACTGAGCCCTGGGGAATATCACTTGTGACCAGCTGCCAACTGGATTTAACTCCATCCACCACAACTCTCTGCGCCCAGCCTTCCATCCAGTTTTTTACCCAACGAAGAGTACACCCGTCCAAGCCACAAGCAGCCAGTTTCTCCAGGAGAATGCTGTAGGAAATGGTGTCAAAGGCTTTACTAAAGTCCAGATAAACAACATCCACAGCCTTTCCCTCATCCACTAAGCAGGTCACTTTGTCACAGAAGGAGATCAGATTTGTCAAGCAGGACCTGACTTTCATGAACCCATGCTGACTGGGCCTGACCAGCTGGTTGTCCTGCATGTGCCACATAATGACACTCAGGATGATCTGCTCCATAACCTTCCCCAGCACTGAGGTCAGACTGACAGGCCTGTAGTTCCCCGGGTCCTCCTTCCGGCCCTTCTTGTGTATGGGCATCACATTTGCTAGCCTCCAGTCAACTGGGACCTCCCTGATTAGCCAGGACTGCTACTGAGGTCCTATGTTTAGGAAATTGAATCAAAGCCTTAAATTACAGAAGAGAAATCATATGTACAACAGGACCAGTAAGTCATTTAAAAGATAAAAAAAGAAGGGAAACACACGGAGAATCATGATAAAAATACGGGTTGGTTTCAGACACAGATTCAGACACTTGCTTTTCAGTGCTTACAATGCAGATGTCTACATGTGAGCTATGTTACTAAGCTCACACAACAGTCAGTGAAGATCTTGTTCTTAGAGTGAATGAAAGTGTGGGAAGCTGAATATTCAGCTTAACCAGAAGACACATCAAATCAGTTGAATAAGTCTAGGCTCCACTAAATAGGATTCACTTCCTGAGTATAGACCTTTACTGCTTTTGTAGATGTTAGAGTATCAGTGACAGCTGCATAAATCTGGCAGATATGAGACCTGGCAAGTGGAAATCAAGGTGGGATACCTTAATATCGCTTAAATGGAGTCAGTAGATGACTGTTTTTAGACAACTGAGTCCTGGCTCTAGTTCACATGTACAAGTCTACATTTAGGTGCCTACATCACAATCCTGTTATGTCAACCAAAACTACAGTAGATGTAAACTTACCATGTGACTTAAATAAATAAATACTAAATAAATACTTCTGAAAAAAAAAGTGTAAGGACGTATGCATGGAAACTTAAAACTACCATCTTCCTTGTTCTATATTTCCATTCTTAATTCCATCTCTCTGGCAATATTTTAAATATTCCATCTCACAACCTACAAACAGGTTCCTTGCTTTTATTGCTACATGCTGTAAGGTAGAGTAAACATCCATTTTATTGTAGTTTTTAAGAAGTTATATAAAATGCATATTTGCAGTATATATAAAAATGCAATTATTTTGTATTTGTAACTTTTTTTATGACAACACTAAAAATTATTATTATTATTATATGAAGGGGTTTTTTTCTATCTTTTTTCTTTCAGCAGTTACACAAATTAGACTTCCTGAACTTCCAGTAAATGAGACACAGAGCAATACTTCAGAGTTTTATCCTTACCAATAAGATCTGGCAGTAATAATGTGGCTAATGGCCAGATAATAGCATAAATGTTCTTTGAGAGATTAATTAGATTGTCATGCATACCAGAAGACTCGTGAATGTCCGAAGTATTTAACACTTTTTTGAATTAAAGACTTTGCCAACTCCTTATCACTTCATATATAATTGCCTTGATTTACATTAAGAAAGACAAGTAGTTTTGCTTCACATTTGCACAGATAAAAGCTGAATAAATAAATTTTTAATCGATAATCAATACTCTTCAGACTATTTCTGTTAGATATTTGTTCAGAGAGTTATTTGAATCTTTAATGATCCAAAGCTAGTAGCATCTCACCATATTTGTGTACCAGCCAACAGCATAATTTACAATGTATGAATAATTCTCATTATTTCAAAATTATAAACTCTCATTTAGGCTTTTTAATAGCATTTGACACTTATAATTAATTAAATACAATGCTGAAATAAGACTTTTATTTTCAGCTACAGAAGAAGTAATTTAATGTTTTCATGTATTTGATGTATATATAAATACCTAGATAACACTGCAGAGAAGAACACTGTTTCAATCAGTTCATTGGTCTGAGAGTCAGAAAAAAAATATGTGCGGAGTTTCTAGTTTTTCATAGTCCTTATTATAACCTAGGCATATTTCTTAAGACAAGGTTCTCAAACTGTTGTACAATTGTCACAGCAGAGTGAATCCTGCTGAGGCCCTAGGTGCCCCTGTTTTTTATATATGCTTCCCACAATAACTACTGTAGCTCTTGCTGTTCATGCTGCTACTATTGTCAGTGATGTTTAAGTGTGGGATATTTTGGTATTTGGGTGTGGGAAGATTCCATAAAGAGACTTGGAAATTTAATACTTAATCTTTAGATGTTCTTAATGCAGGTTATCTTACCTAACTTCAGATATTTCTGATGTAGGCAAAAACTATAGCAAAACTAGTCTCTCAAAGTACAATTTATAGTCAACTCATTCCCTACACATAAGCACTTAATATAAAGACAGACTGCAGTGGCTGAGATATTTATATGAGTCAAGCAGATATCACACAGGACCTAAGGGAGATCCAGACCCTACAAAATGACAGATGGAGGCCAGAGACATACCATAGGGCATTTCAGATGACACTAGATGCCTAAGTGTGGGCAACTGGATTAGGTCCAGAGAAAAATAGGAAGGTTAGGGCATGATTACAATTGGACTCAATCATCTTAAAGGTCTTTTCCAACCTAAATGATTCTATGATTCACCTGACTTTTTTGAGACACCTACATTAAGAAGAGGTGAATCTTACCATCTGTCTATTAGCAAAACCCTCAGCTCTGAGTCTAGCCCATCAGTTTCCTATAGAGAATGTGGACAGAGTTAAACATTCACGGCAATGTGTTCAAAAGTGGGGAGCACAACTCTTAAGATGGTACAAGGGGTATACTTAGCCAAGCCACAATCAAGTACCATGAACTAAAATATCAGGCTTACTGTAGGGCTATCCCTAAATTGGGAAGACAGTGATGAAAGTGATTGAGAAAATTTCAACAGCTCAAGAAGTAGTTAAACAGTAGTTTAACTTTAGATTATACCTACACTGTAATAATTGTAACTAATGTAGACATAAATTTAGCACAGATACTGACAGTAATGCAGCTAAAACAATACAGGACTCAGGATGGTCTTACAGACTTACCTGTTTCCACCCCTTTTTGAGGGAGTTTTATGGGCCATGAAAAGGTCTTTGTTGCTCTGTTGTCAGTATGTGATGTCCTAGTGTTACCTTCCTAAAAATCAGTTGCCTCAGAAATCACTAAATGCATAAGAAGATGCTTTTGGTTGTACACAGTGAAGTTAGTTATGTGCTTCATTCTGAACTAGAGCTAAATATATATTTTTTTTTATTCAGGATTCTTAGCTACAGCTCCTCTGAAAAGTCAGACATCACAGTCATGCTGGCCTTTCCAGAAAAAAAGTAAAGAAACAAGAGAGTAATGGAGATCAACTTTCCAGGTTTCCAAGAAGAGAGGCTTGGAGAAATAAAGCAACATTCACATTAATGTAGCCAGGTAGTCTCTGAGAATCTTTAGTTCCTGGAGACAGCTGCTCATCAGGAAGACACAGTGGTCTATTCAAGATGTTTTCAGAATTCTGTGGCTTACCAGAGTCATTTTGGAAACAGCAGTTGGAACAGAGAGGGTAAATATACAACATCCTGTAATGCTTCTTAATGTATTGTGTGCTTCAATAGAAAACCATAGTACATTGAAAATATTTCATAAATGGAATGAAAATGGAGTTTTAAAAGTTTCAAAGCTGCAAAACTGTCATTACACTTTCATAATTCTCTGTATATGCCATGAAAATGACTCTTAAAATAATAGAATCTACTGTAGTCAGTGCTTTGCCTCTGGAACAGAATATTTGTCATTAGTTATAGCCTGCTGTTTTGTATTACAGAACAATTGTCCTTTCCTGTAATAGGTAATATGTTGACTATCAAACAGAAGAAATAGAACTATCAAACAAAGAATATGATTCATTGTAAAAATATTGTACATACATCATATCTTTACTAGCAGATATTGATTACAAAACAGTAGGTGCAATTAAAGTAAATGCTAAATCTTCTAGCCTCCTCTTGTTCATAGACAGTATTCTGTATTAAGTCAATGCAAGTTCTTTGTGAATCATTCTACTAACTACTACGGTAAAGTTGTAAGCCTTGAAAACCACACTTTTCTTTGCCTTAAACAGACCACTTCACTAATTATAGTATGTTAAGAAGATGCCTGAGTATATGATTAATTTCTATCTGNATTCAGGAATTTGCTTGATAGAACAAAATCAGCTGCTTTACATACGGGTAGGATTCATCACACCCAGATTTAGCACTATGAAAATGTATGCATGTAATTTAACCTAGGTGCCTCAACTCCTTACCTGGTCAAAGGTCAAAGAAAGATTGCTCCAGAGGGAAAGGCAAACCACTTTTTTTCAACAACTATCTTAACAGTGGATGAGAAGTGTCATCTGGATGGGACCAACTTTGCTATTTTTACTCAGAAGTCCATGCAACCATATACCTAAATTTCAAATATTTGAGTAAAAAGCCTTCCACCCATGATATCAAAATATTCCAAACTTAATAGCCCCGCTGTCTTCAACTTTTACCAGCTTGTGCAGAAGACAAATAACCTTTCCAGCTTAGGTATTGAAAATGTCACACACACTAAGCTTGCATTATACAAGCAGTAAAACAGTCTCAGAAAGAAAAAGGCAGGGGTGGGGGGTAGGGGAGAAAAAGAAGAAAAAAAGAGTTTTGATTCATCTTATACAACTATGTATGTCTGTATATAAAATGTTTAAGCTAAAGTAATGAAATAAACTTAGTCACCGAAGTCAAATAGTAATTACAAAACATGAAGCAGCTTAGTAACTGCTCTACAGAATAACAGATCTTTATACCAATAGACATGTCACTTGTATTTTACCTCTCTGACTGTAACAAAAAATGAAAATGTAAAGTTTGTGAGTTTTCCAGGCAACTGGTAGCAATTAACATAATTAGCTCCAGATGGATACGTATACAAAAAAACCCTTTGTTTAATTTTCATTAAAATTGCCAAAAATCATTCAAAAGCTGAAACCGAGAATTTTCAAATCTCATCATTTAATCAAATTTGTGTGTCTCCAGATGTTTTCCAGCTGGGTTTTGCAGAAGTCATTAGGGTAACAGTTATGCTATGACACATGAAGCTGTCTTCTTACTGATTACCTAAGGACCGTGAACTGCAGTGTTGACAAGCCATTTTGTTTATACGAAGAAGAAAAATAAAAGGAATAAAACAAAAACTTTAGACTTTACAAATATATTTTTTTCAGTATTCTTAGAAAGTATTTCCCCTGTCTACATTCTTTCTCTTCTTTTTTTTTTTTTCCTTTTAAAATGAAACTCAACACATCTTCAAATTAAAAGTATGCGGAACTGTTGGTATCATCATGATTCTGGAGTTTTTCCAAATAAGCTTCCTGCATGTTGGAAATAGCCTTTATTCTGCTTAAATGTTGAGTAGAAAATTAGTCTTGAAATATACAATTAAAAATGAGATTTTCAGTACGTTGAAAGATCCTCAGAATACTTTTAGCTTAATCTGTTGCATCCCATTAATTTAATCCCCTCAAACTTAAGACAGTCAGACAATTCCTGGAAAATTTTCATTCCTTAATAATACCATTTATACACAGGGCATTTTTTGCTTTGTGCTTATAGAAGAAGTATTTCTTCATCATGTTGTACAATGGTACCATGTTATCAATATACTTTTTTTTAAGTAAATCAGTAAACTAAACTAAGGCTGAAGTGAAAACTTCAACCTGACTGTAAATTATTTATGCATAAAAAGATACCAGAAAGTTCTGTCTATTACAATTCACTAATGCCGTGGTATGAATGTTAAAAAGTATGACTTTAATAGCTGTAAACATATTCCACTAGTGTTTCAGGATAATCTACCTTTTCTGTCTTGCTTTCAATTTTATAGGGATAGAATATTTTAAGCTTTTTATTGCTCTGGGAATATGAACTCCCTCTATCAGGGAGAATGAAATCAGTGTACAAAATGTGACACCAATATTTATTACAGCTGTATTGGTTAACTCTTCTGTAGTGTGTGCCCTACTCTTAATCCAGTACCAGATGGCAGTTGTGAGCACACCTGTGAGAGGTGTGCATAGGGAAAGGAACTGCTCCACTTAGTGACAGAGCTCCAGGAGGAGCCGAGTAGGTTGAGGAGTATCAGGGAGTCTGAGAGAGGTTGAATACTGGAGTCACACCCTGCCTTCCCGGGGACAGGCCCAACAGGCAGACAGGATGCATGACACGGAGGATTCCCTATTGTCTCTCCACCTGGCTGAACACAGTGATGTAAGGGATAGGCAACAATGGCAACAAGTTCCTGCCCGGCGCAGCAGGCACATCTCCTCTGTGACTACCCCACCTTCCCAGGTGTCCTTGCATGATAGGTACAAGGCTCTGCAAGTGGAACTGAACAATAATAAGGACGATTGTCCATCTAGCTTGGAGGTGTTACCAGGGTTAAGTTGGCCTACACCCTGCATCAAAAATGCTTCCACAAAGAAAAAAAGATAGGTCATTGTCATAGGAGACTCTCTCCTGAGGGAAACAGAAGGCCCCATACGCAGACCAGACCAACTTCTTAGGGAAGTCTGCTGCTTCCCTGAGGACCATCTTATAAATGCGAAGAGAAAGCTTCCTACCCTGGTGCTGCCCTCAGATTATTATCCATCATTGATCTGTCAGGTAAGCAGCAGTGAGGTTGCAACAGGAAGCCCAAGGGTAATCACGAGAGACTTCAGGGCCTTGGGACAACTGATTAAGGGTTCAGGAGCACAAATAGTGTTCTCCGGTTTCAGGGAATGATGACGGAAGAAACAGGAAGAGCTGGCAGATCAATACCTTGTAGGACTTCGGGGGTTTTGATCTTGGGTTTGTTTAAATGACACCAGGCCTGCTGGTGATAGACAGGGTACACCTGTCTCAAAGGTGGAAAAGGTTTTTGCACAGGAGTTTGCAGGGCTCATTAAAAGAGCTTTAAACTAGATTTGAAGGGGGAAAAGCATAATCCAAGCTCTAAAATTAAACTAAAATTAAAAGTGGAAGTGGGAGCCATTCTTAGTTGCTGGAAATAACATACAAGGTAGTAGTAGAAACCAAGATATCAAGGAAAAAAAGAATACATAGAAAACTGGTAGAGGTCTGGTTCCTATGCATAAATATACCAAGAAACATGTAGATAATTTGAAAACAAAACAAAACAAAAATCTGCTTTCAGAAGCTTACAGAGAAGTCTAATCAGTCACAACTGGCCATATATGATCTTTGCATTTAGGGTTCTTCCCTGAATATTTCTTATAAACTTTTTCTTGGCAGTTGTAGGAGAGTTGTATTTACATTTGTATTGTGATCTTGACTAAAAAATGCAACTCCTTTAATTTTTGCAGCAGCTCCGAAGAAGGTAATATGTGTTTCCACAAATCAAACCAAATATTATTAAGAAAATAGCTCCAAGACATTCTCAAATACTTGCATAAATGTTTCCTCTGTCTTCCTGAATATCTGCTTTTACTGCCTCATTTCCACCTTACAATTTGCTATAATATCTACAGAATGTCATGTGTCATTAGTGCTACGTTTCTGTCTGGCAGGTAAAATGGACTGATAAATTCAATGCAGTCATCTCCAACATACTTCAGAGCATTAATGTTATATGCAATTTAATTGACTAAATTAACTACTTTTTAATGTAAAACTAATGAGAAAGGTTTAATTTTCTAAATAATTTATGTGTTCTAGATGGACCATGCCACTGCAGATGGAGAATATTCAGGCTAATAGCTGTGTTATAAAAGCCGCTCAGCTGAAAGGGACGATAGCACCTGAGCATTTTGCTTTCTCATTTTGAGTGTCTGAATCTGCTAAATATTCCAGATGGTCGGAGGGCAAACAAAAGAGCTATTAACATCTTAAGAGATTGATTCATATTGTTGACATAGTGGTAGTTACTGTATTCAATTGTGGGTGTTAATAAAGCTTTCTAAATATTTCACACTCAAGGACTTGGTGTACATCTGTTCAATGAATACTAACATCTGAAGCTTTTAGACTGCAATACGTTCTTCATAATAAGCTCTGCCTTACCTCCAGGTATAATTTAATAGATAAGGAGGTTTTGTGTGTCATATTTGCAAATTAAATATCATTACCTATTTAGAAGTGTAAATAATATTATATAATAGATACATATCAGCTATTACTTCAACACTGCAAATAATTAAACGTTATCAGGATACTTATACATTCCAGCTTTCCTTCTGGAAAACACAACTCAGAAAGACTTGCAGAGAACCTAATTTTAAGTAACTGCATTGAAATTCTTCAGAGAAATAATCAAGCTGAACCAAAACAGAAAACAATATTCCTGAGCCAGAGGTAAATATTGCAAAGTTTGCCTTTCTGCAAGAGAGTATGAGAGAATATGCTGCAATGAAAGACAGGTGTATTAATTCATTTCAGATAATATTAGCCTGTTTAGCTAGCTGTATGCTTCTACACTTAGTTAATTCACTTGCAGCTCTTTCAGAATCAAAATGATTTTTCTCAAGGCATGATTATATATATATTTCTAAAGTTGTCTTTCTTTCGCAGCATTTTGTATACTATCATTAAAATATAAAATAGGTTTTTCATGTGACATGAGTTGACAGTAGATATCTTTTCACACAAATCATTTGTTTTCAATCCACAGCACTGCAAAAAGATTATCCTAAACTGCAAAGGGATGATGACATTCAAACACAAACACCATGAGTCTTCATACTTTCTTTTGATGTTTTCTCATTTTCTCCCTAACAAAAAAACAACCAAGATATGAGTTTTGGCTATTCTTCTTTTTTAATGGTCTCAATATTATTACCAACATGTGATTTGAATAGTTAAGCATTTGAAATATCACTGCTGAAAACGTCTAATTCAACAACTATTAATAAAAATGGTAAATCAGATAAAAGAATGCATATTTGCCATAAAGCAGATATTTTTACACAGTAATTATAAGGAAATAAAAGAAAAACAGCATAACTATTGTATTTTATTCTGTTCTTTTGTATACAGATTTTTTTTCACCAAAAACTGTTGTTGCATATATCAGAATTGTTTACTAAAGGGCAAGGTCTTATTAAAATTGAGCAGTGCTTACACCTTGAATAAGTATTTCATTCTGTGGGACTGAGCAAAGAATGGCATTCTATTTACTGTGAATATAATTAAAAAAATATATTCCTCTGGTCAGAAAACCGAATAAGTTTTACATAAACACACAAACACAAAAAAAAGAAACAAAAGCTTCATTATTTTTTCTTAGAAAATATTGAACTGCAGAGAGCTGTAATGTAGCTTTGAATTCTGGACTTTTTTTTCTCTTTTTATTTAAAACTTCCTCTAATTTGGGATAGCTTATAAAATGTAATAAACCAATATGGTTTTTTAGGTAATTACTGCAAGTATATCATATCATATCATACTTTTCTGAAGGAATGAAAGGAATGGATTGTTCTTTTGAGAATTCAAGCATATCACCAGTTAACCAATTACACTTTTTAATTTCAAGACATTTTTTTAAATGGCATTTGGTAAATTTCCTGAAGGTATACATTTTCAAACATATACGCTATGGAACAAAGCAGTGAACTCTAAACTTTCCCTTTCAAAAATCATTATAAAATGCTCAGTTTCTCTGCCATGCTTATTATCCATCTATTTTATTACAGGAAGGATTCAGTTGCAAGAGCTGTCTCAGACTTCTTAGCCTTGCAGACAAAACTGAATGTGAAACTCCTGAAAGGATGAGAATCTAAGGGGCAGGCAGTCCTCTTGTCAGAGGGACAGGGAGAAGGAGCTGAACAAGTACACTGAGCGGTAGGGAGATGAGCCTACTGGTCTAGCTGAAGTAAGGTGGAAGGTGAAGGGGAATAAAGTATGGGGGAAAAAAAAGAAGCCATACTGGTCATAAACCCCAGGACCAAGTGCTTCCTTATATATTATGCCATGCCCCTGGTGAGCAAAAGTGGCAGCTATCAGCTTGGCTTTACGTGGTTTCAGCATAGGTAAATTTGGCAGCCAATCTATAGCTATTATGCTGTTCTGAGAGTGTCTATTAGAGTCACTGTAGGTACGGACTATACATATTAACATTTAGAACTGAATTGGGGTCCACAAATGGGTATATACTTACATTTAGGTAAGTATGCATGCCTGAGCCATATGGCTAAGCTACCATCACATTCAAAGGAAATCTGTTGTCTAAACACAGGCAGCTTCCTAGGGTATTTGGAATATCTTTATAGAGCTGCACGATATAGAATAGAATTTTGCTGTACCTGAGTAGCAGCTTGGGGTTTGATATCCTGGAGAATCTTAAATAATATTAGAGATATATGCAATACTAAACATATACGCTTAACAACTTAATTGAGCTCCTAGCATGCCCAGTCAGTAAAGACCAAAAAATGATTCTGCAGACCAAATTTATCTATTTTAAGAAGAGCTGAACAGAATTTTCTACTAGCTTCAAACTGAAGCATTCCAGAAGGTTGAAGGTCTCTTGTAGTTCCTGTGTCATATCTGCCAAACTCATGCAAATGTCTTGGACACACTTTGATGTTGGGAATAAGACTATCCATTTAATCAGGCAACTGAATCAAATCCTGGGTTTTCTTTGATGAAAATTACACTTAGACCAAATGTACACACTTGCATATAGGGGTCTAAAGTTGGATGTCTGAATCTGAATCTAATTCTTCACTATAACTTTAACCTCCATTATGCACAACAGAGTTTACCTCTGCAGGTTTTTTAATATATTTGTGAGATCTGACTTAAAGGAAACAAATTGATTGGGGTGAGTTTCTTTTTCAGTACAGCACAATGTGAAAATCAGTAGCAACCAAACATACAAAACCCAGCATACATTCCAGTAAAAATCAGATACTTCTGTATATATCATATAATAAATGAACAGAAAATATTTATAGAGTACCCACTTGAAGCGCAAGAAGCTGTTCCTGAGGTATTATATGTGCCAGTATGGATGCTGGAATAAGACATTGCTGATACTACTAGAGTGAAGTAAAAACTTTACTGAAGATGCCAGAATTTAAACCAGGAATGACTGACACACCAACGAAAGGTAAAAAGGAACATGATTGCTAAGGTTCATTCTTCTATACTGTTCTCTGCTTACCTTGACGATTCCTAAAGCGGTAAGTTATGTGTACAGACAGCCAATCCTGACCTGTAACTACATTAATGAGAAAACTACACAAGAAATGACAGAAAGAAGAAACATTACAGATAACAAAAAGAAATTAATAGCATAATTGTTCACCGAGGTAAGAGCAGGGCAAGTGTTTTGCAAACAATAAGGTTATAAAGTCAGCAAGACAACAGTCAATGGGGTAACGTTAAGCAGAAGTGTGTTGGTTATTTGGGAGGGCATCTCTGTGGTAAAAGGAAAGAACACAGATGGAGAGAAAGAGGGAAAAGAGAATTTAAGAGGAAGTGAATCTTGTTATTGAGCTGTGTGTGTAATACTGGCAATGCAGACTGAGCTACATGGCCTCAGTTTGGAACATACATTGATCTGAGATACAAATGTCTGACTTCTTTACTCATGGTAGACCTGGTGTGCACCTTAATGTCAGTGAGGGAATCATAGAAT
>RSEF01000002.1:18736203-18752047 GCA_003993805.1 Himantopus leucocephalus
CCTCATAAGGGAGATGCTCCAGTCCCTCAGTCATCTTTGTTGCACTGGACTCTATTCAGTAGTTACACTGGACTTTGTTACACTGTTACTCTTTGTTACACTGGACTCTATTCAGTAGTTCCCGGTCTCTCCTGAACTGGGGAGCCCAGAACAGGACACAGTATTCCAGTTGTGGCCTCACCGGTGCAGAGTAGAGCTACCCCTCTACTCNCACCGGTGCAGAGTAGAGCTACCCCTCTACTCTGAATGACCTCCCTCGACCTACTGGCCACACTCTTCCCTATGCAGCCCAGGATTCCATTGGCCTTCCTGGCAACAAGGGCACATTGCTAGCTCCTGACAAGGATAGAGAAATATGGCCATGGCAACAAATCCAGTGTCAGAGAAGTACAAGCAGCTCCTTCTTAGTGTTCTTGGTGATTAAAGCTTATGTCTGAAAGATAAGACAATTCTGTATTGATCCTTAATAACCATTTTCCCCTGCCTATGACAAAAAGCACTCTCGGCTGCAGAAACACAAGTGCAGGTCATATCTATCCAATACCATAGAAAGCCACAGATTCTTTACTAACTCAAAGAACACAACACTGCCTGCAACCACTTACGCCACTCCCTGCAGCCCCTTCCTGCACTGAAGCGTATAGAAAGGTGGCATGTTTTCCATGTGCCTCTGTCTCACATCATCTTTTGGCTGAGAAATCTTGTCCTTTGTATTCATACTCAGTTTCACCCTCACATAAGAAAGCCTATTGCATTGCACCTTAGTGTTAACAGTCAGAGATCTGAATGATCTCTGATCCCACTGTCCATTGAGAAATCTACTGAACGAAGGAGTAAATTCAGGCAATTTGTAGGCTTACTTGGTAAAGCATCGAGAAATATAAACCCAAATGACTGATTTAGACAAGCTGCACCAGAAACAATGCTATTATTGCCAGAGAGAGAGTGGTGGTGAAGATGAGTGGCTCTGAATCTCATGAACATTTAATTAAGCACAATTTTTCCCTACACACTATGGTACACTAGCATCAATATGCTGACTGACTTTGTCAATTTATAAACAAATGGCTTCAGGCTTTTTTACCTATCAGACAGTGGTACAACAGGCATTTGTTGACCTGAGTTTACCAAGCTAAATGCACACTGCTGTGTATTATCTTTTGATCACTAATATGGTGGCTAAGGACGACAGCAAGATCATACAGACAAAAGCAATACTTACCTCTCATTGATATGAGATAGATAGGAACAATAGTATGTGTTTCAATAGAATAAACAAGGTCTGGCAGAAAGGAGACAATTTAGAATTCCTTTCATTGTATTAAAAATTCCTGTCTACAGATTTTGTTCAAAACAAATTTGACGTGCTTTACATAGAAGTAAGGATTCTCTGCAGAAGTTTGGAGCTGTCAAACCAGGACAAAATATCTTTGAGTTCCTTCTGTTCAGTAACATCATCTATTGACACTGTCTTTGATGAGAGGGAGAGGAGAAAAATGCAGTATGTTTGGATGTAACCTAAAAATTAAGCTGAGAAAATTTCTGGCAAAATCTCTGATGGAAACTGGTAAATCAAAATAACAGTAAAACATTTCTCCCCAAAAAATTCATTAAAGCTTGTATACCTAACTTCCAACATGAAAATTAAATGGTAAAAATGTTGGAAATGTGATTTTCCAACCTTTGATTCCAGAAGTTTATTTTACCATACATTTCACTGTGAAAAAGATGACTTACCAGCCATCCCTTCCACACCCTTTTGATAGAATAACTAAAAAGCAGGCCATGATGATAACCTGTGTTTACCAAGCCAGCTTGTAGCTATGCTTGGCAATGACTACGGCTAAGAATACGAATGCTACATCGAGTATACTGGAAAGACAACATAAGGAATGGGTCTGAGTTCTTGCAGACTTTTCTTCTTATTTTTGCATTGCTCCAAGTGACTCACCAAAAAATAAAAAATGTATGTAGAAATATTCTGCATTTGGCAGCTGAAGTTCCTCTCTCCTTCTTCTCTATCACAAAATATGTTACCCTACATCTCCGATGTGTAATTTGCATCGTAATTCCTAGCATTAACTTAATTCCTTACACCAGGGAGTATTAAATCAGTTTTGATTGCCTTTTTTTTGTTTGTTCATTTTGACTGATTTTAGAAAAGTGGTCTGGTAAGAACCAATACCAGTTATTTGGTGTATTTCTATTTTAATCTGTTTCATTCTACATTATTTTTTATTCATCTATTTCTTTTATGAAAAAATCATAAGAAAATGCAATGAAGCTTGGTGATGTATTTATCTGTATTTTAACTTAAAAGAACCCAAAATTTTAGAAAATATCTCAGTTATTAAAAACTCAGCTCCTTATGGAAAAATCCTTTCTTTTGAACTGCATTTCCATCATTTTTAATTAGAAATTCTTAGGTAGAATGACATTGAGATAGATTCTGCTAATTACTTAGAAATACATCTACTGACTTCAGTATACTGAAGTACTGAAGTACTGAAGTATACTGATTCTTTATAGAATGCCTCATGGCTGTTGCTGGAGATAAAATAAAAAAAAATAAAATAAAATAAATCTTTCTAATGTTTACCAATATTCACTGTGAGTTCAGAAGATAAAAATATTTTATTTTCTACCTGAGGAAAATTTTAATACCTTGAAGATTAATGCTAAAGCTCTGTTAAATTCTCTTCTGTGTTTCCTATTGGCATAACTGAGATTAAATTTTCATAGCTAGAGGGATAATGAAATTTGCAATAGGAACATTGGGTTGGACACGTAATATGGGGACAACAAAAACTTAGGCAGAGTTCTGGAGTGTAAAGAAATTGAAATACCAATGAAACTAAACTTTTTTTTACTTTTTTTTTTTTTTTAGGATACCTGTAGAAGATTGGCTAACCTGAAACCCTGAGTATTTTAAGTGCATCTATAAATATAATCCTCAAAAGGTTGCCTACTCGGAAACTCTGGTCATTGGTTAAAATTTAGAACCATTGCTTAGAAGAAGAAATGGGACTCCAGATAATTACTTCTCAAATGAATGCCCCACTCACTGTGCAATTCACACCTCTCACTTAAATCCCTTCCTGTGACAACGTAATTTTGATAGGAGGAGTGGAGTATCAGCCCAACCTGAGCAGCCACAAATGGACAGTGACAGGACTACTTCACTGGGCATTAGTGATGTGACTGGATTTTCCTCCAACCGAGGCAAGAACTGAGTATTACTATTTCACACGTATCCTGAGGCAGACCTTATGTGGAGGAGGCCAACAACATTCCTAGTATTTCTTCTACTTGTGTTTTAAAGAAAATGGGTGGAAGCGTTTCACGTGGCAAGGAGTCCAGCCTTATTCCTGAAATTAATTTTGTCCAGAGGACACACAAACCACTCAGGGTAATGAGGCTGGGAAAAGTCTCATTTTTGGGCCACAGCTACGCTTAGCCCTCTGGGCAAAGTGCAGAACTGCACCACTCTCTTCAGAATGGGTGCTTCTAGATTTTCACAGATGTAGGGCCACAGGGGGAAAAAAAAAAGGGAAGAAGAAAAAACATTTCTGCAGGTTCAGGTAGTGCTGAAAGGTGTTTTTCTGATCAGGGTTTGGATTTAGGCATCTTGTTTCACCTAAACTTCACATTACAGACCTTTGTTTGGACCAAGTCCCTACCCATGAGCACCGAGTGTCCCAGAGTGTGGCTGAGCAGGGAGATGAGTGCTGCTCTCAGGCTGGCGTCCTCAGCTAATACCCAAATGACATCTGTGCAGTAAGCACAAGCTGCAGTAGGATAAAAGGATACAGAGTATAAAAAGCCTGTAATTTGAATTTCAGATCTCAGGGTAAATTTGCAAGGATTTAGCTGTGAAAATATGTCTTTCATGTAAAATTACTCTAGTGAGGAGCATGGACCTGGGCCTCAACAAGGGTTACCAGGATTTTAACATGTCCACATACAAAATACAAACTAGGTGGGCTTGCCTTCCTAAGCCAATAAGTACCTGAACACTTCAGTCATATATTTTGCTGCCTGCGTGTTTTGAAAAAGTAGTTTCTGTACATAGGAATGGATAAGGAGACTAATGCAAAGTACAGAATGAAAACTATGTAGCAGTTTTGTCTGTACTGTTTGCATAGTTGCATGGGGTTAATTTTTTCTTATTAGGGTTGGCAGTGACTATACATTGGCAGGCTAACTTGCCAAGGTTGGTGGAACCTTGGTTGTTTACAGCATTTAATATCGAATGATAGCATATTTAGCCTTTTTCCGTCAAATGTTTTCAATGATAAATAATTTCTGAGCTATTCTGATCCAGCAACTGGGAAACACCCCAAGCAGAGAGATTAGATATATCTGGTTTACAGGAGTCTCTTCTTTGAAATGATTTGACTTATTTGAAAATACTCACATAGGAGTGAAAATATCAGCAAATCATGTTATATAAATAATCTGTTTAGGCTTCTGTTGCAAAATAGTGCCATGGATCTTTTACACTTAAGTTTAATTCCATCTCTTTTAAAGGTAAAGCCACCCCATCATTCTGCTAAAACATTCTGCTTTCTTTGATGTCATGTCATCATTACCCTTCAGGAAAGCCTTCCATTTTCAGATGTCAACACAATATTCATTTGTGCTGTGTATCACTGTGATAGTTGTGCCTGTAGCCTGAAAGCCCAAGAAATGAGAAAATAAACAATATAAAGTATGAAAAAGACTTACAAGTCGCTCAGTCCATAACGATAGGGACCTCAGTACAGAAGGAGGACCCCCTTGGCAGTCTTAATTATTAATTAATTGAAACTTCTTTGAAAGGGTGAATGTCGTGGCATTGCATAATCACCATGGCTTTGATTTTTCAATATTATATTGCTGTACCTATATCTTAACTACTTGTACAACAGCAGAAGGGTGGTGAAATGAACCTAAATCTGCGATAAAAGTAGAAATACCAGAAATGTCAAAAGAGAAATCTGAAAAATAAAAATGAGAAAAACATATAAAAGAAATTATAACAGCCAGCTTTTCTTTGTTTTCCAAATTCTATTTTCTGCTTCATCTTATCACTGTATTTTTCAATGTAGTAGCAATAAGTCTTGTTTCTCACTATTGTGGTAGGGAGACTAGAGAAGGAAAAGATGGTGGAGGAATAATCAAAAGTCCTGGAACTTGGAGAAAGATGGGGAAAGAAATTCAGGAAAATTGCATTTCTTCCCTTCCCTTTCCTTCCCTTCCCTCCCCCTCCCTGGAAATAATTTGTACGTCTCTTCTGCTACTTAATGACTTTTTTCCCCCCAACTTTTCCTTTTTTTTCTACTCTAAAAGCTTCATATAGAAGGACAAAGATATTTCAACAAAGGGAAGGATTTCATGCTCTAAGAGATAATCCTTCTGTGATATGTGTATTTTTCAATCAACATTCAGCATTTTCTTTAGCTTCTACCTGTCAGGTGGTCTTTCTTTTCTAACCTGTTTAATCATGTATGACAGTTTATTGGATGAATGCTTTTGCCTTTGCAATGAGGTGCCCTGACTTCATATTTCAATCTTCATATCTCTTGTAAGCTCTCTCCAGTGATTGATTAAAACAGATATATATTTATGGCCTACATAAATGATAACTTATTATAACATTCTAAAGTATCTCAAGCATGCAAAACCAAGGGTGAAATTCTGGCCTCACAACAGCAAAACTCTTATCATTTCTGAGGGGCTGAGATTTCACCCCAAGGATGAAGAGAAATTATTTATGGTGGCACAGGGGGGAATATAACTATGAATAATTTGATGAAATTAAGATGGAATAAATTCCTATCAGTGAGATATATTATGTCAGGGATCAGTATATCAAGGGAAGTAATGGAAGATCTATAGATTCAGACATTTTAAACTAGCTTTGAAGAAGGACTAGATAGTAATGCAGTGAGAAACTAACTTAATGGATTGCTTAATAGATTCAAACTCTCTCCAGTTCTTATAGTTCAAAAGGGCTCATATTGCTGCCTCCTTATCCCATTGCAGTTAAGTTTCCTAATAAAACAAAACTCATAGTCTGCCTGATGCATTTTTCTATGTGTCTGTTTGGAATTAAGTGATCATATTGAATCCTATTGGAGAGAAGGTAAGGGGTTTAGAAGCTCAACTTACTATAGGCATTGTGGCAAGAGGCAGCTAGATAGAAGAAGACATGCGCAATTAATAGGCTTGATGAAAACCTAATTAGACAGCAGAGAATCCATACAACAGAGAAAATCTGGTAGCCAAGTTTCATTCATTCCATCATTCAAGGAATGTTTTAAAAAATTCTTTTGTGCTGCTAAATGCCTTAAGGGCTGACATAATATAAAAGAAAGCAATTCAAGAATACAAATTCAGTGTCATGCATTTAAGCTTGCTAACAAGAATTTATGCTGTAAACCAGGATCTTCTCTATTAGAAACAATATAAGAGAAGAAAGGACCAGACTCATCAGCTGATATGGCTATGAGAGATCAGAGCGGTATAGAAGGGAAATGTAATTCTAGGATATATTGTTTAACTTGTTTTTAGTAGAGAAACTTTTACCCTTCTCTTGTCACAAAATGTCAAACAGCTATCAAACTTTTGTGGAGTCTGTGAAGGTCAGATCTTGCTCAGACCTGCCAGAACTGAACAGCTCTTATGAATTATCAAAATCTACTTCCAGTCTGGCATTGTTTCCCCATGTTAGTCCTATACTAGCTATTCAGAGCAAATAAAAACTTAATCTTTATTTTGCCATTACATTTTTAATAATTTCATATTGTATTGGATGTCCTTTCTTTGTAGTCTAAGACACTTTTGTGTAGTAGACCCAGCAATGAAAAGAAGTAATTTCCTGTTCCAGATTAAATGCATTATTCTACTGAAAACACTTCAGAAGAGTGAGTTCTGCTTGTACATATCTCACAAAGGCTTTTGGCCTTCAGAAATTTAGGTTTGTTATGTACGGCCTGATATGTATTAATGTGATGATATCAGAGGAGTGTGGGGGTAGAAATCAACAAAATCAATGAAAATGTAGAAAAATCTTCTAGAAACAGGATGTTTTATTATTGACAGCAAACAGTGAGACTTGGAACAACTCAGGAAGACAGTTAATGCATTGATTCTCCCTGACTTAAATGTGTACTATGATGAACAGAGGCCGCTAGCCGAAGTCATCTCTGTTTTTCATTCCTTTCTCTGATTTCTCAAGACGTGGAATTCAGACTTATCTTTTCTATATATTTACAGCCAGTCATGTGACATAGCCATGAAAAAGTAAATCTTCTTGGATTATGTGAGGTATCGCCAGATGAGATAGGAATACCACTGAAATTCCTTCAGTGGGTTTTGGATTTGGCTTCTAATGAATAATAAATCAAATGTTTACCATTTCCTCTTTCTGATTCTCATGAATCGGTGATATTACTAGAAAAGGACAGCTGTTAACCAGCCTTTTAAAAGCTGTGACTCATAAATTAATATCACTGTAGATTTCTCTTGTTTCTCCAGTTCTGCTCACCATTAAACTACACAACAAATAGAAATGTTCAATGTCTGACATTCCTTAGTACTCCTGTTTCCTCGCTGATAAACAAAGAAAGGGAGATAAAAAGGAAGTTTGTAATGTATTACATGGAATGTAAGAGCAAGTTTATGAACACACTTAATTTGTATGGGTTCCTCTGATTTACATTAATTTCCAGCTGAAGTCACTTTTGACTGTAATAGATTTACCTCTGATGAAAGAAACAATTTAAGTCCTACTCTCTTGTTATCTTCCAGGAACATCCTGGGCACTTCAGTACAGGTTAGGGAAGTCAACACTTTCGTCACACTGTCCTGCATCCCAACTCCAAACCAAACAAAATATGCCCAAATACAGACAGCTGAATTTTTGTCTAAAAATGGCTCAGTACTGGGAAGCTGAAATGCAGATATAATTCTACAGAAGCATTTATCTGTGTCATTTGTTAAGAAAAACATGATAGGAACACGTGTGGTGTTTATTACAGTTTAAATACAAAGATGGGATACAATCTCTAGTACAACCTCATTTTGTGGACTAAGGGGCCACCCATGCTGGATTGGGCAGACAGCATTAAAAAGAAAGCTTTCTTATTCTTGACCTAATCTGCACTATTCTCAGGCATAAATTTATCTTGAGCTGTAAACCCCATCTTTACAGTTTTCCTCTTGCACTTCCATGTTCCATACAAATTCTTTTCCTGTTAACTCAGAACATTTTAGATCTTTCTGATTGTATTTCCTCACTCAATAAACAATGCCATAATTTATCTTTTTTATGCAGTTAAGGCAATAATTCCTTGGGTCTGTCCAGTAAAGACACAGCAGTTTCTGTAGCCCATCACACAAATAACGTAGATGCAAGGTATTCAGATTCCTTGATTTTCTAGATTAAAAGATCAAGTACTTAATGGATTTAGGCAGAGTAAACAGGTTTCTGACTGGCATATATATAAAAAGAAAGAGATTTGCATTATCACCTTTCCCTCCTAAGCCAAGTCGCTAAGATGTTGTAATCTTTCCTTAGCTGGAAGATTTGTATCTCTCACAATCATCTTTCTTATCCCCTCAAAAATTTCAGCAGTTAAGCCATTTTTTACAGGAAAATGATACATAATAAGGAGATAAAAAACTTTCTATAGCCAAGGGAGGAGAAAGGGAAAAAATGTTAAAAAGAATCAAAATATCATGCATTAAATTTTGACTTGTCCAAACCAAAATTGTGCAAAACTATCTTTTTTTTTTTTTCTTGAGCACCAGAAGGAATATAAATACTTTAGTCTTCGGGCTAATCTCTACCTTACTTATTAGTTAAGGCTAGGCAGCTTGAAATTAAAGCAGAAAATGGAAGCTTCTGAATAAACAAGAAGGAATATTTTTTCACATGTGTGGAACTCCTTGTGACAGGACACTGCCTGTAGATTTGTCAAGCAACTAGACAAATACATGGAAGAGAAGTTTGTTGATGTCTATTACATACCAAGATACCATTTTGCTTCAAGAAGATCACGTTAGGGGTCAGCAACATTCTGTGGAACCACCAGCATGTCCTTGCCCTGCTTATACTCTCCACTGGGCTTCTGCTACTGGCCTGCATCAGAGACAGGATGCTGAGATCAGTCTACGCATCTGAGCTCTAACAATCCTTGCAAATGTTTTTATGTTCTTCCTTTCCTTCCTTGTCATCTTCCCAATAATGCTGCTGAAGTTGTGCTTTAGAACTACCCTAACATAGTCTCACTTGCACAGACATGGAATAAAACATTTTTGAAGGACGCTGTGAGACCTCTTCAGGAAAAAGGAAATAAATTTAAAAAAAAAATACAAATCAGACTTCAATCAGGAACTGGCAATTTGAGTTAACCTGATGTCTAAAATTTAATATATTGAACCTTAGACCAGTATTAGAAACAAAGAGACAAACGGTTGTTCAATATTCTCATTCTTCAAAGAATGATAAGGAAGGGAAAGGTGCATAGTGGTTTAATGTGCCTTATACAGTATTTTTCTGCTGTAAAGATAAGAGCAGGGGATTTCTGATTTTCAGATACTAGGGGCTATATAATTGATTCATACCAAATGAAAGTTAAAATTCTTTCTCTCTAAGAACTTTTTTGGTAAAAAAAAAATAAAATTAAATGATCAAATAATTAGATTTGTGGAGGATCCCATCAAGGTCAGATATTATTTATCATGCCAGCACTACAAAGCTCTCATCAATCATCAAAACCTAATTTAAAGCCAAGACAGCTTCAAAACTCTAATCCTAGGCAAGCAAACTACAAATAACTCAACCCTTTGCTGTTGCATTTTAATATGGACTTCTGATATGAGACATGAACATATGCTTCCTTTGCAGTCTTTGATAACTTTATATAGTAGACTTGGCATTTTAAAAAACAGGAAAAAAAAATCCCATTTTTCATTCATTGCATTATTAGAGAAGAAACAATTGTGAGTGTTGGTCAGGTCCCCACTTGTACGCATGTCCCAGAAGCAGCCTTTCAGCCTCCAGAAGCTCCTCAGAGTTCAGATTGCACAGCCCATTATGCACCAATACCAGGAAGGTCACTGGAGAATCTGAGTTATTTAAGACAGAGCAAGCTATGAAAATACAGTTCTTATACTCCTCAAAGTCATTGAGTTTTAAAATGACTTAAAATATCTTAAAATACTTTAAGAAAAGATAAAATGAACAAATGAAAGAAGAGTGATCCTCAGCAACTCCTTACTGATGTAAGCATGACCTTTTATAAGCAGTAGAGACATTGGAATGTTTCTCTTCACACCTTTCTCTGTGGTTTCACAGAGATTGTGTTCACTCCTCCATTGCCTTTTGCATACCAAAAGAAAGGTGTTCCTTGCCTATAGCCTTATATAACTCTCCATGGAAGTCAGACTAGGTGTCATAGTGCAGAAACAATGAAAAATTGTCTAGGACAGTACATGATTCGATGTCAGAAGGAATTAGACCCTTAATCTTTCTTTTGGTTCAGACATTAGTCTTTTCTGATGGCCAGGATTTGTGAAGTCCTTCTGGCAATGAACTACTGAAATGTCTTCCATGTTCCTGCTTTGTTCTAGTTTCAAACATCAGACAACTGTTGTACTCATTTGGGCTGGTTTCTTGCATCTTGTAGTTTCTCAAGGTTGACTTTTTTGCATGTATGGTAGTCATGGTCCTAATACAAAGAGTGAATAGCGTAGGTTCTACTTCCAGTCTGTGGTACGTCTCTTCTCCCTAATGACTCCTAACATTTGAGCATATCTTTGAAGTGTAAGACTTGCACTACAGAATTTGCAGACTCAACATCAGGAACATACCATGGAGTATTTCCTATTTCAGTATTTCTTTGTTGAAAATTATGTCTGGCATGAATACAATCTAGACAAAGGCTGGAAATGGAAAAGAAGGAAGGAAGTTATAAAGTAACCAATGCTTGAAAAATCTGCAGAAGTCTGGATTCTTTTATACCACACATAGAAAATATGAGATACATGTTACTTCACTTCATTGCTGTATTGGTACCTTTGACAACAATAACCACAGAAACCTCAGAAAAAGAAAAAATGACAAGTCTAGAATTTCTATGAATAAACTTTGGAAAAAAACAAACCTGTGGAGATACAACTGTGTATGTGTACATGTTGCAAAGATACTTTGATCTTAAAGTAGGGGCCTTTTTTACTAGACGTGTCCCTTACCACACTGGTATGTAAGTACAACTTTAATTGAAAGCCAATCTTGGGGAAAACTGATATTTCCTTTACAGAGTGACTCCCCTGAGACCTGGGGCTTATTCAAGGGTTTTAAATTCCAGATGAGGACTACTTTACTTTGACCTACTAGAGCAATGTGTTGAGAATAATTTCCTTCTATTACTACATTTCACATAAAAAAGGGAGTGCTGTCAGTTTCTTAACTTTGCAAGACTGATTTCAGAATTTGTATTTTAATAAACTATCAATACACCAAGCCATTATTATTACTGCTACTACAGTAGTGACGGTTGCCTTTGTCTGACTTCACCCAAGTAAAACTTATATTGGGAAGAAAGATTTCTGCCTGTTTAGGGATTGAAGGATTTTGCTTCTGTTATTAAAAGGTCATTTATAGAGACCTGTAAATGTACACACCATTTTACAAATGTGGTATAAGATACATTCCTTGCCCTGAAGTGCTTATAGTCTAAGATAGGAAAAAGATAAATGAAGACCAGACTCAGAAAAACAATTTATACAGAGTGTGGTGTGAGGAATAAGAATGACGTGGATAGGAAGGGAAAATTGTTAGAAGAACTGCTCCTTGCTGAAGGCCAGATCCTATGGAAGATGGAGACGGTGATAAGGATTTGGAGACCGATTCAGTGCACAATTTGACAAGTGACTCCTACTTCTATCTGACTAAAAGGGAGAATAAAAGTGGAAACAGGAGAAGGAGACAGAAGGAATATAAAGTAAAAGGCCTGGGAAGAACACAGGCAGTGAGTGAGAATGGCAGACCTTGGGGGTTTGGTCAGGGTCATTTTATGTTGCCTTGTGCCCATGATAATGTCACATAGGTTTTTTTCTGAATATTAACTAGGCAAGCATCAAAGCATTTTTCCAGCTTGACACTAGAAATTGAGGTGAAACTGTTCCTTACAACGTCAGCACTGCTTATTTCTTTACCAGACAATTTATTTCAACGTGTGACTTAATTTTTCCAAAAGACACATCAAATAATCATTCTAATCACGGGTGTGTGTCTTCCTCCCATCATTGCTGGCTTTGCCCTTAAAACCTATTGCTAAAACTGCTCTTTAATGAGGCTGAAGCCAGAAAATCAGGATGCAACCTTTACTCCTTCAATCCAAAGTTATATTCTAGTACTGCTTCTAACCCTTGTTCCTGTCAGTCAGCTTCTGTCTTTGGGTCCATAATAATAATGAGCCCTGAAGGATGCATCATGTCAAGAGTACTTTATTTTCTCAGTGGCGCACTTCGCCCCAGTTCTGGTGCAAGTATTGACACCCACTTCTGAAAATGCCTTGCGCTTGTTCTGGAGGCTCCACGTGTGGCATTCAGCTGTGACTGCGCTGCAGAGTTGTCTGTCTAACCTAAGCACCCAGCAGCACTCTGCGCGCATTGTGCTGTCTGCCATCATCGCTATCAAAGTGTTAATCGGTATATTGCATATCAGAGAGCTAAATGTAGGCCCCTTATATAGTCCACAGGGTAGCACAGGCACTTTCTCAGGAGCTAAGAGTCGGTTTCTGCAGGAATACAGGTCTTTCCAGAGACTATGGCTGGAGTCGAGGCTCCCCAGTTTAGACATGTATCCCAAATGCAGATAGTCTGTTGGCATGAATATGTTGCTGCTGGATGAAACAGGCAGGCCTGTCTGGCTTTCTCTTCTGCCTGTTTGTAATAACTTGCTGTATAATTAATAAGACATTATTGCTGTACTTTATTAGTGTTATTACAGTATTATGAACATATGAATGAGATCTTTACTGACAGTGTAGAAGATTTAACATTCCTACATGCCTAATCTGCTAGAAAATGTTAGGTTTAAGCAAAAAAATGTGCTTATTCATGTAGCTGGAACATAAGAAAGGTATTTGAAATATAAGTCTAGACATTTTCGCAAACTGTTAAAGAAACGTACAAGTAAAAATATTGACTTTGGAATGCAAATGGCCTTTGAAGAAAGTTAACCTGGAAATTATCTTTAGGAACAAAACTGCAATCTGCAACCACAAATACCGATTTTTATTTTTTTAACCCATTGAAGCAATACTTTTTAGCTGCGGTACAAAGTTAAGAATGGTAGTCAGGAAAGGAATGTTTATAACTTGTTTTCTTATTTAAACTGATATTCAAGACACTCTGTTTTCTCTTTCCTTTTTGGAAGCCATAGTTAGACATAATGTCCAAAACCATGTTCCAGTTTCATTTTTCAGACTCATAGCTTGACGTTTACAATATAAACCTGACCAAAATCTATGAGATCCCATCACTGATTTTGAATATTTAAGTTCTCTGAATGAAGCATTTCCAGTTTTGTAAAAACACTATTGCAAAAGGTAACAATATTCCCATTTACTTTCTTTCCCATATCCCTATGTTAGCTTAATTTTTCAGCTATCAAGAGCAATTGTTTTTCTGGGAAGCAAGACTGAAAAATACAGGTTGCTAATTTTATGGGAGCTAATAATAAACTAATATAGATTTTCCAAGTACAGGACCTTTGGGGTGTTTTCTTCCCTGGCGTCTGATTAGTGTTTTTAAATTAGCCTTGCCCAGCAAAACTAAATTATAAAACAAAGAGAAACAATTTTTTAAAAAGATAGACATGTTCTGTTTAACCTGGCTGTATTTCTCACTAGCAAGTAAATACTATTATAAAGAATTACTGTTTACATAGCCGACTCCAAAATGAAAACAAACCGACTCCTGCAAAACTGGCTGGGACTTTAGTTACAGAGCGATCACTGACTGTGACTTGAAAACACAGAGTCTGTTTTTTCTTGAAGCAATTGGCTTTGAATTAACTTTATTTCACTCTTTTTGTCTCTACTGTCTATCAGATAGTACAGCATGGAATTTCTGTAGTTTGCTATTTAGTTGTTAGCAAAACAAAATATCTTCAAAGACAATATCCTCAGGCTTGCATGATTTGCAGGGTCTTCACACAAACCACTGGATTGCCCAAACTAAGTCACAAATTGGATTCTACTTCTGGCAAATTGGTGGAACTATTATCTCAGCAGTGACTGTAAAAGCCAACATCACAGCCACCCCATCAAGGTAACTGCATGCAGTAGGCTTTCCTCAAATCTAATTCTGATGGCAAGACTACTCAAATTGTCTGAAAGATTCAGATGCTAAAGGGTTACAGGCAGTGCTGCACAGACATAACTTGATCTCTTATCCAGAGACTAATTCTGGACACACCCAGGCCAAACTGTAGCATACAATAAAACAGACACCAGCAATTTGTGTGTGCAAGTGTTTGCATTAAGGTAATAATTCCTGAGTAATAAACATTATATTGGTGGTAAGACTAACCCAAATCATGAATGTGCCTGCAAACTGGGGCCTTTGCTACATCTGGAAACCACACTGGTATATGTTATAAGCACTGAAGAATTTGAGACCGAGTTTCAATTTTTATATCACATTCCCAGGGGAGTCAGTTCTGCAAAGACCTGCGTTCTTATTGTCTGCGATAGGCATAGAAGCCACACATCACTGCTGTTTTAGCTTTGGAAGAAACTGGAGCAAAAGAGTGACACTAAAACAGACACAGGCACATTGAATTATATACAGATAGCACAGGAACAGGACAGTAGCTAGTTAGGCAACCCTCGGGAAAAGAATATCCCTTTCCAGTATGCATAGCTATCATCTGTAGTCATGATTAAAAAAAGCTTATAAACAACGAGTTGATAAACTGTAACTGCAAATCAAATAATGGATGTTTTCAGATTATACAGTTGTGGATATTTTCCAATTATATTGTTGAGTAGTGATTATTAGAACACCATGATTTTGTCTACAGTATCCTGAGCTGCATTAGGAAGAGCCTTGAAAGCAGGTGAAGGGAGGTGATCCTTCTCCTCTTCTCAGCACTGGTGAGGCCACACGTGGAGCACTGTGTCCAGTTCCAGGCTCCCCAGTACAAGAGAGACATGGACATACTGGAATCATCTGGATATATCTATAGTAGTAAACTGAATGCTTCAGGTAGCACTCCTTGGCACTGTAGTCAACAAGTACAGGATGCCGTTTTTCTATACTATTAAAATCTTAATATCTGAAGGATGCCAGTCACATTCAAACTAACCTTTACTACAGGTCTTGACCCATACAGGTCCTTACCTTTGTTGTAAATTGTTTAGGAGATTGCCAGTTGGCTCAGATCAAAAGCAGATCCAAGGGCACAACTGTTCTAATGATTTCACAATACAGGCAACTGGAATAAAAGGCTCTGTAAACCAGAAGGAACAAATTTTTCAGTAAATACCTTGAGTCAGGAGTTCAAGGCCTTGAACTCAATATAAACATTAAGCTCTCGGTTCTTACCTTTGAGAAGAAGTGTGGCAGAAGTCCATTTCTTTCTTGTTGAATACCCATAGCTCCTTGGAACCAAGATACCCACAGAAGAACATACATGGGAGATGCATGGCTATAGATAGGCTGACTTTGCATTAATGTTCTGTAAAGGATTTCTCCACTGGATTCACTAGTCTTTGGTGTTACCTTAATGTCTTCACTGAATAATAGAATCATAGAATCATCTAGGTTGGAAGGGACCTTTAAG
>RSEF01000002.1:18762292-18790899 GCA_003993805.1 Himantopus leucocephalus
CTTCTCCAGGCTAAAGAGTCCCAGCTCTCTCAGCCTTTCCTCTGCTTTTTCTGAGTGCTATTGAACTGATGCTTTTTATGGAGCAATCTAGTTCTGTGTGGCTATAATCATCATATGGATAATTTTGTCAGAAAAAGATTTAGCTAAATTTATAGAGTTTTGATTTATAAATATATATATAAGCATAAAGGAGGCCTAGATTTAAGTCTGCCAGTACAATTATGTAAAAGAAAAGATCTCGGGAGGAAGAAATTGTGTCTGTAAAACTGCTCAATAATGAGCTAATCTGGAGGTATAAAATATTTCATAGTGTATCCTATTAACAGAAGATGGCTCCGTCACGCTGGTGGAGTGCTCACATTTGAATAGATCTGTGTCTCTACTAGGGGATGACCAACTCAAGCCCTTTTGATTGCAAACAAGGACTAAGGGATGCTCAAAAAGGAAGATAAATCTCCTTTCACTCTGAAGCGATGGCATGACCTGAAATTACTTCTGAAATTAAGAAAAAAAATATTATTACATCTCTGCCAAGGAAAAACTGTAGCTACCTGCACTGATAACCCACAAACTGCTGAGGAATTCAGTCACAGAACAAGTTTGTTCTGTTGGGTGCCTCGGGGTGGCTTCCTTCTTGAGTGGACCAAGAAGTTGTAACACCAATTTAGGAATTTAGGAAGTGTCCAACTGCATCACTATATTTAACATGTGCTATGTACAAAACTGTCTCAAGTCACTTAAGTATATAACATAACCTCACTAAACAACACAGCAAACACATCTGGAAGATGATGGGTACGTCAGAATTTTTTGCCTGTGGAGTTTTGAGCTGATGAATCTTTCTGAACCCCCTACGGGGCTGTTCATCATTTTATCTTCAACCGGTGCATGCTGGGGGGAATGACAAGCGAAGTGAGACTGCACAAGGAGAGTCATTTGAGCTGCTCACTGCTTTTATTGTTTCATGATGAAGGTTGAAGGTGCAGAGGGCATCAGCCAGCTAGGCTATCCAGAGTAATGGGGAGAGGAAGAGTTACCTGAAGAAGAAAAATATAACGCAAAAGAAGAAGAAAATTGCATGCAAATGAGACTATTGTAATAGAGTGTATTTGGCCTATTTACCTTTGAAAAGGAAAATAACAAGATAACGATTATAAAGGGGAAAGAAAAAGGTGTGGCATATCTGCACCCCGGACACCTCGCAGGTGTCTGTTTCAGCAGAGTACTCGTTATAGGGTCTGTTGTGCTCTACACAGCGTAGCCACACCAGTACCACTGATGGATTCATCACTGTCTTCTCTACCCAAGGTACCAAGGGAAGCAAGGAGAGGAGCATAACCCACATTCTCCACATTCCTAAACCCACAAGAGTGGGTGTGGAAATGCCTCAGAGGTGCCCCCAGGTGTGTGTTTCAGAGAGCTGGCTGTGAGTACCTGCGAGCCCCTGTCCTGTTCCAAAACTCAGCTCAAATTGTCTTCTGCGACCAGAGACAAATACACTCCACAGCTGATACTACCATATTGGAGATACCTGTGAAGCACTTGCTGTCGTTCAGTGGATGCTTGATTTGGCTTTTGTCAGCAGCAGCATTAAAAAGTGTGTCAAAAAGTAAATTAGCTCAGCAAGGTGTCAATGTCAGTGTTATCCTGTCTGCTTATCGCTTCCGTCAACAGGTCCGGTTCTGATCAGCCTGGGGGTGTTGTGCCACTACGGTAGGTGTTTTACACGACCATTCAGCATCCTATTAACAAGCAGGTGTTTGCAGAGTATTTTGTGCTGGACTTTTTTCTGAGAGTGTGAAAATGATTCTTTAAATGCTTCTACTGGAAGAAATACTCTGCAGCAGAAACCATGACAGATCTTAGCCTGCTGCCCAGGAAAGCTCGTTCCAACCCCAGGTCACCGCGAGGCCTTTCTGTTTGTGGCATCAGCCGCGTGCAGTAGCCTGGTGACCACCAGCGGCCGCCCGGGCCCGGCTGCAGCGGGGACTGCAGCAGGATGACCCCCATCCCGCTCCCCATCGAAGAGGGAAGCTCCTGTGGGAGAGGGTATCCTCCCCTTTACACCCTCAGAGCTGTGCCGTGCTGGGTTTCCACCTCCTGGCGGGTTATTTCGCAGAGGCAGCGTGGCTGACCTTGCTCGCGGGCGGCCAGACAAGAGTCATGGTCCTGCCGCCGCCAGCCTCGGCCCCCGCCGCCTCTCCCCTTGAGGCTGGAGGGATCCCCCTGCCCGCTCGGGGACGATGGCGTGAGCGGCTTGTCCCTGTGCTGGGGGAAGGCAGGAGCTGCCTGCGTGTCCTGGAGGAAATTCATATTCCTGCTCCTATTGGTCTCCGCTTTCCTCTGTGAGGCCACGGAGCGGGAGCGGAGCTGGAACGTGGTTCCTCCAGCGGAAGAAATATGGGCCAGGCTGTGGAGTAATAAAGAGTTTTCATGTTTGGCGCATGGCACTTTCTAGGTCTGAAATTCAGTTTGTGACAAAAAACCAAAGTTTTTCCTCTGTCATTGCTGGTGTCTTTCTAGCGACTCCGGAAAGGGCTCTTTTGTCCACGATCCCGCGGGACGATGAGACAGCGTGAGCCGCACGTGGCATGTCGCTACTCGGGGTCGTAAAACCAGAATTGCCCAGCTAGGGTTAAAATTTGAGCCGTGCACAGCTAGATATTACCAACCGGAGCGAACCTGCCCCGCGCAAGCCCCTTCTGCGGGTGCCTTATTGACCCCACACCTCCTGGATGTGAGAGGGAGAGGAGAGGAGAGGGCAGCTGCGGGGGAGCGGGACCCGCCGCCCCGGGGACACGGCCGTTGCGGCTGGCGAGTGACCAGAGCCCCGCTCTCGCCCTCGGGCCTCTCTCCCGCCGCCGCTCGGAGGCGCTGCCCGGCCCGCCCGCCCCTCGGCCTGCCCGCAGCCGGCGGTGGCGGGGCGAGGCGGGGGGGGAGCGGGGAGGGGGGCGGCCGCCGCCAGGGGGCGCGGCGGGGCCGGCGGCGCGGCGGGGCTTGGAGGGGGGGGACACCCGCGGCTCGTTTGGGTTTTGCGGGCCTTAATCACGGCAAATGGCCGCGGGGGTCGCTGGGGTTTGGCAGCCTGGGGCTGCCGTGCGGGGCTGCCTGCCCGCCGGCGGTTCTGTGGCCCTCTCACCCCCCCCCCCCAAAAAAAAACCNCTGCGTTGTCTCCCATAGACGTGCCGGCAGGCAGGCCGCAGTGCGGCGCTCCTGTCAGAGGAGCTGCTCTCCTCAAGTTGCCGGCTGTTTTTTTTCCTTTGAACGCGTTTATGTTCGGTACAGGCCCTTCCCACCCCACGAACCCCGTCTCTGATTTCGGGGGAATGGCTTCACCAGGTGACAGAGAAACTGCCGTGGGCCTCCTCGGTGCCGAGCGCGCCACAATGGTCGCTCGCTCCCCACCGTCTGTTGGCCACGGCTCTCCCGCTGCGGCTGTTTGCCTTTTCCACGCGTTGTTGGCCCCTCCAGAGCCTCGTGTCCCCCAGAGCCTCGACGTCCCTGGCCGCAGGGAGCTCGGCCGCTCCGTTCGCAGCCTGTCCTGACCTACCTGTGAGGAGAAACCCCACCGGCGTCCCTCAGGCCTCGGGTCGCTGCGCGCTCCCCTGCGGCGCGTCCTTTATCAAGTCACTTAAACAAAACCTGCGGAATTCATACCTGTGCTAAAAACCCAGCTAGCCTAACCGCTGTCCTGCAGAACAAGGGCCATTTGTCACAAAGAAATGCACCGGGAGCGGATCCTGCACGTGTCTTTCTATATCACGATATACAAAGCGGTGACTGTAAAACACTTCTGTCCCACAGAGCTGCATACAATTGAATCCTGACATTAAAATATTGCATATTATGTTTCTGAATGAGTACCAGAATATTCTCCAAGGCATTTGCCACTCTTCATTTAAACTTTTTTTTTTTTTTTCAGGAAGACAATTGGAAATGTCACAAAATTTATTTGAACTGCAAAACAGCGATATAAGACGCAGAAAGTCAGACCTGTGCAGTGGGTGAATCATTATCAAATCCACTCATAGGTGAAGCTTTGAGACATTTTTGTATTTTTCTCTCATTTCCAGCTGACTTGTCTCCATTGATCCACAGACACATGAGCAGCACAAGAGAGGCGGGAAGAGTCATTCCTGATGAGAAATGGATTTTTTCCCCCCATGCTCATTATTGTAGAGGACCGTCAGTTTCCCTTGGCAGCCTGTACAATGGGCTTGCTCACTAATAAACCCAGATAGCATTAAATTAATGTTTCATTCCCATGGTGACAAACAGTGGCATCCGGTTCCAGCACAGGATAATTCAGTGACAATATGGCAGCAAACAAGTACCTCGCCTGTTGTGGGCTAATCAGAGATGCAGGGTGTTTGAATTGGACTCAAAGCATCCACATAGCTTGGAGCGAGTTTACTGACCTGGAGACACACTGGTGAAAATGATCTGGGAACCAATAATGAGAGAATGTGCATTAAAAAAGAGCCAAAGTACATAAAAATAAGCATTAAAGCATGATGAGTTTTAATAAACATTTTCCTTTTACTTTTCATCCAGTTCTAACCAGAACCTGTGCAGGAGCTGTCAGGGGAGGAGAACTGTATCCACACCCAAGTGCCGGGGTGTAAGTATGCGTGGAGATGAAGAAGAGGATCCTTGGTTCATATGCTTGGTTGGTGAAGCTGGTAGAGATTGGGCGGGCAGCCTGGAAAATGGTGGAGTTTGGCTTTGTCGTGTTCTTTGGTTGGAGTTTGGCAACGTAGGATAAGGCAAGGCTGTAGAGAACCAGACCCAGAGGTGTTTGGAAACTGTTGCACGAAGGAGCTCCATCAGCCAAGAGCAGATATCCACAGCAGAGAGACTCTAAGGGCCGTTGAAGCCTAAAGGGTGACCTGAGCCCTTCAGCACCCTGCCGTGCTGCGCGGAAGGGAGCCGCTGGCCCTTGGGCAACACCTGTCTGTAAGGCTCCTCTCTGCTTCTCCGCTGCTTTTGTCCCCTCCTGCTGGGTGCCTAGCTGGTGTGCCTTCATTAGGCCCAGCAGTGAACGCATCTTTCTTTTGAATTTATAATACATACGGGTAGATACTCTAGAGGGAACAAGGTGCTGAGATCTTGAGACAACTTGCAAAGAAGGAGAGATTTTGCAAGGACAGGGAATTCAGCTTTCATTATTACAACTTGCCCCAGGGTTTTGTTCTGCACATCAGCAGTTCTGCAGGAGGGGAAGGACCAGCAGCAGCCTCTTAGAGCAGAGGGTTCCCCTTTCACTTGCGCTCAGCTGTACGTGCTGCATGTTTCTGTAAGGCTGGTTTGCTGCATGTATTCTCAGAGAGAGCAATGCTTCAGTTAGTGCTTGGGATAAAATCTTATGGGTGCTAGTTGCTTTTTTCTTTTCATCAGATTAGTTATTCAAAAGGATCTCATTCGTGTCCCCTAGAATTATTCTAAAGATTCTCACCACACTTGTTTTTTTAATTAATGAAAGCTCTTGGAGCCACATCTGGTACGTTTTATTGATCATAATCTCATGGCTGGAAGCGCATCTTGGTAGCCATAGCAACAGAACTTTTTTTTTTTTCAAATGTCAACATAAGTCCACAAAAATTGGAGTAAGGGGGAGCAGATCATTTAAATTACTGAGCACCTAATAACTCTTTTTTCTGTAACCAATTCTGAGTTTTCTAATTTGATACAGTAAATAATGGATAGGAACAAAATCTTTTGACAGCTACATCTGCTGTGGAAGCTCATGAAAGAGAATAACATGGATGCACATGGTGTCTCGAGAGTCCTTTTCGCTGGCCATGCGTTGCTCCCATCCTCTGCTGGTCTGCAGGCATCACAGGCAGGCTGAGGGCATGGACCCCCAGAGGAGCAGCACCACGGAGCATGTATTCGCAGCCCTCCCTCCGCTACCCAGCCAGGCAGGGGTCTCCAACACTTCCCACAGCAGCAGGGCTTGCTCCAGCTCTCAGGGGCAAGAGGCGCTCCCGAAATGTGCCTAAAGTTAAGGTGAAATGATAGACTGAAATTATAGCTTTCTGTAAGTGCACTCTGGAAAGAAGAAAGTAGAATTGTCTCTGACCCGTGTGAGGTCAGGACCACCAAGTTCTTCTTATCATGGATTTTCTCAGGTATGTCTACTCAGGCACAAGTCACTTCTGAATCAAAGGACCTGCAGGTAACCTGGCCAGCATTGCGGGATGGCTCTTCCCTCAGCTTCCAGCTCTGATGTTTGGCTCTGAGAGCATTCGGAACAGTGTTTCTTCATCCTGCCTAATAGCAGCATCCTGCTAGCACTTGGATATGGTGGTGCTGGGACAGTCAAATGAAGCGGTGGGTGGATGCTGTTGCCTCCCTTGCTTTTCCTTAGGGCTTTGCAGCAAGGCAGGTGGAGAACCACCCTCAGCCTCCAGCCAGAGCAGAAAGTCAGATCCAGCTGTGGCTGTCCACCTTTTTCAGGTCTGCAAGAAACTACAAATGGGTATAAATGGTATTTCTAAAAAATTTCTAAAGATTCAACCCTTGATATCGTCTTTTCAGCAGCTGAAAAAAAATAGCCCTTTGGAAGTGCTGGAGAAGACAACCCTGAGAAAATCACAGAGGGCAAAGGGCAGGGTCCTTCCCTGGGGCCCCCCACCGCTCCCCAGGTAGGGGCTGGACACTGTTCCCATCAGCTCCCCGGTTGGTGGTCAGTGCAAAACACTTTGGTGGCCTCAACATGTTCCCCCAATTGGCGCTTGCGTTCCCCAGGTCCCACTCCTGGTGTGGGAGGTCCCCCTGGGGTGCGCAGCCTCAGGCAGGGCTGAGGTTCTTGGCAGCACTCCCCAAAGGGCCTATATTTATTATTATTATTATTGAAATAAACTCAGAGCTGGGGGGCAAAACATCTGGGTGCTCTGCTGCTCTAAATATCACCTATTTGTCCCCCACTTCTGTGTGGTCCTCCTCCCCGCAGCCCCACAAGCAACGTAGTGCAAGGCTTGCCCTGCAGATGCCCTTTCCACCCAAGAAACCCCATAGACCAGCCTCTTCTCTTCGTCCTGCTCAAAACCCAGGGTGGCTTGGTTTTTTTTTTTGCAATGTCTTGCCTGGTTTATGTTATATCTTCATCCATCCCAGCGGATGGCTGTGGCCGGACATGAGTGGCCGGGGCAAAGGCGGATGCCTTTGCCCCGGCCACTCACGCCCGGCCGCAGCCCCGGCATTCTTTCCCCATGCAGATGGCACAGCCGCTCATGCGTGTTAATCCCAGCACCAGGTCACTGAGCGGGAACAAGGCGAGGATTGTTCCCTTGGAGCCCTGGCAGAAAGCGGGAACGCAAGGGACGGGGAGTGGAAAGACACGCCGGCCCATCCCAGACAGTGGCAGAGGGTGAACTGTGTCTCCATTTCACTCTGGATAATACCAAGGGCTGGTTGCTGGAAGAGATGCTGGAAGAGATGCTAAGACCTTGTTGCTGCTGTATAGAAGGGTGAGTTGGTGCGGGTTGGCGCTGACTTGGTGAAACATGTTTCCCCTGTGCTGCTCCCACAGAGCACCCCGGGGAAGGAGATAACCATCGGGAAAATATGTAGTTACGGTGCTGCCAGGGATTTGACGCAGCGAAATACTTCTGCCGTTATCGTTTTCTGCTGGTTGAAGCACACCTCCCTGCCGGGGCAGGTCCCTCGCTGCTTTAATGCTTAGAAATCCGGTGAGGCAAGGTGGTGGGTACAATGTCAGCGGGCAGGACCAGTCTGCTGCAGGGTTAAGGATGGGCTTCGTGATGCCTTGCTTCAAGTTCAGCGAGTCGAGTGCATCGGTGTGAGAAGTTTGCAGTCGTATACGGTGAGAGCAGAAATGGAAGAGTAAAGTACGTCCATAAGAGTAGACAAAACCAATGCAGCTGGAGAAAAGTTCAAAGAGAAAACGGCTCATGTGGCTGGAGGAAAGTCAAGGGCACTTCTTCAGAGAAGGAGGTGTTGTGTTGGGCTGGAAAGGAATAAAAGTTTATAAAGCTTTTCTTTCCTCAATTTTATTTCTTCCCCTGTCCCCACATTTCCTGAATGTTATCCCAGGAAAAGGCTTTCACCTCAAGCAAGTATTTTATTGTATTAGCATAGCCTAGGGCCTCTAGCAGAGCAGAGCTGCAAGAGTTTGCCTCCTGCTGTTACTAGTAATGGGCAGCGTCATTGGCAGGATCCTCAACACAAAATCAGGCGCCCATGGGGAACTTTTGGACCTGTATAGACCTCAGATATTTTAGAAAAGATTAGTGAGACCAGCTTTTTTTTTAACTCCTGTTGTCTCTTTACAGCAGTGCAGATTACATGGCATGGCACGCATCTAAGACAAGCCTGAGACAACTTCATAACCCAACATTGAGGTGTACTCACAGCAACCTGCCCTAATCCTGTAAGGATCTAGTTCTGTTACCTTCTCCACACCTGAAGTCAATGAAGTCCCTACATGTCTGTTGCCACAGTAGTGTAGCTCCCCAGAGCTCGTGCGTGAAGCCCAGTGCCTCCCCATGGCCTGTGCCGGACATTGTGTGGGTGTGGGGGCACATCTGGCAGGTTGCCTCACAGCTGGAGCTTCCCAGGCCACCACAGCCAAGGAGAGGGGAGGTGCTGACCCCTCTGAAGCATAGGTTTGGAAGCCTTGGTGGCAAGGAACGTGCTACAGGGAACGTTTCAGTATTTGGTACTCAATAATTATAGGAGTGAGGATGAGAAAGGGCTTTTCCACCTCTGCTGATGAGTGGTGACCTTCAGACCAGAGACTCACACTGACTTGACCCAGTAAATATTTATGGACAAAAAAGGGAGAGCTTCAGCAGGTGGAGCTGAGAGGGCAGCGAGGACCTGCAGCTGCCCTTGGGCGGAGGACGGGACTGGACCAGGGTTTCCCACATCTTGGCTGACTGTTATAACCACTAAACCAGTGGGTGGAAGTAGCAGCAATGAAAACCAAACCCAGCACCTAAGTGAACAAAAACAGAAAGTAATGATTCATGTATGGGTATACAGAGAGGATTCCCTACTCCCACTTCCTTTATACCTTCAAAGAGCTGCAAAACCTCCTCTTTCTCTTTTTTAAAAGATGGGATTAGAAAGAATATTCACAAAGAGGTGTTTCAACCCTCACGGGGAGCAGGACTGGGCTCTACCCACCCCGGCAGCTATTCCAGCGGCTGCCTGGGGCGCGCTGCGCTGGCTTTTCATCTTGCGGGTAGCTATCTGCCTCCTCCCTGCCCACTGTGTAATTGGGGCGCTAGGAATGCTAGCCGAAAAGTTAAATATCACAGGGCGCTATGGCAGCCCAAATCATCCCTGTGACTCCAGTCTGTGTTTGTAGCTAGCTGGGTGTGATGATTGCAGGCGGATTGTTTTCTAGGCTTGGAGCCCAAAAATGCTGGATAGAGCAAGAGAGCAGGGCTGTGCATTTAGCAGAGGAGTTAGGTTTATGTTCTACATCTATTACTGATACAGGCATTTATATTTGACTCAGCATTCATTTAATACACATTAATTAATAAATACTCATTAAAGTCAGAGAGAAGCTGGCTGCTGTCGAATACCCCAAATACATCAAGCTACTCACAGCACTACACAATGTATGCAGTATTTATCCAGGTATAGATAAAAATGTTATTTAATTATTAATTATTTTTATATATAAGTAAAAATTAATATATATACACAAATAAATATGTATATATGTGCACATACATGTGTGTGAACGTAGACATGCATATATATGTTGGGATTTCTTATTCCTCGAGACAGCTCTGTTCTGCTGCCCCTGTGACACAGAGACAGCCGTGCAGATGCTCTCTGGTTGACATGACCTAATTCAGTTGACGCCGTGAGTGTGGGGTCAGGCAGGGCCGTTCCCCGCTGCACACGCAGCCCCAGCCCACGCAGCCTGAAGTCACCGGCAGCCCCACCAGTGCCCGGGGAGGCTGCGGCCGGAGGTCCTCCCGCTCCAAGGAGCAGAGCAGCCATACCCGAGCACCCCTCCGGCCGGCGGGAAGGGAGCAGCTACCCTGCCCCAGCAGGGCATTAGCTGCATAAACAGACTGGGCGCAGATCGGGCCTGGTGCCAAGTGTCAGAAAATCTCAAGTTTTATTTAATACAGCCACTTCCAAGGCAGAGCCTGAGTTGGCAGCAGTCCTGCGTTGCGGGCTCCCACTCCACAGAGCGCAGCGAGCGTTCACCAAGGAGCGCACAGCGCCCTGAAAACGCAGCGTGTCATCCTAACGCTGTGGCTGGTCACGTTGCCATTGCTGGCGGCAGCCACGCACCGCACCGGCTGCTCGTGCCGGGGCAGGCCGAGGGGGCGGCCGGCAATTCAGGTACCTGGCTGTCCGGTGGCATCGGTGGCTGCTGCCACGTCTGCACTGGCGGGATGGTGATAGGAAGCTGCTTGCTGCCACCTCTCTTTCTGCGCAAGCATCCCCAGAGCATCAGTAAAGTGGATGATCTCGTCCTGTACTCTGATTTACTTGGAAAAAGATATGTCACTAAATATTGACTCACCCTGCAATGAGACTCATACTTTCCAAACAGCTGCAGGTCTCTCCTACCCTCTGAAATATTCATGTGGGGGGGTGACGTGGAATATGTTCCTCTCTAAAATGGCATTTTCATTTGATGTGTGCTAATGCATGTGCAATACTGTCACTGAGATCATCCCCACACTGTCACGTGTTGGAGACTCTGCACAGTTTGTTTCTATAATGGCACTTCTTACAGCTAAACATTTTAATTTATTTTTTTAAAAATGAAAAGCAGCCAAACAAATATTGGGAAAGTCTTGCTCGAGACACAGAAAACAGCTCCTGGGGGAAAGCCATTTTTATTGCTCTTAGTTTATGAAACACTTCACAGAGGTCACACTTCTTTTCTGTGTAAAGATCGCACATGGGGCTACAGAAGGGTTTTCTGAAAGTCTCATAGTATGTTAGTAGCAGAGGTAGAATATCTGTTAACGATTAGGCATTAAATAATTAATGTTAATAACTAAGATGCTGATGGAGGGGATGGGGTGGTAGGGCTGTGTTCAGACTAAAGCACCTTGCTCTTAGTCTGCCTCTTAAACTGCTCTGAAATGGATTTACACAACGTCTTGCCTCTGCCTGTAGGATTCAGCTGTGGCAGCTGGGCTGCGGACCGGCCCGCCCTGCCTCCCCTCAGAGGAGGGCAGGCCTTTGCCCACAGGAGGGGGAATTTAAAGGAAAAAAACCCAACCCCCAAGCCCCAGGAAAGGGATTGTGCTTTGAAGGGAGCCAGCCCGCTCACTCGCTCCCCGGTGACTCACGTCCTTGGTGGCTGTGAACCTGAATCAGGATGCTGATGGATGCCACAGGCAGCCCTGGGCACGTCGTGACCGGACGGGAGGTTGGTGTCTCGGGCAGCAGGGCTCCGGCACACATCACCACTCCTGTCGCAAAACAGGCACGTACCAGACTCGACGTGGGCGCTCGGGGACACTGCGGCTGCTTTGCAGGCACTTTTCGAGCGCTCCTGGCTGTTTGCGACGGTGTCCAGGGTGTCACCTGTGTGAGAGCCATAACCTTAATTGCCCGATGGTTCGATGGTTCGGTGACTCCAGAGGTGCGGGAGGCGGGTGCGGGAGGAGGTGCTGAGCAGGGAGGAGCCCCTGGCACCGGGGTGCTACAGGGAGCAGTGACTCAGCCGAGCGTGCTGCCGGCCCCGAGGCGCCCGGCCGCCGCCGAGCTGTGCCGCAGCAGGCGTGGGCACGCGCCGGCCGCCACGCTCCTTCCCCCCGCCGCCCTTCCTCTTTAAAAATGATGAAACTAGGTTGTTCGGAGGAGTATTATTCATAGTCGTATTTCACTAGATAAACCTTGAAGTTGGGTGTGATGCCAGGCAAGGCGCGAGGTTAACGAGTCAGGGCGTCAAAATCCGCTCTTCCTACTTGACGGAAGCGTGTATGAATTTCACTCTCACACCATGACATGGGCACGTGCCTCCCGCTGGCCCTCAGCCTTTTGCTGGCAACCACTTGCCTAAGATTCATTGTAATTTTATACTTCTTGAATGACTGGCTTGGATGGATCAAATCTTCAGTGTATTCCTACCAACCCCGTGTGTGCGAACAGGAGGAAGTACAGAAGCGTTCATCAGGACGACAGTAATTAGTTGCAACTTCCGAATTCAAATGCATAATTAATGCTGTGTCACATGCCGAGTATCAGTCATGCAATGAGAGGGTTGTGATGGCAATTAGGAATTCCAGAGTTTTAGGGCAATTGCTGTGCCAAAAATCCCTCTCAGCTTGTACAAATTGTCCTGTGCAGTATTAATGCATTGTGCAGCATCAGGCAGAGGGACTGTTTGCAACTCTCAGTAACTCTCCTGCAACCCGATCTCCGAAGAGATGGCAGTTCCTCTGTCCTGGAGCACATCTCTGGGTGATAAAGTAACCCCGAGCCCAGATGAGAGCCAGCTCTCTCCCTGCAAAAACCAGTCAGTGAATGCTGGAGGTCCTCCTGCTCACCTTTCCTTGCTTGAAGTCTCCTCCTACACAACCTTCAAGAGCCCCTTCCCTCCTGCATGAGCTTCTCCCCTTCCACGCAGAGCAGGGAGCAGATGTGCAACAGGAAGCCCAGGGCTCCCACCTGCCGACCCATCGAAGAGGAAGAGGACAAGGACAGTGGTGACAGCACCTGAGCAGCATTTCCCTCCACCGCAGTCACCACCAGGCTATGTGAGTACTGCACACACTGACGGTGAGTGTGTCTCCCTGACAGCACCTGGGAAGAGACCTTCTCACCTGCCCTTCAAACATGGAGCATGGAGAGCTGCGCAGGTCCCGTGCTCTGCTGTGCCCAAGGCGCTCAAAGCCTGAGAGCTTCACAAAATCATGTTTTCTTGCTCTTGGAGTCAAACACGGCCAGGTTTACAAACACCAGCAGCCCTTACCTGCTGCCTACCAGTTTGGGGAACAGATCTCAGACTTGCCTGTGCCATTGGAGATGTGCGAACAAAACTACTCTGTGCCTGCCTCAGCGCCCGTGGCTCAGCGATGCTCTCCACTGAAACCACTGGGTCACGCAGTTCGTCCATGGGTATCCTACCTTTATTATTGCACATCTAAAATACCTGTCCGGGATCTGAGGCACCTTTGTAATGACTAAGCTTGTGAGTCGCCTACCATTTGCCATTGCAAACAACATTCCGAAGGACAGCACTGCCTGGCTGATGCCACCGCGTTCGTCCTCTGGTCCTGTCAAAGGTTTCTGGCATCACAGGGGCACTGCCAGACGTGTTTGGTTTGGGAACCCAATTTGGGATTTCCTGGTGTTTGGGTTTTCTCAGTAAAGGTGAATGTTGGGGCATTTTCATGGTCACTTCCGAATGCAGGGAAAGGCAGACTAGCTGCCAACTGAACACGGAGGGGACAAACAAGTGGTGTCCCCACTGAAGCTGAAGTTTCAAATCCTGCCTCTTTTAATGTGCTAAGGTACTTAATAAAAGAGGGAGCAGACGGCGCAGTGCCACGTGCCTGTCAGAGGGAGGAGAGGGAGGGGGACGGTGAGCTGCTCAGTTTCCCCATTAGTACTGCTCTTTTTGATTTTCAAGAAAGCAAACTTGTTTTTTTTTCACCAAATGCCTCCCGCCTCTATCTCCCAAACGCCTAATGGCCTCTTACTGTTTTTCAGAAGCATTTTGAACTGAATGCCGCTTTCAAACCTGCCCCCAAGCCCTGCTGCTAAGGTCCCCTTACAATATTTACTACTCCCACTTTGTAGAGTGGAAGATTAATTTAATTTTGCATCTTTTTCACATAGTAATGGTATTAAAACTCTAAATCCTGACACAGCATTATCAAGCAGCTTCTACAGCAGTAGGGCCTGATCCACAGACCACCGATTTCTTTTGTTTTGTGGAAGTCATACAGGACTCAAGAAGAACCAAATATTATTTTCACTGCAGACCTTGCACAGGTCACTAAACCAATGCCTGCAAGTGCCATTATCATTCTGAACAGGGAGGCAGCCCCATCCCAGCATTACGAACTGGTTTGAGAAAATGGCTGATTTTTTTTTCAGTTCAGCAGCTGAACCAAAATGTTAATAAAAGAAACAAAGAAACAAAGATCAGAGTGAGCAGTATGTAAAATATGCAGGTGTTTCTTTTAGGTGAAAAAAGCTTTGTCCACATAAAACATCCCATCTGACCCAAAGCAAAACATTTCCTGTCCTTGCATTTATAAAAGCAAAAATAAGGAGGGGCTCCATACACAGGTCTGTTCCTACATACCCAAATTTGTCCCTGACCAATAGTACCTCATACAGCAGGTGGAAAAGATGGCAAAATAAGGGAAATTTAAACCCATATCTGCCATTTAGTGTCAGTGGAGACTTCCCTGGAGTGGGCTGGCCCAGAGGGGTTGGGGACAGCCATATATTTGGGGGCCAAATGCCGTGGGAGAGACAGTTGTTCCTCCAGCTCTTCTCCTCCCCCGCAGCAGGTTTCCAGGAAATCATGTGAATAAAAGCCTTTGTGAGGAGAAAGGAGAGAGGGTCACGGAGACAAGCTGGAGAGGACGATGGCAGCCAGCGCCGCACTGACGAGTCCTCCCTCAGAAAGCAGCTGTGCCCCCATTGTGCTGGGTGAATGACAGCGCTCTGCCAGGATGTCACGCTGACCCAAAGCGTTCCCGCTGTGTCCAATTGACCAATAAATCATGCCTTGTTCGGGGATGCTAGCCGGGTAATCGCTGCTCCCTAATGGGTGAGGTTTCATTTGGGGTAGATGTGAGGCTCACTGCCCGGGGGTGAGTGCTTTTCAGTGGTGCAAACTGGAAGAGGCTCTGAGCAGGGGCCAAGAGCATCCTGCAGCATCTCCCCTCCACGGCGGGGAGAATTGTCACCAACAATTAATCATGTTTTTGTTTGTTTGTTTGTTTGTTTTCCAAGAAATAACTATTTAGGTCAAATTTATGAACAGTTTTGGGAGGACTGAATTACTTTTTGGGGAGAATTTGCAATTTCCTTCTAAGAAACTGCTGAGATCTCCCTCTTAATTACTATTAGCAGCTCTGAGGATCCTTTGGGCAGGTTGAGACAATGTAGAAGAGACAGAAGTGAGACAAAATGTTTTCCAGGCAAAGATATAATTAGGGATTAGAGACACTGATCCTACTGCATAGTATAATTAGGAGATTATGGCGTGGCATTGGCCTGGATTAGACTTGACAGAAAAATCTCTACCCTGCTATATAAAACCTTCCAGGTTTTGAAATGGAAGCCTGTGAACAAAAGGTCTTCACTGTCTTAAACCCGTGTCCTACAGCAGCCCCACGCTGCTAAGGCTTGCATGTTGAGGAGTGAATGGAAACTTGTGTGGTCTCCTGGGTTAGAGGCAGAGAAACCTCTGATGGGAGGTGACCACCAGCTCCGTCTGCTGCTTCCCCTTCCCATCTGGGCCTCCTCTGGTGTCCCCAGCCCTCCCAGGCCAAGCCCTTCTCTGAGCCCCTCGTGGGTGTTGGCAGCACGGGGAAGTGGGCTTGAGGACCCCCTCCTCTGGCTTCTGGGCAGGTTCCTGCTGGGATCTCCCCTAGGGTTTAAGAAGAGGCTTGAAGGGCACCCGCCCCGCCCTCTCCAGCCCTGGGCATTGCGTGGGAGGGCAGAACCACTCCCCACACGGTAAGTGGGGCCAAGGAAGGCACCCCGTGGGCCGGTGGGCAGCGAGAGAGGGAGAAACCCCCCTGCATACAGCACTGCTATCTCAGAGCTCCGCATCAGCCAAGCCAGCCCCTAAATCAAATGAACACAAATAAAATTGTGAGAATCGGCTACACAAATTACATTCCCTTACCTCCTACCCTAAAGCACTTCTAAAATCAATAACTCCTCCCCCAAAATTAAATCATACCTCTAAATGGACCACCAGCAGGATAGGCTTGGTGTTCTCTCGGTACGTTAGTTGATTAATTCTTGCTAAAAGTCAATAAAACACTCCAGTGAAGCGTGCCCCAAATCAAGCAGTAAGACCAACGCTGCCATTCAACCGCAGTACTTCTGTGGTGCCCGGAGCTGTAGATTCCCCGAGGAGAAGAGGGGAGCGGAGAAACACAGTGCCCTCCCACAGCTCAGAGCACTTCACCAGGGGTTTCTTTGTCACACAGTATGTTCCCATGGCACCTTCTTCCGTTCCCATACCACTCTTTTCTTTTATCTAGTATTAATTCTTCTGCACAGAAGCCACCTCTTTAATGTGTTACATCTGTTAATTGTTCAGTATAGATTGTAAATGCAGTCAGCTCTGAGTACTTCACTTCCCTCATCATACACTCTCCAGCACACAGGTGGATAATAAAACAATAATCTGCATCTTATGGTCAATTAACAAGAATAAATTTGTGGATGAAACGCACGTGCGAAAAGCCCAGTGTGAGAAGGTCCTGCAGCTTCTGCAGGTCCATTTCCTGTTTCTCGTTCTGATGCTCAAAAATCCATGTATAGTAAAGTTTCCACAGCCTTCCCGTGTAACTGCCAGATAATAAGAGATGATCTGGACCAAATCAAAGGCTTCTTATACTTTGGAGAGCATTGATTTTAACAAGGTCATTTGTCTTTCTCTTGCTGTGCAATCACGGAATGAAAAATTGCAGAATTTACAGAAAATAGATAGTCATCAGCACATCATCTTGTCAGCCTATGATTTGTCTGGAGATGAACGACTGTCAGATTTCCTCTCTAGGAAGATAACCTGAACACTGTCTATGGTCTAGTAATTTTGCTAAACTTCCCAGCCCTCACACCAAGCCAAATATTCAGGATACTAAAATGAAGATATTTAAACATTTGATTTTAATTAAAAATTATTCCAGAGCATGTGCTTGGATTCTCAAATCAATCCTCTTTTAAGGCATTATTTGGAATTGTTTTGCAATTTTATCCATAATATGAACTAAATCTTTGTGATACACCATAGGCTTGTTAGTAGACGTAATTGTGTTCCCTCTGCATTGTATTTTCCTCGGTCGGGATTATTAACCCCTTGAGTACCTTACTTAGCCTTTTGCTATCTGTCAACTCAATTAAAAAGTTATTTGAAGTTGTAAGTAAAGAAGTAAAAGAAGATTTAGAACTATAAAAAGTAATCTGTATACTTCTATAAAAGCACTCATCTGGGGGATATTAAATGACTGCAATGTACAGTCAGGAATAAAAGGTAACACAGCAAATTGGAGCTGTCATTTCATCTCCCATTAAGAGATTAATTAATTTTCCTTTGACAGTGATAGCAGTTGAGCTTCAACATAACGACACATGATACAAAAGCATAAAAGCTTCTTTTAAAAGTGCATATGGATAGTCGTCTGCTGGGATCCTACAAAGTACAGTAGCTTTTTTCCCCCACATTTGGCCCAGCAGGACCATTAGGTGGTTCGTCAGAGGCCACAGAAAGGCTCAGGAGCTCCTGAAATTGAAGGGCATCCCGTGTTCCAGAGTGTTTTTTTGGTTTTGTAAGATGTTGAAGATCTTTCTGTTCCTAAAATACCTGCTTGCTTAGGGGGATTTTAAATGTGAGTCTTCTCACCTGTGTTTGGGATTAATTAACCCTCGAGAGAAAAAATTCTTCTTGTATATCTAATGAAATGACCTGAAAAGATCTGTATTTAAAAGAAAGCCTACCAACTGCGTGACAGCCTTGTTCTGTGTAATAATCCTGTCGCTGCTGTACGGTGGTTGCTTTGGGGTTCACCCAGAGCCCCTGGTGCAACTTGTTCCGCCAACGCCCCCAAAGATGCCGCTTGTGCTGCAGCGAGCCCCAGCTCACAGCTCAGCCACCCAGTTTAAGGGGCCTGACTTTACTTCTAGGAACTGGGATGAGTTTCTCTGGCGGTCCACTCTGGTTTTCCAGCAGATGGCAATAACCCATAATGGGTGAGCGGGAGGCGCGGGGGACTTGCGCACCAGTGGGGCAGGAGCCTCCCCAGCAGCCCTGCTAAATCCCGGCGGTGGGAGAGAGGGGAAAAGCAGGGAAGAGAGAGCAAGCCAATGAATAATAGATTACTAACATCTAGCCAGCTAGAAAGCGCATACACAGGAGAGGGGAAGAGTGCATAATTCATCTATAATTGCTCGGGGGGGGATTTTAAATAAAGAAGAGGCACGGGTTGCACATTCCCTTTGTTTCTTTTTCAAGTTTTCCAGCGGTGGAAGTGTGTTCTTGTTCACCCACCTGGGCCTTACAGCTCAAAGGTGACCCGGCTACCGTCCTGCCATCTGTCAGCTGATGCGGCTGGTCACACACGGGATGCCAAGGCGGGACTGAGGCATGACCTAAAAATGACTGTTGCCTGTAGTACTGCAGGGAAAAAGGGGTGAGTGTAGAGGATGGACCTTTAAGAAGACAGGGACAAAATCCTGGTACTGTCTTGTCGATGGCTACTTCATAGCTCCTGAAAATACTCTGGAGGAATTTCTGTCTTGTTATTCATGCTTAATCATCCTGCTCACTTTGCAAACCATCACATTCATGTGTTTTGTCACAACAAATGAAAACCTGTTTAACTTCCTTTGTTTCTCCAGAATAAACAAGGGAACAGGAGAAAACAACACAAGCTGGCTAACCTGGAGTCTATAAAGGATGTTTCCTTGGGAATCGAGCATGTTTGTGTCTAGAAGTGATGATTTTACGTGATAAACTTACACTCTGCCTTTGTCAAGATTAAACGCCTCCAAATTCTTACTGGCATTAGAGAAAGCAACCCAAATATAGAGCCATGCTCTCAGCTCAGAGGTCTCTTTGTGCCACCTCTCAAAGTCTAAAAAATGAAGCTCTTCTGGAGGAATAGCAAATGAGACAACGTGCCCTGGTTTTCTGTTCCTCGGGGGGAGGCTGGTCTATGCTGTAAAACTTGAGTGTTTATAACCGCTGTTGTTCCCCGGCTACCTGCGTAAAGCGCCTTTTGTCTTCTCCTCTTGCTACGCTCTTGGCCTCAGTGAAAGACTTTGGCAGCAATTATCATGTTCCAGTTTGTGTGAAAAACTTTCTCACTTTCTACTTTGTAACACTTCTGTATCACTGAACGTTCCCTTCTTTTTTTCTTTTCTTTCTTTTTATGAAAAAGCATAATTAGAAACTTTTGATCTGCATTCTCCTTACCGTGATGTTACATTTTTGCTATCGTGTTTCCAAAAATAAATTTTTTTCAATCGCTTAAAAAAAGACATAATAAAGTGAGAGGAATGGGCAATACCCACTCATAAAACATGCAGAAAAATACTGAGCTACTCTTAAAAGAAAAGGCAATCCTTCCATTTTTATGTCTCCCTTATCCTTTTCCACGAAGCAAATTAAAAGGGCTGAGGAAGATAATTGTTTTGGGTGGGTATGTGATTGAGATCCTAATAATAATGTAATTGAAACAGCAATAGTTGAAGACCTGCATCTATTTAAAAATAGTAACTTTTTATGATTTACTCACCACTTCATCAGCAGAACTCTTTTAACATCTGCTGGCACAACAGCTTCTCGGCCTCCACAGCAACGACCTATTTCATGATTATTTTTGAATTATTGTGTGTTCAGCACCTAATGAGACACTCAGTTTGTAGCATGCATAGAGGATGTGGTCCAGGTTACCAGCTCTGCGTTTAGTTTACTATTCTGTTATGATGAAGCTGATGCAGGTGGGTGAGCGCTAGCGTGTCATTCAGTGCTGGATGGACTGGCACAAAAAACTGCAGTTTGAGAGACCTGCTCAAAAGTAACTATCTTGCGCTGTATTTTCTGACCAAGAGACAAGATGCCTATAAATACTGTGGGGTTTTTTAATGATAACTTGTGATTGTCAATGCAGTAAATAATTTCCATTAAACAAGAGTAGGAATGGATGATATATTTCCCGGTGAATAGTAAAATCACAACAAATACGGTCTCATTCATTCAAAACCTTCATAGATTTGATCTGAATGCATTTGAATGATGCTGCCTAGGGAGAGCAAAGGAAAAGCAATGTCACTGTATTCCCATCACGGAGCTGGGGGAGGGGGCCGCCGCTCTTTGAACGTTCACTCTCAGACTGAAAGATGCAGGTTCAGCGTCTGCTTGAGGGGATTTAAGCCCCCTCCGCCACCTCTTTCTTGGTCCTTCATCGCTAACCGCCATGCCATTAAATATTCTGGGGTGCTTGCAATCCTGTTGCTGCTGTTCCACTCAGCATTAATAATTAAATTTTCACTGGCAGAGCGACTGGGCTTCAGATATCTTCCATCCTCGAGGAGTGCTCCAGGCTGACAAGCATTCACGTCCTTTGTTGAAATGACTGGTCGTATATTTTCCACACCCCAGAACGGTCCCAGCCAGAGGGGCGGAATGTGCCCCGCTTTGCAGTGACTGTCTCATGGATAGGATGCTAATCTGGAGGAGACGGTAAACATGATTTTAAATCCAGTTTCTGCTTCATTTGAACTAAACTACAAGGTCTTTGTCTTGCCATTAAAACTCTCACATTTAAATTTGTTTTGACCCAAGTCGGGGCCTGTTTTTAATTTTGTTTTCTCCCTTACTTTTTTTGTCTCGGCAGGAAGCCTGAGAACTCTCCCTCCCTTTTCCTTAATTGCAAACATAATGATAACAAAACTCTGAGCCAGCGAACACCTCTCACTTGGCTTTGGAGTTTATTCATCCCTGAGGTATAGCTATTATTTCGTAATTGGAAGCACCTTCTAGGTATTCTTTTATCAGTACTATAATAGATACTTACAGCTCTGCTAATACTTCCTTGTGAACCTGCCTTGGTGTTAATAGCTTTTATCTCGGCTCAGCTGTTTGCAACAGCTCTGGGGCTCCTCCCTTCCAGGACATAGTTTCATCCTGACCGAAACCATCGTCCTACACAGCGTCACTCCGGCGCTGGGGCAGACAGGTGCTGCACCATATTTCCTCCCACTCTGCAGGAAGAGAGCATGAGTTATGTAAAACAGCGGATGGAGCGCACATATTATGTACTGCTGAAGTCACGACCGAGTATGCAAAAGGCTTCTAGACTTTCTAATTAGGAATTGAGCTAATTAGAAATGGCTAAAATAGCCATGTATTGGACGTGTTTTTATTTCACGGGCTTCAAAGGAGATACACGCCTCTCCCCCTTCCAAAAATGTTTATATTTGTCATCAACATTTTCACTAAAAGATGTATTTATTTTATTTATTTATTTATTAGATTGAAACCTGACTTTTCAAATGAAGTCTATGATTACAGGAATCAAAGGTTTTGATGAAAAATAAGAGTTCGGTGATTGGCTTAATGACAGCGACACAGGTCAGAAGTTTTCACGAAGGCTTTAGGGAGTGCCAGCGCAGTGAATGGCTGAGCCCGGGCGAAAAGGCATTAGCCAACAGCTACGGTGGAGAGGTGCAACGCAGTGCCACAGCTAACACAGTCTTTCATTTCCCCCTTTCTTTATCACAGAGCAATTGTAAAGTCAACATGTGATCTACCTGAAACATTCCAGTGCATCCTTCACATCAGCTTGGTGTGTAAATCTGTGCTGGTCCAGCCAAATACTACAAATTTCCATTCTTTCAAATCCATTTTACTATTTAAAAAAACATATACAAATAACGAAGACCCAGCCAATCCCTTTTTATGAGTTTCTCCCATGGTTTGCTTTCTAGTGAAAAACTTGAATGACTCATTTCTTGCTAGAAGCAGCTGAGACAACAGAACTAAGGGCAGCGTTGGCTGTGTCACCTACAGCGTTATTGCTTCGCCAGCCTTAGAGCAATGAAATACTTTGTAGGGGTTTCTTTTCCTTTTTCAATGGAAAACAATTGGGCAAACAGAAAGAGCAAGGAAAATCAGCACAGAAACTTGCAGGAAAGCAAACATAAGACAAAATGAGGATTCGGATTCCTGAAGATACCTCTATTTGAAGAAGGAGCAACGGGATTGGAAAGGGTTTGGTCCCTGAACTCCAGTGACTCCTTGGGAATGGCTGTGATATGCTGAAATTACAAAGAACTTTGAGCCAGCACATAGTTTCCTTCATACCAGCCCACTCAGGGACTTGAAATAACTTTTTTGTCAGAAGCAAAACACAGAACTGGAAGAAAGAAACACAGCATGTCATGGAAATGTCATAACCTTCTACCTGACTCCTTCTGCGGTAGCTATTGGCACAAAAGGTTTGTTTTCTGTCTTAGGGAGCAGAATTAAACAGAGAAGAGCTGGTGCAGGGGCTATAATGGAACAGAGGAACTGGAGAAGGAAGAATAAAAGGTGGCATCTGTACTAGTAAATTAAACATGGTCACAGGCACTGGAACTTGATCATCTGTACTGTAAAACTGTTACAACAGTCCTTCCCGTGGTTTTGGTCAGAGGCTGGCTTGCCGTCTGCCACACACGTCCTGTGATGAGACCTTTCCCAATAGTAGTTTAGATGCGAACAGCAGATTTTGAAGAGTAAGAGCTCTATGGCTGTGAGCCCTTGTGGGCCGGTTGGCCTCACTGCCTGGGAGATGCTCAGGCCTGTTTAACTCCCTGGTGTAGGCACAGCCGTAGAGAATTCAGGGACCTTCACATCCTTCTTCCTTTGACATAAGCAACCAAGTCACATCTTTTCTCTAAATGTATCTAACAGCATCTTGAAACGAGTTAGATATTTCCTGATTCTAGTGCTCCATCTGAAGCCATTCAAAATCTCCACCCTCCTGATGGCAAAAAGCTTTAAAAAAAAACCCCAAACCAGCCAATTTGCATCCATTTTGCCTAGAGAGAAAAGCTCTCTTGGTGTTTTCCCTAATGTATTTACAGAAAGGGATCAAAATCCCTCTTCACCTTTGTTATGTTCAACTAAATGTGAAATATGGAAATGCTTAGGGAGCTTGTGGAAGATGGAGTGCACTGCTCACATATTTCAAATAGTCTCTTCCATGCTGAATGTTAAAAAAAAGTGTACTTTACCCTTGCTACTACTGGCTATTCCAATTCTTACTTCCGTTATGGTTAGAAAGCACCTCCTAATATCCAACTCACATCTATTCACCGCTCATATAGGAGAGCCACTCTGCACATAGAGCATTTCATGCAGCATCAGCTTGCCCAGTCCCACAGCCAGCCCTGGACACTACAGCTGTGCCTCTGCTAGTAAATAAAATAGGCTAAGGCTGTCCTCTGGCCCTGGTGAACTGGCGGCATCCGTCAGTTAAACTCCTTCACCCTCAAAACCAGAGTGGATGCATCCAAAGCGCCTAATGGGAACAGTCTCTGGTCCGTGCTAATTCTCAAACCGCTTGAACATGGAGAGACTCAGTTTGGCCAAAACCATGTGCCAAAACCATGCCGGGGAGCATGCGAACAATTTAACAGGGTGGGTGGCCCCGTTTGTTTCCCAGTACAGCCAATAGCCTGAGACTGGGATTTGCAAGAATGTTTACTGAGTTGAATATCACAGTTGCCAGATGAAATATTTTTCTGAATCACCGGGATCCATAGAGTGAAACCTTTTCCACCAGGATTGGTCTCTAGCTCTGTTGTCTTCAAGACCGACTCCATGGTGACCAAGCAACACCTTTAGGAGAAAATATCATGCTTATAGAACAAAAGATTTCAGAGAAAAATGGAAATATAACACACGTATGTCTATTTTTCTGAGGATAGGTAGGATTAAATTCACTTTAGGCAGCTGAAAATTAAAATTCTAATTCAATTTTCTCATGAATTTGTCTAATTCTTTTGAATATGAAAATTTTGGCATTCACCAATTCCAGTAGCAATAATTTCCTCTTTAACTACATCAACAGACTCTAGGGTGCAATTGTTCTGATCACATTGGGGCGCCCACTTTAAGATGAGAGGAATTATTCTCCAGACCCCTTTGACTGTAACAAATACAACTCCACTGATTCTCAAGGGAGCTTAGACATCTACCTTTGATGTAGATACATGCTAATAGACACCCAAAAAACTTGGGCAGGATGACTCGCTTCCCTGACTTTTAGCTATACCTGTTAAGTAGAGGTGGACCCCACCCAGTCTATCGGTTTCTGCTGTTCCTCAGAAATAGCATTCAGTATAAACTGGACAGCCTCACATAACTTCACTTTGACGGTCCACTGGGAACTTTATTGGACCTTGAGAAGCCTCCGCAGTTGCATGGGATTACCAACGCGCAGTATGAGTTTGAACTTCCAGTTTCAGAGCGCTCGGGAGCGAGCACGTTGCTCGCTGAGCCCTTGCACTGGGGCGAATTCTGAACTTGTGTGATTTGGGGAACCAGAAAGTCCCTCGTGTATCTTCTCTAAGCCTGAATTTTGTGCAGTATAATAATGAATATGAATAAAACATTGAACATACAAGGTTTTATTTCATTCTTTTTGAACAGCTATGTAATATCTTCATATTTCCTTCGGTTCTGCTTATCAGTGGTTCATAAACACTTTTCATTAGACAAAAGATAAGCTACTTCTTAGAAATAAAAGACACTGCTGCAGGACCCTCCTTGATTCTCCAAGGTATAAGTGGACATTGACACTGTGCTTTTTGACTATCAATACCTCTCAATATAGCTTTATCCCAGGAAAGGGGTATTGTTGTTGAAAGGATTAATTGTGCTTTCTGTATGTTTTGTCTGTTAGCTCAAACCATGGAGAGATAAAGACAGGACTAGTTGTGCAGAGCTGACTAAAATTTACCTTAGGCAAAGGTCTTAATTCAAGGTGGCACAGAGAAATGTCCTCCTTCACCCGTTGCCTGCTTTAGCCACTCAGCCAGAAAATTATTTGGTACCTTTCTCCACTGCTAATTCTGTGCTGTGACTCAGAGGTATCTTTTCATGCTCAACATAGAAGTGACACCGTTTGGAATACTACGCTCAAGAGAAAAGCGATAAACAATTTAACTTCGTAGGTAACTAGTGACCCTGGTCTTGGCAAGAGCGGAATTAAAGGATCTGTTTCACCAAAACAAGTATTACTTTGTTCTTTGGTAATGCTTACAATCAGACAGCTGTAAAAAATTGTTCTTTACTTGCAAACTGAGACTGCTAATACAAACAATAGGCACATTTGAATTTTTGTCACAGCTTCCATTGGATGATCTCAGAGATACAAATCCTGAACACCACAACGTCCATGTGGCAAATGAATAGAACAAAGTAAAAAAGCATGCGTTGACCACAGTCCATCCTGGCTAATACGATTTACAAAAAATCATCTGCTGGCAAGATGGAAAAATCTTATAAATTCCTCCCTGATTTTTCACAGTAAAACAAATTATCTTCTCTGAACTGCGGATAAAAGTTCCTCCTTAAGGCAGAGAACATTCCTTTGTAGTGTCATGGTGAAAGAAGTTCTTCACTGAACTTCTGAGAAATCTGGGTTCCTTTTTCTATATTCTTTACTTTCTTTGTTCCCTTTTCAATTGATTTTCCTTATAATGCGCAGTTATATAAATAAAAATGGCTCATCTGTTAGTTGAGTCAGGAGATGGGGAGTAAATTGACAAGTTCATGCAAAAAGCCCACAGTATCTGCACTTCATTAAAAAGTGCTTTTGTAGTAGTGAGAAAGAACAGAAAGGAGGAATTGATTGTATGTATCTGTGTAGGCGGTGAAAGTATTTTTAGATAGAGGTGAGAGGCTAGAAGCTGTCAAAAACCTGAGAGTAGGAGCAGAGTAGACAGGAGAGGCCCCAGGTAACGTGCTTTTACATCAGGCAAGTTGAACCATTTTATAAAACACAGTTGTAAGTAGTATTTGAAGTAAAATAAAAATATTTTCGATTTATATAAGAACTGTTTGCTTAATTAAGTGCGTTTATTAGTCTAATTCAGAATAGTTTCTCTAATGCATATCACTTCTGACGACCAATGTCCTGGTTTGAGGTAAAACCGACCACAGAGAACAAGTCTCTGAAAAAAGGAGTCAAAACCCAAGGAGACAGCAAAATGAGCAAAGTGGATATTTGCAGTGTCTGCCTGTTAGATGTGAGAAAGCTTTTTGTATTTGCCTTCGCAGTCATTTCCGAAAGAAAGAATCAACGTAGTTCATGATGAGATTAGTCTGTTCGGCAAGGGGGGGTGGCAAACAAGGAATAAACAACCCGGATTTAATACCGATCGCGTTTTAAGCAGCGCATTTCTGTTGGTTACCTAACATCAGTCCCGGCGTTATGAGTAACAGGACAGCAACATCCAATCTCGGATACGCTGTTCAAATTAATTAAAACACGACACGCATCTAGAATTACTGCGACTGAGGCATAAAATAAGGGACAGCTGAACTTGTAGAGATCTGAAACAGAGAACTCAGAGAAAAAAAACAGCAAAAAAGTAAAATGGGGTTTTGCCCTTCAAATTTAATAGGCTCAGACTATTACACACATGACCCTGGTCTTTCAAAACTTTGAATCTAAGGAGAGAAAACATCCTTTCTATGTCTGATTCAAACACCAAAAATGGATTTTCCCAAGACTGGATTTTCAGAACTATGAAACTTGTTTTCTATGGATTTGTGGTTTACGATAGATTTTAAGTATTGGGTCAACTTTTTCTCCATGGTTGCAGCATTTATAATGTCACTTTCTTATGTGGCTTCTGCTGCACCTCTGTACGGCTGCCTGCTTTCACAAAACCTGTGGGAGCTTAATTACCTCTGAGACAACTCCCTTTTGGCAAACATCGTTAAATTCGGACAAAGGTTTTGAAAGTCTGGCGTAACAGGACAGACAGACACAGTTCAAACACTGACTTTTCATACCGAAGCAGTTTACAAAGACAGAGGTGGATGTCTTTGTGTGTGAGTTAAGATATAAAACATTCAGAATGCAATGGATACATGAATTAAGATTCCTGTAGTTTCTACCACAGCTCACGTAAACTACATAAAGCAATTGCAGTTGGCAATTTTTTCCATCTGAGATTCGTGAGGTCACTACGTGTACTGGATCTTTCCACCTAACATATACGTGTAGCCCCATCTGAGGTGTCAGTACAACAGCCATCCTACATCTCCAGCAAAGACAAGTCACGGTGCGTAAAGGTTGCAAACTCTGGCTCTTTCTACTCCAGTGAAAGGATCAAGAAATCCTTCGTAGGCAGAATACGCAACTGATGCTAAAATTGGAACTTGGGCTGGACAGTTTATTTGTAATGTGGAATCTTTCATGACTGCACTTGGGCAGGGACACAAAATTACATATCTTCTGGCACCTTCAGCTCTATTATGCACGTTGATATTATGTGGGACCATTGGTTCAACACTGACTCAGAGGGAAGAGTGCCTCAGACTGAATCACTAATGCCATATCCTGCAGCACTCCAGTGAAGCCTTGGCAGAAAGGAAGGATAATTACAATGTGGTTACTATGACTGATTTTTGAGATGCTTTTATGTATACCTCAGGCATGTCAGTAGGTACAATGCAGTCAGCTTGCTCAGAAATACCCAACAGTCCTAAATATACTATATTCTACCACAAAACTGGGCATACAGATAGAATCCTATTAGACAAAAACATCCAACTGGACACCATACCCTGAACCGCTCTGTATCTTTTTCACATAATTTACAAAAGAATAAGTATGAATACAAAACTACTGTCCTTTTACATGTTTCCTCTGCCTCTTAATGATAAATAATGGACACCTATATGCAAGATGTTGTTTCCCTTACAACAGAAATGCTAGTCTCTAGTCTGTGTCTCCAGACTCCGTGAATAACTGCTGAATGAGTAGGTGTGACAGTGCTATCGGCCTTACAGCATCAACAGAATATTAATAACGACGTTTTCTGGACAGACAGCCCAAAGTCAAATGATCCTTGGTGTCAAGGGGACATTTTCGCAGGTATTCAGGCTAAGATACACAGAAGCAAAGCTTTAAGATATTTGCAGTGTTTGCTCCTTGTCATGCATGTTGGCACATACCACCTGATACGAGGCATCGAGGAAATACCGATATTGGAAATATCATTCAATATGAAAATGTGTCCACATGTTCAGTTATACCTATTGACGCTATTTTTATATTTTCCTTAAACAGAGTCTTTGTTTCACTCTTTCTCTCGCTTGCCCTCCTCAGGTCCCTTCCCACTGCCTTTCTTTCCCTTCAGCAAACCTGTTCTTCCCACCTTTTGAGGATTTTACCCTCTCCTTCCTTCTTCCGTGTGTGAAAATAATCAAAGAAAAAGTTAGGGCCAACATTAGTCTTGATTAGATGAACAGAGCGCCGGCAGCGTACACATTGCAGCGCCATTGTTTCGGGATGTTTGCAGATCCATTCAGGTACCGCTGTATCAGTTACACCCAGTTCATGCTTTCAAGGTTATCTTTGCAACCGTGAAGACTGGACACCATTTTTTAAAGAGAAAGATAAGATTACTTACAGTTTGAAAACGCTGTGAAGGCCACACAAATGTTCCCAAACTGCATGTTTGACAACTTTTACTAATATAATAAGAGATACGAAGCAAGTTAACTCGGAATAACTGAACAGGACTATTGGTTATTATTTCTTTTTGGTCATACTGTTTAAAAATTGTGGTTTCTTCAGTTGTCAGCTATTGAAACACTCAGCCAAGCCCCCAGTTGCTGCGAGGAATCATAGAATGGTTTAGGTTGGAAGGGACCTTAAAGA
>RSEF01000002.1:18800114-18811705 GCA_003993805.1 Himantopus leucocephalus
ATTCAGACACTGGAGTCTTCTAAAAGTGCAATCTTCCCAAGCATTAGAAGAGAAGTTAGTCCTGTGTTGCTCAAACCAGGACAGGGAAGCATCTCATGAGGCCTCGCTCCACCAGCCCAGAGAGCTGCAGTGAGGGTCATGTTCTTTAAAGCGAGTGATGAAGGAAAGGTGATTGAAATCCTCCTCATGCAAAAGGTCTTTCTTACCGTGAGAAGTTGTCAGGTGAATGTCAAGGGATGGCTTGTTCAAGGTGCACTGAAGAGAAGATGTCAGACAGTTGATGGCTCAGGGCTGACCCTTCAGCAGCGGGTGGCCACAGCTCTCACTGCATGGACCTGCAAAGGCCTTGTGTGGTCATCATCGCCCTCCTGTAGTGACCTTCTTCACACTTCTGTCATCATCTCTGTCAACTACTAATGGAAGTACCTCTTGGTAACATTAGTGTCAAGAAGTGAAAGAATCTGGTCCGTTTTTCTGCCCTTTTCAGTGTGAGATTTAGTTTGGCGGACTCTTAAGGAAACTTTGGGTTGTAAACTGAACAAGCCACCCTCTCATGGTCATCACAGCTTTCCTCACGTAGTAAAAGTGATAGTACTCACCCTTCTTGCAGAAGTGCCAATGTGAACAAGATCAACAGCCGTAAAAAAGTGTATCTGGAGCTCCCTTTGGTTTCCTGTAGATAAATGCCGTCCTCCTGAAGGAAAGCTCTTAATGTTCCTCTGAATGCAGTCAGAAATGGAAGAGAGACAGGAGCAAAACTCTTCTAACTAGATTTTGATCCCAGGACGTGCAAGGTCAAGCTTGACTGTTCCTCTGAAACAATTCTGAAATAAAAGGGTTTTTTTTTCATTAAATGCTAAGTTTGTATGAGAGGCTTTGCTGCAGTAACTTTGTTTCAAAGGATATTAAGCTCAAGTTGCCCACAAAAAAAGCACAGTGCAGGGGAGCTTTAGCTTTGAAAGCTGTTTTTTGGTGTTTTTTTTTTTCTGAGAGCTACTTCTTGGTGCAGCAGTGGTTCGAGGCTTACCTGCTGTTAGTTGCACCACTGTTGAGTCAGGAGAGTTACAGAATAAACTTGCCTAAATGAGGCAGAATTTCTTTCTCAGCTAAACATACACGGGTCAGATAAATATGTTCTTATTTCCTCCTTTTCCTAGGAATTTTCCTCTGGCAAAATTGAATGTTTCAATGGACACTGTTTAAGATCAAGGAGAAAAACCATGCCACCCTGTTCAGACTCTAGCTTTAACAAAAGCATGGAAATATTAAGTGAAAATGTCAACCGAAGACACTTTATGAGGTATTGTATTTCTAGATGTCCAATCTCTGTTCAATTTATAGAATGAAAAGGAAAAGTGAAAGTATGCACAATGAGTCACATCATGATAAATCTACAGCTAAAAATCTGCGGGGGAATACAGTTATGTTAATGTCAGTGCCAGTATCTTAGGACTAGAATCACTCTTACTGAAAATCTTCTGCTTTTGTAAAAACCATGCGTATTTTCCCAACTCCTTTGAGGTCTCTCCTCTACTTTGGTTCCTGAGATATTATTTGCCCTATTGAGACTTCAAGATTAGCAGGTTAGGAAATGTCTGTCCTTATAAAACTGTGTGTTTATGGTACGCAGCAGACTTGAGATCTGAATCCTCCTTGTGGTCCACAGGCTTTTCTTTGCATGACGTGGAGCACCGGTTTATAAACTTGGTGAAGTTCCCCAGTCTTGAGGGGGAACTATACAATGCAATATAGTATGATATGTTATGATATTTCTATACAATAATTCTAATACAGTAATTCTTTTCTCCTTTCCTCTGTCCTCTTTCTTAATGTAGGCAGTTGGCAAAGCCAAAATCAGACCAAAAAAAAGAAGAATATAAAGAAGGTAAGTAGCAGTAATTCCTTAGGATTCCTTTTTAGCCTGGTTTCTGAGAAGGATTGCATTGGGTCACTCTGTCTGTTTGTCACTTGGCCCCCAAAACTTCTGAACTCATCAGCCAAATTCAGCTGAAGTTGTGGGAATAGGTATCTCAAGGATAGTGAATTTCCTATGAGTTTTATGAAAAGAGGTAGGTGCAAATAGGAGGATATGCTATCAATTCCTTGCAGGCTTGGGGAGAACGCAGTGTGAATTCCAGCCTGCTCTTAGGCAGCAGAGAATCTGTGCCTTAGGTTGGGTTTCTTTGTGACATGACTTTTCTGGAGTCTGCAGGACACAACATAATTGAAAATTGTTCTTGTAAATAGGAGGGAATACTGGAGTATTATAAATTATAATATATGTGCGTTAAGAAGTAATTCAGTCATGAGACGCACAAACCCACTGACATTGGGAAGGTGTTGCTGAAGTTCAGCGGTTTTCCTTGGAACCGAATCGCCGTGCTGAGTACACAAGCAGGCTTGGTGCCGTGAGGCTGCTTGCTGGCAGCTGGGAAAATCCGTCAGTTCCAGGCAGTGTCCTGCCAGCCACGGGCTGAACATGGGAAGGGGCCTGAAATGCACTTTGTGTGTAGTAATTCAGGTTCTAATTGTGCATTGTAAATTGTTATTTACTGAGCTCAAACTTAGTTTTATAGTTGGTGATGATGAGATCAAAGCATAGCTGTGTTTATACTAACACAGTGATGTATCTGCTACGCTCTCACTGAACCTCTCAACTGTTTTAATGATAGTGCAAGTAACGAACTCATGGCAAAGGATGCTGTGTGGTAAATACTGGGCAGATCTTTTTTGAAAGCAGGCAAGTGTTTGAGTTATTGGGTATTTGGGAGTTTATCTTGAAGCATTTCTTATCTTCTAGAGCTTTTATGTCATGATGCAGAATATGAAAGTGATGCATGCTTAAACAGTGTACTAAAACCATGCATCTTAAGAAGAGACTTCCCACATAAACAATTTTCTGTTGAAAAAACTATTAGATACAATTTTACATGAATGGAGTAAAAACATCTTAGAGAGATATATTTGTTGTTTTCACTTTTCCGGAAAGAAGTAACTGGAATAAACTTGCCTCCTGCATGGAACAAAAGTTGCGTGTTTGGTTTCATCAGATTGGCTTTCCAGTCTGTTAAAAAGTTGCTATACAAATCATGCTTTTAAGTAGGTAGTTTAAACATAAGTCATTTAAGTTGAATGCTGTGGTCATGACAATAACTTTAAAGTATTTAAAGAAAAAATCAATCCACTGCAGATTTTTTTATGTTTTACTAGAGCAACAGTGAAATAAAGGGAATAACATATTTTCTGTCTCAAAATATTTTATATATTAATGCGTTTTAGTCACCAGAACACTGAAGACCAGAGCTGATGCAAAAGCTGCAGAACAAGTCCGTGAAGAAAATGGGGATTTGGAGGTCCGGCGAAGCTGCAGACTTCCACAAAGTCATTACAGCGCTACAAATCAATCTGTTTTGTTTGACAAACTTATAACAAAGTAAGTGGGGTTTTTTCATCATCTTGCAAAGCTACTAAAATAAGCCTTATTCGCAAGCCTTTGTGCTATGGCATAATATCGGCTAGGGACTTTCTCCTTCTTCTGACAACAGAGAAAGGTGGTGTTATTCCTGGCAGCAAGGGCTAAATGTGCTCAGTGGTTAGGCTGAGACTTCCCTACATGCCCTTACGTATATGATATGTTCTTGTGATAACTGCGAGGCTGCAGGTGCCCTCTGTGGTAGAGTTCCACCAGGGTCACATGGCTTGAAACTCACGGGACGTTGTTACCAACCTCTGCTAACGTTCCTTTGCCATTGATCAAGTAGGGTCTCCTCTTCCTCTGCCTGCACCGCTGTGTCCGGTAATTATTGTTGATATATTGATTTATGTAAGGCACGGGCCTTTGTACTTCGCAGCCAAGCTGTTTAACCCGAGTTTTTTGGAAATAAGTGCTTGTGGCGGTTTAAGACTTCCAGGTCTGAGAGTGTGTGCGGGAGGATGTGTTTGGAGGGTGCCTCATGTGTAATGAATTTGGGTGCAGCCAATATTTAAATTGGCCGCTGGTGTCTTCATTTTGGGATTGGCAGTTGCAGAAAGATCTACATACTAGAGCATCTTTTACGTATGGGCTGGGTGGGTTTATGTGTTGTCTTGTGAACCAAAAGGATCACTTTACATTGTGACTTTTGGTAGCTTTAACTTGCCCTCTAAATCAATTTTCTTAGCATCAGAAGCACCTTCATTTTTAATTAACTTTTCCTCCATGCTTATGAATATTTTTACAATGCTCGGTTGAGTTAAGATACTGAGGAAAGTTGGATGCAGCCAGAGTGAAGTAGTCCTAGTGTTTCTGCCTGTCTGTCCATGGCTTAATTCTCTTTGTGAAGCCCAAATTGACATTGTTTTCTGAAAGGTTTGCAAAGTGTAACAGCAGTGGGATGTTTTTTCCAGCATATATAGTCATGGAAAACTAACATGGAACTTAAATTACAGTTAAGAGAAGAATAAGCGACCCATTGTTTGAGGAAGGATGTGAACTAAAAATGACTGAATGCTACCATGCAGAGCAACTTAAGTGCTATTAAAAACTGTCATATTTTTTTTGTTTTCTTACTATGATCTTCAGAATTCTTTTCTTCCTACTAAAACAGATTATTTTTTTTTACTGTGTTCCGTGAGAGGGGAAAATAAGCCTGAAAACAGTGTACATTTGCAAATCCTCAAATGCTTGTTCTTAAATCACTATAAAAAAAGTAAACATTTGACCTAATTTTTAAGTAGTGTTTAAAAACTTGGCTGAGTGTCAATGACTCTTGCTTTGTGCATACTATACTAAAATGTCATACTGATTATGTGTACTGTTTTACATGGGGTTTTTTTGTACCTGCCTATCTTTGCTCTTATATGTCAACTTTTTATCTTAGTACTGCAGAAGCAGTCTTGCAAAAAATGGATGACATGGAGAAGATGCGTAGACGGCGAATGATGGACGACCTTGGGGTGTTCCATGATGCAGAAGAAGTAGATACTAATTTATTTTACTATTTTTGTATAAGTAGTGTATTTCACAAAGGGAAATTATTTAGTTGTTATTTTAATTTACCAAAGAATAGCGTAGTCTAACATTTGGTTTTGCTTTCTAATTGTAATTTAACATCATGACATGTTATGGTCATGCTATAGATGCGCTCCAAGGGTGGAGGGAGTATCTTCTTCAGAAGACATGAAATAGCAGTGATGTGCTGAAATATATGTCTTATACTACGCTTTCTGAATTGCCTTATGATTTTTGAATGGACACTGTTTACAAACAGCTGTTTCAGGGCTAGGGTTTTCACTTCAAATCTTACTAAAAACTGAATTTGTTGATGTCTGCTTTATCTATGTTTGTTCTTGTGCCAGCCTTGCCTGTGAGCTTAAGTAGTCTTCTGTCCGTAGAGGAACTTATGTTAAAATTATATGCAGCAATCATATTTCCTCTGTTAGTTTTGCTCTATTAAATTAAGTTCTTCTACTGCCCTTTTGAATGACAGGCCCTTCATTTTTTTTAAACATCTTCACAGACTGCTTTCATAGTTTTTTGTTTAGATCTGAATTCCTTTTTTTCATTTTTTTAATGAAACCAAAATTGTCCATAGTACTTTGTATAGTATCTCTCAAATGCCCGTATGATTTTTTTTTTTTTGTCTGCTAGGAATTGCTTTTTCCTGGGTTCTGCCACACTCTTGGATTATTAACCTATGATTAATTGATACACTTGTTTTTGTATCTGGATAAGTATTTAACTATCACATGTACTAAACCGTATTTTAGAGCAGAAATTCCTGTTACTAATCCTGGGTGCCAGAATGATGTTCCTGNGAAATTCCTGTTACTAATCCTGGGTGCCAGAATGATGTTCCTGTTCTCTCCTCCTGTACCTTAATTTAATCTTTTGTGTATATGGAGTGCATTGATAAGGTTACTATATAGGCACCAAATATGCCCATGTCAGGTTTTCCACGTATGTGACTGATCTTTCTTGTTTCTTTTAATTAGGAAAACCTCGATAGGTACTCCCGAGGAAAGAAAGAAGTCCAAAGAGCTGACAAAGAAATAGTTGATAATCAAGGTGGCATTGTAGGTTAGTTGTGTTTTAAATTTTCTTTACTATGCTCTACCCAAAAGCCATGTCTTAAACAATTGAGGCAAGCTGAACTACTAGGTATTTTTCATCTAGTAAAAAAACCTGTATTGCTGTTGATGTTACAAGCCATAATCATGGACTCTAGGGCTGTACTGTAGTGAGCTCAGAACAGGTATTCAGAGAAAAAAAAAAATATTGGTGCTCTTCCAAAACGCTTACAAGATAAAAGGCAACAGATGGCCGTGGACAGGTGGGAATACAAAGAAATGGACGGTATTACTCAGAATGAGAAAGAGCGATCTCGCTACAGCAGGAGCATGACAGTTTTCACGATTCTGAGCAGCACGGTGAGAATTTTCAAGACGTAAGGTAGGCTGTCAGATGTGTGTGGAAAGCTCCTCCTGAGCATGAAGATCAGCAGGGGAGAAGAGAGTGTTGTTCTTTTTTGTGTTTAGCAGGTATCAGTGGAAGCTGCTGTCGGGGCCTGTAATTAGGAGCTGTCATCCCCGTACTCAGTGGGAAATAACATGAGGAATAAGGTTAAATTGTAAAAGGCCATATTAACTTTATGCTTGAAGTGAGAGGGGAAAACTTTTAAGGAGAATGATAGTTGTGATTGAGGCAGTCAGTCCAACAATCCTCGATCCTCCGTAGGAGCTTTCTGGGTGGAAGAGAATGGAGCAAGATTGTACTTAAGGACAAAAAAGGATGTGGTGGTAGCTGAGCCCATCAGTGTTAGATTTTGTGATAGACCTCCTCTGCACACCCACAACAGAGCTCAGAGAGACAATGGCAGGGGGGGAAGCCAAATAATGCCCTGCCAGGCTACCCCCAGGCCCATCCCAGGGCCATCAGCCCATCAAAGCCCTATCTGCACAAGCCCAGAGGAGCACAATGGCAGGTAGGGACCCAAGTCAAGGACTCAAATCAAGGAGGAACAGCCATNAGGACTCAATCAAGGAGGAACAGCCACCTTGTCTGGGCTCCTCCCAGGGCTGTCCCAGCAGAGCCATCAGCCCCAGTGTCCAGGTGTGAAACCCATCTGGATGAGTCAGGAGTGGCTCTCCAGATCACCTTTTGGACTAAGGGGTTACCGCCTAGGGGTGGGACATACTGTGGGATGCTGGGGAAAAGCAGTTCACGCAGGACTTCTTATGGGATCTTTAGGGCAGAAACCAAAGGCAGGACAAGGGAGGGGTTTAGGTGAGTTTGGGAGGAACAAGAGTGGGAAAATAGAAGGGCGAGGAGGTAAAAAGAGTTGGTCACATGTAAATAGTTTGCTGGTCAGTATGCTTGACTGACTGCCCTGCGCCTGATCACCTGTGTGACCATCAGAACTTGAATAAGAGGTGATTTATGCAATACCCAATGAGAGGTGAGGGCAGTATCTCATGTGTGATACACAGACTGTGTAAGGCTTCACCAGTGGCAATGGAGACCTACAAAAAGGTTCAAGCTAGATGTCCAGTTGTTAATGAGCGGTGGGGTGGTCTTGTTCCTCATCATGAACAGGGCAGAGACCGGTCCTGTTGTTAGGCCTGTTGTTAGTTCAGACCCAGCCTGTGGTTCCCAGGTGCACACCTCGGTGATCAGACCTCCTTGTAGAGCAGTGAGAGAACACCTGGAGCCACAGGAGGAGTCCAGCCAGAGGCTGACCTAAAGAAACCAAGGTAGGGCAAGGCATTAACGAGAAGAAATGTGATCAGGTGTGCCAGGGGGGTTGGACTGGTAAGGGAGAAGGACAGCTGGCTCATCATTTGGAGATCTAGTTAGGAAAATATCAACTCAAGGCTTTAAGAAGAGATGGTTTAATACAAGGCCATGGGCAGTCTAGAGGGAGAAGCTACAGGGCTTGGTTCAAGTGTGTGCGTCTCAGGGTGCTGGGTAGGAGAGACTTGTTAAAGTAATTATAAATAGTATGTTGAATGGGAAATAAGAGTATGGGGCAATTCATTTGTGATCAAAGTGAAAAATCTGGAATTTTAAATTAGGAAAAAACTAAAATATACTTTTATAATGGAAAGCATGCCAGGAAGGAGTGGGGAAAGTGTGTCGGTGTAAAGAAGATGAGTGGAGTGAGGGGAAGGACTAGAGGAGCAGAAAAGCAGAGAAGTTCATGCCTTTGTGACAGGAGTGTTGGAGTACCAAGGACTGGGAATGGTAGTGATGCCAAAATAATTTTTCAGTTTTCCATGTGCTCTCTATATATCTTGTGTAACTTATCTTGCATTCAGAAAGCAGTATGACCTTTTGGGGGGAAGAAAAAAATGGGTAGCACGTTCCAAGGAGTAAAATTTACTTAATTTTAGTGAGCAGGTAGGTGAACAGAGCACGTACGTTTCTCACCTGGTGTCCAGCTATTAATGTGAAAGGGTATTATTAAGAACCCTCTAGATAATTATACTCTGTTTTTTGCATTCCTGCTATCTTTCATGAAAAAACTTCAGTTACTTTACAGAAGCTAATGGCATAAACTGTATGCATTTGACATTATTTTCTGATTGGGGAAGTCCAAACCTGTGATTTGCCGTTTATTGCTCATGTAATCTGTGGTGGAGCTAGATTACCATGCTTACCATTACCACTATAGAGTATTAAAAACATTTCTTTGAAACACTTTCTCAAAATAACAAGAAATGACTTTCTGAAATAGTGGTTTTCATAGGAACTGCATCTTAGCTAAGCAAGATGACAGAATTGTTGTTAGTAAGACTGATGAGAAGTCACCCAGCAATTTCAGTGAGGACAGAACAGTATCTATATGTACATTCCTCTGTGTTTTGTAATTTTTGGAATGTGTCTTGCATAAATTGGTCTTAATACTTTGTAGGTTTTCAGATCTATTGTGTCATTAACATGAAGGTAATAGTAAAACCTATAGGCATCTGTGTAGTGCGTTTTGAATTTAATATAATTTGCAACAGTACTTAAACAGTGTAATGTTATGTTGCTGCATGGCAGTTTCATCAGAAGAAAGTGAAGAGAAAGAAGATGATGATGGTGAAGACACTCGAAAGCGTTACGACTTTCGACAGAGGAAGACTGTTGAGCGCTATCAAGCACCATTGGAAAGTAGGTTATATGCACAGTTTCCCTTAAGAGCTAATTTCTTGCATATAATTGAGATACTTTTTAAAATGAAAATATATACACACACTGAACTTCTATTGAAATTTCTTACCTTCATTCTACAAGTAAGTTTTATTAAATGCATGTATCCTGTGCACGTTATATTTCTTTGCCATTTGGCATACTTATTGGTGGTTTTCAGTAAAAAAAAGACCTATTTATCCTTGAAAGAATAGTAATTAAACAGACTTGATAATCTTACTCTTGCGGTTTTCAGTTCTCCTTAAAAAACAGGTGTGTGTTTTTTCACTTCTACTGTGCACTGATTTAGAAAAAAAAGTCCACCTGCCAATCACTTGAAACTTCCCCTGAAATTAGAGATGGGTGAAACACATCACATTTTCTGTTTCTTTCACTATCCTGCTTTCTCTTAAATTTGTTTGTAACATTATTCTAAATTCTTTGTTTTCAACAGAACCAAGACAACGTAAGATATATTTTTCGAGCCAGTCTTCACCTGTTAGACAGAGATATTCATTTAGAAGTGCTCAGTCACAAGGCTCTTGCTGCAAAAGAACTAACAGGTTGGTGTATGGTTAGTCATAGTTCTTATTTATCAATAGTGCTGTCAGTCACATTACTGAATAATGTGTTCAAGGGTTTTTGGATTGGTGCTAATTACAGATTAATTGTATGATTATTGCTGTGGTAGTGTGAGGGTATAAAGAAAACAAGTATCAGGGTGGGGAGACTATACTTTGTATTAGCCATTAGATTTATATTTTTTTTAAATGCAGTTATTTGTGGTTACTGATAAGGAGATTATGGAGGTTATAGCTGAGATTGTGTAACTGAAATTCTTTCGTTCTGGCATTGAAGCCAGAATCTCCCTCTGAAAATCTTATACTGTTTAATCTTGAAGAATACCAATTATTTTCTTAAAACTGAAGGTTATTTAGTTAGATGGAGAGCCGTATGGAAGTTTTAGTGGATTTTTTTTTAATCACTGAAATAGTGATTCTGGTTTCTCTTTGGAATCGCTTAATGTTTCTGTATGAAATTATCCTTAAACAAGAAAAATGCTAAATGAAATTAGAAATTATAATTGCAATAGCAATGACAAAAGGGGGCTTGGATCCTGTAAGCAGTTAGAGCTTGGAGAATGACATGTCTTGCTAGATATGAGCACTTTGTTTTCTGTCCTTGAAAGCAGACAGTTATGGAAGGACAGATTTTTGAAGCCAAATTTTTAAATAAGTTTAAAAGGTTCATGTTTCACAGAGTGAATATGTAATGCTAAGTGAAACTCGATTTGTGTGTGTGGGAGAGAGAGATTGGACAAAATGAGTAACTTGTTTATGAAATTTCTTTGCAAAATAGTTAAACGTTTTACCTTCCTAAGAAAAATAAAATTTTACTGTCACAAGATAAATAATGTAATGTACCTTGAAATCAGATTCATAAGGAGTACAATGATCTGGAAACTTAATAGATCTCAAAGGAAATTCTGAGATAGAATTCACTTAAATATTGATATTACTTAGTGTGTACTTTAATTTTTTTACTTATTTAAATGTTTGCAGACGGAGACATGCAGTCCACAACAGTGATTCCACATCTTCTTCCTCATCGTCCTCATCTGATGATGAAGAGCATTTTGAGAGGCGTAGGAAGCATAGCCGTAACAGAGATTTGACAAGGTTAATGAAATGGGAGAATAGGGGAGAGAGGAATCTACTTGGGAGGAGTTTGCATCTGCCTAACAAAGAAGTGTTATCCTCTTCATCTTGTACAGTTTTTAAATTGTGGCAATATTTAATCATATCTCTTGGTACTGACAACTGTAACTGGACTCTCTAAAATTGGATTTTTATAACTGATTTTTAATAAGCAATTTGATTTCTAGGCAGAAATGGGGGGCAGAACACTTTTATGTGTTTTTTTTTTTTAATGTGAAATTCTACTGCTCCTGTGCTTTACAGTAGTGGTTTTCAGAAATAAAACCACCATAACAGAAAATGTTATAAATAGAGGAAACGACAGAGGTTTTGCTACTTAACAAGCACTCTAGAAAAACTATTTTAATAACAATCTAACAAGTAAGTTTTCAGCCCAGTGTCTTTCAAACATGTGTCTTCTGGTACACTCATTCCAAAGTCCTTGGGAAGGACCAGCAGCGGTGGGCAGCCTTTATCATGTTAATCCACACTGAAATAAGTATCCCCTTGGGCTGTAACTTTTTGACTGTAGAAGCAAAAATTCTTTGAAATATGTCAGTGTGTTTTGGGGGGTTATTCCATCACACAAATCAAGGTCAGTTCACAGTCTCCACATGCGGAATATATAAGCACTAGGAGTTGTTAAAATAATTAACTCAGTTTAATGTGTGGAGTGACCATTTTCCTTTATTTACTTATGGACATTACGGAATCACGGAATTTTCAGAGTTGGAAGGGACCTC
>RSEF01000002.1:18812705-18865849 GCA_003993805.1 Himantopus leucocephalus
TGGATTGAGAGCAGCCCTGAGGAGAAGGACTTGGGGATGTTGGCTGATAAGAAGCTCATGGCAATGTGTGCTCACAGCCCAGGCGGCCAGTCGTATCTTGGGCTGCATCAAAAGAAGTGTGGCCAGCAGTTCGAGGGAGGTGAATCTGCCCCTCTACTCTGCTCTCATGAGACCCTACCTGGAATATTGCATCCAGCTCTGGGGCCCCCAACATAAGAAGGACATGGACCTGTCGGAGCTGGTCCAGACGAGGGCCACAAAGATGGTCGGAGGGCTGGATCGCCTCTCCTACGAAGACAGGCTGAGAGAGCTGGGGTTGTTCAGCCTGGAGAAGAGAAGACTCTGGGGAGACCTTATAGCAGCTTTACAGTACCTGAAGGGCACCTACAAGAAAGCTGGAGAGGGTCTTTTTACAAGAGCGTGTCGTGATAGGATGAGGGTTAATGGCTTTAAACTGAAAAAGGGTAGATTTAGATTAGATATTAGGAAGACATTTTGCACTGTGAGGGTAGTGAGACACTGGAACAGGTTGCCCAGGGAAGCTGTGGAAGCTTCATCCCTGGAAGTGTTCAAGGCCAGGCTGGATGGGTCTTTGAGAAACCTGGTCTAGCAGGAGGTGCTCCTGCCCATGGCAGCGCGGTTGGAACTAGATAATCTTTAAGGTCCCTTCCAACCTAAACCATTCTATCATACTATGGTCTCAGAATCAGGTCATCTTGGAATAATTCCCATCACCTACAATTATTTATATTAGCAAACAGATCTGTCTATCCCTCCAGGTCCTTAAGCATGCACATGCTCTACTCAAGTAGTGTACAGAGTCCAATTCTTGCTCTGTTTATGCTTAGCTAAAAATTCGGTGTAGTGAGTCCTGCAGTCTCTAGACCTTGGTAATCCCTTTAGCAATCTATTAGTCCTTTCTAATATCATCATCCTTGTTTTCTTCATTTATCAATAATAGTTTGTGATGCCAAGAGTAATACAATTTGAACCTTAGCATGGATGTCCTCTGAATAAACTAATCACTGGAAATTGACCTTTGAATACTGACATCACTATTTTGTGTATGTGAATATATATGTATGTATTACTTAATATGTGTGTACATTATATATATACACATCTACATATACATACACTATATATATACCATAAGGGCACTCTACCACAGTGTTGGAGATGAGGATATTCTCCAGACTTAAGAGGAGCAACCTCATCTAACTTTGAAGGTGGTCCTGTTTCAAGCAGAGGAGTTGGTCAGCATGACCTGAAAAAGCCCTTTCCAATCTAAATTATTATATGATTCTACAATTTGAACTGTTAAACAAAATCCAACATGGAAGAATAGTTATGATGTTAGGTAACTAACTGGAATTGCTGTAAATAAGGGTGTTATGTCACAAGGTATGAAAGTAACTTGTCTGAAATAAGATGAAGACAATCATTCAACTGATGTGCTTTTATCCCTTTACCTAGTGCAATATATTTTTCTGTTGACTTGTTTATTAAAATGCTCATAGATAATGATGATAAATAATTAATAACTAACTAACTAAAATGCTCTGGTTCTACCAAGACCTTTTTTAACCTTAGCAGAGGTTTCTATTTTAAGCACTGTAAATTGGTATTTTGATTCTTTGTCAAAATAATCAGGAGGATTTCAAAGAGGTCTTTAGGCATCATTGTTCAAAATAGTATTGGATCACTTGGAATTTTGGTCATATTTCACAGCTGAATTTTTCACTGAATTGCTGGACTGTGAGTAAATAATTTTACAGCTGAATGTTAAAAGCTGGGACATACATTACAAATCCCAGTTTCTGTTTTGTCAGAATAGAAACAATAAATATAGTTCCCAAATCTGAAATTGAGCCCAATTGATTAGTTTGCCTTATCTGAAAGAGAGATTTTATTTTCTTGTGCTGTATATCTCATCTGATTCATTATATTGATTTAGAGTTATTAAGAAACTCGTCTTGCAGGTCAGTATGATAGTAACCTAGACCTTTTTATGGAGTAAAATCTGCAACTATGTAAGTAGCTAAAGTAAATGCAAGTAGCCAAAAATCAACCTTGGTGCCTGCAAAGAGTTTAAACAATTCCAGGTGCAGGGTATAATAAAACCATTATGACTCTAAGAATCATATTAGAGAAACTAGTATAATTGTGAGGTGACTACTGGTACTCATCAAGAATTTAATATAAAACGTCTGCAGTGTGCTAACCAAGGCAATAAAGAAAGCTTTATGATAAACACGAAGGAGTTATACAAAGCTGGGTAGATCGGGATCTCTGCACCCCATAGTATTATGTATTCAGAGGAAATGTGGCTAGATCTACACGGACCTGGCCTTAAGCAGCTGAGCTTGACCTGTGGGACCACGCATGCTAAATCTATATACAAATCTTATATCTTCATATATAATTAAGTCTGGCCATATGGCAAGTGATATGCTATTCCCTTCCCTCTTTTGTCTTCACAAAATGTTGCTGACAAGTCTTTCTGATTATCTTTTAAAAGCTGAAGTGATCAAATATATGCAAAGTAATTTAAATAATAAACCTGAGTTGAGGCAAAAGAAATTAGTCTGCAAATTTGGACTCAACAAGGACTTGACTTTTGAGACTGTTGTACAAATCTGTTTAAAGCACTTTGTAAAGTACGTTTCTTGAAGTTTGAGAGCTTCAACAGAGCCCTTACAGTTAAATTTTTGGTCAAATAACTTCTAAAATCTGTTTTATGCTTACAGACTTCACCCTGGAAGTGAAAGCATAGCGAAAGTGAATAAATTTAATGTGTTGTGTGTTGGGTTCCTCCTCCTCCCTTTTAAATTTTTATTTCTTTGGTCCACTTCTTTAAATAGTGCCTGTTTTTTGATATACTTCCAAAAGAAGAGTCCTGTTTTCCCAGATCTTTTACTTATTTTGATGAATATGCCTTGTCACTTACACACTTAAGTTATGGTGGCTCAAAGCATTTCAGTAAAACTCCGACGACTAAAAAGATTTTGTGTAGTATTGCTCAGCTTCTGCTGATACCAATGTTGTCCCTATTTACTATTAGAATTTATAGTTAGAATTATTTAAAATTAAGTATAACCTTAAGTGCTGCCACATAATGGATTAAATATTACTCGTTACGTTTTAAAGTAAGTAGAAAAAGGAAAAGCATTCCAATATTCCTAAAAATCTCAAGCAACCTCCTCTTGAACAGCCCCTCTGATCCCCCAGAAGGCTTTTCATATTACAGAAATGTGACAAAAAGGTCTGTTTCAGCTGTTCTAAGGGACAGATTTTTTTTTGTTTGCTTTTTTTTAAGTATTGTGGAGAGAAGTATGCTAGGAGGCAGTTTTCTGGAAAGTACTCTTAAAGTTGCATTTCATTAAACAGTTCTACTTGAGAATTATTTTTAATTGCATCAAATGTTGCTTGCTAGTCAGTCTGGCTGCAATCCAAGTCCATTTCAATCTCTTCCTCGTTACATTATATGTGGCTTAAAAACAGAGTGAGTTGTGTCTAGTTTCTCCTCAGTTCCCTCAAGAATCAAATTCTAAGGTGTTTTTACTTTTTCTCCATTTTATCTGTGAAATTGTGGATCCTTTTTAATGAAAGCAGAACTAATATATGAGCTCGCTTCAGTCTCTTTGCAGCATATATCATCTTTTGCTAAACCTATACATCTAGCAGGATTAGAAGGTATGGTATAAGCCACATTTTCTTCTTGTGGCATTAGCAACTTAGTAAAAGCAATGTTTCTGCTTAGAATAAAATTAGTACAATAGCTTGATGGTAAGAAAACTTAATCCTGTGAAACTGAGGTTCATGAATAATTCACAAGGTCCAATTTCATGTTCATGCCATTATTAAAGATAGGAAGTGTCCATATACCATCCATGATTTTTAATAACAATTTTCTAGTACTTATAGAAAAAATACCATGCTGTTACCACTGGAATGTATTTTTGTTTTGTTCTTACTTGAATTTTGATACTGAATCTCAAACTATCATAGACATCTATCTTATAAATTATTTTCTTCTAGAATATCTAAGTTGGGTGTTTATTAAAATATATGAAAAATATTACAAAACCAAGAGAAACAGTAACATTTTTATATCCTCGTTACAGGTGAATCTTTCAGAAAGTAGCACAATATTAAATCAGGTGACTTACAGGAGTTTTGGAGCATTCAAAACTCACAGGTTTAAGTTTTTAAGTTGCTTCAATTTACATTAGAAATGTCAAGACAAAACGTCTCCAATACTAAGCAAGGTTGTGTCCTAAACAGATTCAAAACAGAACAATTCAGTCCCACTGGGTACTAGTTGTCCCGTGCTCAAACGTAAAGACGTGTCCTAATCATCAATTTTACAAAACCTAGACTATTGTCAAGATAACATCAAAATTATCTTCACTTGAGACTTGAAGAGCATTCTTATACCTGTTGACAAGTGTCTTATGTTAGTAGTACCAGTGCATTGTGTAAAAATACTGGAAAACAATTCCAATTAAATCACAAAAATGGTGAAGAAGCCAAAATGCATAGTAAAGACAACAGTCACCACTGAAAATAAAATAAACTTAACTTATTAAAGCATGGCAAAAAGCAGATTTGAAGGAAACAGTATGTTAGAAAAAATCATCTTAAATGGGCTAGTAAGGTAATAGTGGAAGAAAAGAAAACAGTAGTCCACTCTTCTTTTTATTCTGTATTATCAGACATGTTTATTAATTGTGACACATTTAAATGATCTCCTCTCAAGAAACTTTGCTTATTCCTTATTTTCTAATACTGTGTCATTTTTATGCATCCAAATCTCATGTTACTTAGCAGTCGAATTCAAGCTTAGTACAGGTCCCACTCTGTTTATGATCCCCCATACTGTTCTCCGCTATTACTTCACCCGTTCATTCACCCCTCCTACTATATTAGCATAGACACTAATCCTTATATTTTTGTTTCACCTGTGTCATCATCTCCCTAAGGCAGGTTAGAGTGCTAATTGCCCAAGATATTTTCATTCCAAAAAAATATGGCTTCTCCTGTGTTAAATCTTGTTCATCAATTTATAATGCCCTGTATGCACTCTCGTGTATATACTCCACTAGAGTATTAATGACAGATTCTATGCAGCTGTGCACAGAAATACTGTGCACTGAGTTTTAACCCCTTTTTTGCCACATGGATGTAAATGGGTTTATTTTAATACTATTTCCTTTATTCTTAATGACTTACTGTCTTTCATCTCCCACTTGGGTATTTTATAGCTCCAGATCTGTTATCTTTGCCCCCTTGATTTCTTAATGGATTCTGTCTTTAGTCTATCCTATCTTTGTTTTAGTCTGGGTATAGCTTGCTTCATGTTTTAGGCTGTCTTTTGTCTTCCTAATCTGAAAACCCCCACAATATTAGAAACTACTTACAGATGTGCTGTGATTCTGATGACCTGCTGAGCTAGGTGCAATTGGCAAATGCCATTCTTAGATTCTTCCTTTTGCCCTTCATGCTTCCACACATTCCCATTCTTTTTTGGTTAATAGCAATTTAAATTTTTTTGTTAAAAAAACGTTATGTAGCTTTGCATTAATCTATATTCATGTCACTTATAGATCTAAACCAGACTTTTAGACACCAAAAGAATTATCAATAGACCAGACTGAAGAATCACAGGATCAAAATTCAAGTGGGAAAGGACCTTTGGTGGCTGTCTACTCCAGCCCTTCCTTCATGCTTGCCCACCCTTTTCTTTCCTCTGTATGTCTCCATTGCAGCACTCCAGATGTAAGAGTTATTCTACCATGTCTCTGTAATCCCCGTGAGGCTATAGCTCTGCAGCTATGCATTAATTTCTAATTCCTCCTGTTTGCAGCCCAGTTTATGTGCATTTGTGTATAGATGTTTAAGGTGAGGCCCAAGCTGTGCTGCTTTTACAGAGACAGTGTGAGACCCTGCTCTGTCTTGCTGTCCATCCGATGCCTCTCCTCTACTTGTGCCCTCAATTCTCTTCAGGTTATGGTAATCCTTCCTGGGGATACCTAGTTTAAAACCCTCCTCACCAGGCTGGCAAGTCTGTTTGCTAAGACATTCTTGCCTGGCTTGGTCCAATATATCCTGTGCCTGGTCAGCGGTCCTCACTCTTCAAAGCATGTCTTGAGGTCATAGAAGCACAAGTCCTCCCTTTGACAGGAAATATGTATGCAGGTTTTGACCTGCTGGATAAGTTCATTTCTGCTTGAACCTTTCCCCTTTACTGGCAGGATTGAGAAGACAACCACCTCAGCCCCCATGTCTTTCTCTCATCCCCAGAGCTCTGTAGTCCCTCCTGATATGCTTTGGGTTATCCCTAGCAGTATTGTTGGTGTCCATGCGGAAGAGCAGTAAGGGGTACCAGTTCAAGGAGCAGAAAAACTCTGGTCAACCCTCTACCGCACCCTGGATCCTGACCCCTGACAAGCAACAAACTTCCTGAGATGTCAGGCTGGGGCGACAGATTGATGGCTATGTCTCCTGCAACAGTCCTGTGACTATTACATGCCTTCTCTCCTTTGTGTGGACACTAGGTTTGGGCTCAGCTGGCTCTGGTGAGTGCCCTCATGGGTGACGTTTATCCTTACCTGTGCTTGGGGTATTATACCTGCTGAAGCTGCAGCACTGCAGGTGGAGTAGGAACCTCTCCCCTGTTGCTAGCAGTCACAAGCTTCCATCCTTTGCCACACAAACAGCCACCCTCCCTGTGTGACCAAAGCCTCCAGCTCTTCCTTTTTCAAGCTCAGGCTCTTGTCTCGATTTTCCAGGAAGATCCTGTCAATCTCCTCTTCATTTTCCCTGACAGTGCACAGCCACTCACCTCTCCCTGCAGATCCTTCCCTAGTGACTCTGTGTAGACCACAACTACTTCAGGTGAAGCCCCCACTGCTACAGCCCTAGGGAGAGCTCAGGCCGACTCTGCAGATGCCTCACCAAGGCAGCAGCATCGTCCCTTGGAGCTGTTCTGCTCTCTGCTGCCCTCTGTATTGGTGATGGTGTCAGCAGTTGGTGCTCATAGAAGAGCTTCAACCCCTGTAATGTTTCAGGTCTGTGAGACTGTAACCCCCAAAACAGTAAAGGAGAGAAGGAGACATTAAATTTGGGTGGTGTTGAGTGCTTCTGCCAGGCCCTTTGGGCTTTCAGCTCTTTTGGTTTTCAGATTAAGGTGATGTTTTTGCATCTTTAGTTACTGCAGAGAGGCACCCCTGTTTTGTGAAAGCTGGGGTACAATCTTAACTAGCAGAAGTCCAGACTGGTAGAGATCATTAACAGCTTAAATGTTTTCCAAATATAGCTTCAAACAAGACTGTAGTTAACAGCCAAAATGTTAAAGTGGCAATAATGATGTAGTTCATCCTGTAGAAGAAATGTAGGAAGAGTGCCCTTAAGGCAACGCAGACTCTGGAGGTGGAGTGCCCTGTTTTGTACAGCCTGAGATCTCTGAATTCTTTTCATGTTTCATTAGTAGGTATGGGTATCACTGCACATTTCTTCAGAAAGGAAGAAGAGCTAGAAGTGTCTGAGAGCTAAAGGTAAAAGGCAGACAGTTTACTCTCCTAAGCTGTGATTTACAGTTCATTACAAATCTGGAGGATTTTACACCACATTTCTAAATATCATGTATGCTTTTAAAGAGGCAGGTGGATTCAAGAATATTGCCATACCTATCTTTTTCAAAGCACTTTCTCTTTTCTGGTCAGAACAAGTTGTTCTTGGTTTAATATCTTTATTAATGATCTTGATGAGGGGATTAAGAGCACCCTCAGCAAGTTTGCAGATGACACCAAGTTAGGTGGGAGTGTGGATCCCTGTGTGAGGGTAGGATGGCTCTTCAGAGGGACCTGCACAGGCTGTATCGATGGGCTGAAACAAATAGTATGAAGTTCAACAAGGCCAAGTGCTGAGCCCTGCACTTGGGCCACAACAACCCCATGCCATGCTAGAGTTCTTGGGGAGAAGTGGTTGAAAAGCTGCCTAGTAGAAAAGGACCTGGGAGTGTTGCTTGACAGCTGGGTCTTGAGAATAAGTCTTATGAGGAGTGACTGAGGGAACTAGGGTTGTTAAGTCTGGAGGAAAGGAGGCTCAGAGGAGACCTTATCACTCTCTACAAGTACCTGAAAGGAGTTTGTAGCAAGGTGGGACTTGGTCTCTTCTCCCAAGTAACAAGAGATAGGACAAGAGGAAACAGCCTCAAATTGTGCCAGGGGAGGTTTAGATTGGATATTAGGAAAAATTTCTTAAATGAAAGGGTTATCAAACACCAGAACAGGCTGCCCAGGGAAGCGGTGGAATTGCCATGCCTGGAGGTATTTAAAAGACAGGTAGATGTGGTGTTGAAGGACATGGTTTAGTGGGGGTTTTGGCAGTGCTAGGTTGACGTTTGGACTCGATGCTCTTAAAGGTCCCTTCCAACCTAGTTGATTCTATGATTCTATGATTTTTTTGGGGGTGGGGCTGGTTTGTTCTTTTTTGGGGGGTAGCAGCTGGGATTGGGGAGGTTCTGAGTTGAAATTAAACCAGCTGTGCTGCATGTAGAAGTTAATTTTCCACAAAATTTATCTCATGTTAATAGGAGTCATGTGAGCATCACTAGAAAGTTGGATACATGGTTGGGTAATACTAGTATATTGTTGCTGTTGAAGCCAAATGCTGAGTGCACTTGTTTTCCTATGTGGGCTTTCAAGGATGCTGAAGATAATGACTGGGTGTTGTATATCCTACAGCTGCTATCTTTTTGATTAAAAGAGAGATTGCAAATAGTGTTAAGCCACCTACTATTGCAGTAGATTTTCTGCTGTGTGTAAAGAAAACTGCTGTGCTCTGAAAACTGAATGGAAAAAGTTCAGAATGTTTTTTGAGTTTTGTAGGTGATGTTATTATTCTGAGTAATAGTACCCAAGTTGTGGCCATGGTAGAGTTGTCAATAGATGTTTATAGAACCGTCTTGAATTAAAAGAAATAGAAACAAAGGTATATGATAGTGTCTAAAAGTGGGAGGGGTTATCTCAAATGTTTGAAAGACTATTTTTCCTGGTCTCGTGGTCTGTAGTAGACCCCCACTGTAATGTCCCCTGCTCCTGATTTCCCTTTAATCCTTACCCATAAGCTCTTTATCCATCCCTAGGCCAAGCTCCATGCACTCCAGCTGGTCATTGACATATAGGGCAACACTACCTCCTTGTTTCCCCCTGCCTGTCTCTTCTGAAGAGCCTGTAACCTTCCATGCTAACATTCCAGTCATAGAAGCCATCCCACCATGTTTCTGTGATGCCAATAAGATTGTAGTCTTGGAGGTGTGCACACATCTCTACCTCCTCCTCTTTGTTTCCCATGCTACATGCATTTGCATAGAGGCATTTCAGCTGTATCCTTGTTGAGGCTGACTTGGCTGGAACCATTGCAATTCCTTTGCGCAGCTCTCGAGGTGGCATTTCTTTGCTGTGTATTAACGGTGCCTCCCCATTGTCTTCTGTTACCCCAGGAGCTCCTGTCACCCCAGGAGCTCCTGTCTCATCTACATAAGACTTGAAGTGTCAGCTTCAGTGTAGCCAACACATCTCAGGGCAAACAGCTGCAGGCCCTTGCTAGCACAACACATTTTAGTTTTATAGATTCAGGAAGTTCAGGCCTTTAAGTTTTCACTAATTACTTAGCTGCCACCTGTTGTATCTAAATTTTAGCTTTAGTAATGTTATAAGTTTGTGAATTTCAATATTATCTTTCATAGACACCTCAGTATGAAGTTAAAAGATTGGTGATTTTTTCCTATTCTCCTCACTCATTTTCATTCCTACTCCCTCTAATTTCACATTTCTAGGGAATAGAATAAACTCTAGGTGTATACCCAAATTCAGCAGTTTTGTGGATAAACTTTGGTATCCAGAGACCTAGTTTGATAGGATGACAGAATGACAGCATTTGCTTCCAAAACTAAATCCCAGAATCACAGAATCAACAGAATGGTTTGGGTGGAAGGGACCTTTGAAAACTATCTCCTTCAACCCCCCCTTCCCTGGGCAGGGACATCTTTCACTAGATCAGATTGCTTAAAACCTCATCAAACCTGACTTTGAACTTTTCCAATGATGGGCCACCACAACTTCTCTGGGCAACCTATTCCAGTGTATCACCACCCTTACTGTAAAATATGTCTTTCTTATATCCAATATAAACCTACCTGTTTTCAGTTTAAAACTGTTGGACCTTGTCCTGTCACTGTAGGCCCTGATAAAAAGTCTTTCTCTGTCTCTCTTATATGACCTCTTCATACATTGAAAGGCTGCAACAATGTCTCCCTGGAGTCTTCTCTTCTCTGGCCTGAACAGCCTAAATGCTTGGTGTGACTGGGCCATGTGGGTTAGGGGTCCTTTGAAAGTTGGTCCCGTATTGGAAATGTTTTTCTCCATCACTGTTTTCTTGGTTCCATTTCCTGTCGGCATTACCATTTAGGAATAAAATACCTGAAAATTTCTTTCAGAAGTGTACTTTCCTTCTTTAAGTATTACTACCACTGTAAATGTTCTTGTAACAGGAGCCTGACATTATGCTATAAGCACCTTAGTTTTGCAACTTTAGTAAGTGCATAGGATCCTCAGGAATTTTAAGTTTCTATTTGACTCTTGTTACTCAAGTTTTGCAGCAAATAGAAATGAGTAGAAAAGGTAAAATTCTGATTTATAAAAAAGGTAAAGCCTGCTATGTCAACATAATGCTTGTGGATATTTTCAAGATAGGTTTTTCCCTACTCTTTTGTGTAAGTATTCTTTGACTACCTGATCTTATTTAAAAAGCAGCAAACTTTAACCTCCAGGTTTCTTCAGTGTGTCAACAGGTATTTTCCCAACAGCATGTATTCACACAGAGGTATTTGTTTTGTATCACTAACTAGTATTTTCTCTTTTATGGAGATAGTTATACGAAGAATGAACCTAGCTAGTTCTTCACCGATATTGTTTCTTCTTTACTGCTTCCTTGTGGTTTCAACTGCCTATGCTTAGGAACAAAGTTTAAATTATTTCCTGACTCTATTTTTCTCAATCTCTTCTACATTAATTATTTTTATCTCTTTGGCATTTCCATAAAAAGAAGCCAGATCAATCCCTGAAACATGCTGTATCACTTCTGATTGATTTCTCTAGATCAACTGTGCTATCCAACCACCAAGCTTGGAATTGAAACTTACCAGTGTCTTGTACAGTCCATCTTTTCTTCATTAGGAATGTCTTAGTTTCTTTAGTGACATCCTGCATAATATAAATGCTGGTCTACTAACATTCTGAACCGCATGGTAATAAAATAATTTCATAAGTTAGGAAGTGTGTTGTGGAGATGCAGTAATATGCACAAAGAATATTCAGTTAGGAATTGGGGATTTTCTTGTTTGTTTGTTTGTTTGTTTGTTTTGTAATACATCTTCCTCCATGCACTCCTGACCCTTGTTTATTTAGGTTGTAATTTATCTGATGTAGGAAGTTGTGTCTTCTGTATAATCCAGTGTGTATGTACAATGCAGTCCAGTCTTATTAGTTATAACACCTGTTGACTACTATAATTCTATTACTAACAATAAGTAAATCAATATAAATGTAAAACTGTGCATGAAATGAATACTGGCATTTAATCCAGCATAAGAAGACACTGCTTTTTATGTTGTTATACACAAAATCAAAAGAACCATCTTCAAACAGAGGTTTTGGTCACATAATTCCCATTCACTTTTTCAACTGTTAACAAAGTTGACACGTGGATGGAGTATTTCACTGGTAGATAGTAATTGGTTGAATATTGGCATCCGTACTTGATAAGCAGGTCTGTTCAGGTCTGAATTTCCAGGATTCTGAGACATTTTTTGCATGGTTTATCTCACACTATATATTTTAAATCCAAAATTGTGGATTGTACTTTAGATATTTTTTTAGCCTATGTTTGTAGAACAGTTACTTTCTTTGACACATTTTTGGAGGAGGACAAGGTGGAAAAGGTTGCAAGCATAATGCAGGAAAACTAGTTACAAAGACTTAGAAAGTGTTTTGAGTAGGAAATTTTGCTTTGTGTATATTCTAACTCCTATCAGTTAGGTACTGCATAGAAAATAAAAAAGAAATAACTTCCACATTTTTGCTGACTCAACAAGCACTCTGCAATGCTGACACAGCACCAGAATGAGCTTCCAAATGCCTGATAACTTTCTCTCTTAATGAGGATTTCAAGTGAAAAGGAAATTCTTCCCATAATTCTTCGTTCAGAGAAGTGTAACTCATGAAATAAGTTCACATGCAATACCGTCTGACAAGATTCTGCTTGTAGTTCCATCTCAGGAAAGATGCACTGCGTAATACATCAATAATTCCTTCTTTAACCACAGACCATCATCTAAGATAAAAGTCTTGACATTTGGGAAAGATATATAAGTGGATCAAAACCCTCAGCTGGATCACCGGTCACAGGAATGTCAATTTGACAGTTGTTATTCATGCATTGGTTGCAGTCAGTTTCTGAATAAAAGGTGCTTCTATGCTTGACCTGCATGTCCCTTTCCCCTTAATAACACAGAGGCGCAATTTCTTTTACACTGCACTTTCTAATTTCCTATTTGGAATCTTAGGTTATATGAAAAAGGCCGCCTTTGATAAATTGTTCAATCCTGTGTTCTCCTTTCAGATGACCTTTAATCAACTCCTGACTTTTTTTCTGTGAGTTAGATTCCCCTTAGAAAGGGGGTCTTTTTAACTGTTTTTATGGAATACTGTTATCAGGGCCTGCACCATCACTTTTGAGCATTTATTGGTTTCTCTTCTCTGAAAAAAAGGATAATAAACCTCCTTCAAATCTTTTAACACTCTTAAATATGTGTTAGAAGGGAGAGTTTATAGAACTAAAAGAGACAGTAAAAACTTATTCAACATAAAGGTGGAGTCAGATGCATGAAACAAAATTTGACAGAAATAGAAGTATGAATACATGCTTCTATTGCCAGAAGCCCAGACAGTCGGTATATGACTCTCTAGCATTTGCAGTGAGTATGAATTTATGTTGACCAATTGAACAAAAAATCTGAAATTTTGCATTAGCTGTGGACAGAATCCTTAATGCTGACTATGCCGTCAATGCTTGCAAAGACAAATAAAGTCCTGTCTCATACAATTCTCTTCCTTTTGCCTTAAATGAAACACCAGATATTAGTGAACTGAGGTTTTGTACCTTTATATATTGACATTGTGCTCTGCTTACCATTTGAGACCATATTTCAGGGGTTTATATTTGGTTTTGGCAAGATCACCAAACATTTTCCCCTCACTAGTTTCCCATCTCAGATTAAACAATTGATGGTGACCAATAAAGCTACAGAATGTTCCTCAAAGCATGGTAATAAAACAACTCAGCACTTTCTCCCAAATTGCTTTAAAAACACTAAAGCCTGGAATTTGTCTGTTGCTGAACACTCACATTTCATTGGCACAAAGGCTGGAAAAGTGGCTGACTCATCATAGCTTATTTTAGTTTAATACTTGTACAGTTTTGCTGGGCTAGAATTGTTTTGACAGAGATGAGATCAATAAAAGGTCCAGATCCTTAAATCTATTTGCGAGCAAAAAGTTATCTCCTTTGACTAATTTCCCTATCAAACTTTTTTCCTGTCCTCAGGGTGGAGAATCGATTTATGAAGTAAGAATCATAGAATCATGGAATCACAGAATGATAGAATAGTTTGGGTTGGAAGGGACCTTGAAAATTCACCTAGCCCAACCCCCCCTGCAATGAACAGGGACATCTTCAACTAGATCAGGTTGCCCTGTCCAACCTGACCTTGAATGTTTCCAGGGATGGGGAATGTACCACCTCTCTGGGAAACCTCTTCCAGTGTTTCACTACCCTTATTGTAAAGAATTTCTTCCTTATATCTAGTCTAAATCTACCCTTTCTCAGTTTAAAATCATTGCCCCTTGACCTATCACAATAGGCCCTACTAAAAAGTCTGTCTCCATCTTTATTAAAAGCCCCCTTTAAGTTCTGAAAGGCCCCAACAAGGTCTCCCCAGAGCCTTCTCTTCTCCAGGCTGAACAACACTGACTCTCTCAGCCTGTCTTCATAGGAGAGGTGTTCCACCCCTCTTACCATCTTTGTGGCCCTCCTCTAGACCCGCTCCAACAGATCCATGTCTTTCCTGTGTTGAGGGCTCCAGAGCTGGATGCAATGCTCCATGTAGGGTCTTATGATCATGGAGTAGAGGGGCAGAATCACCTCCCTCAACCTGCTGGCCACACTTCTTTTGATGCAAGATATGAATGGTTTTCTGGGTTGCAAGTGCAGTTTTTCATCCATCCCATACCCCCAAGCGCTTTTGCACAGGGCTGCTCTCAATCGCTTCATCCCCCAGCCTGTATTGATACTGGGAGTTGCCCCAACCCAGGTTCAGGTCCACTTCTCAAGTCTGTCGAGGTCCCCCTGAATGGCATCCTGTCCCTGAGGCATACAATGAATGAGTTGAGTAACTGTCTTCCCAAGTACAACACCAAAACTGTACCTTGTGATTATTGTAATTAAGAGTCTTACAACATGTCTTAAAGGTAGAAAAGCATCTGGTAGAACAGAAACCAAATAAAGAGAGGGAAAGAAATTAAGTGACGGACTTCTAACATCCTTATCAGATCCCATGGTTGTCAATATCTGGTAAGAATTAAATTAAAGGAATGACTTCAATTACATTAAGGTATGAGTGGGGTTAGCATCTTCTCAAGTCTCTATAGCTGTCCAGAGATGGTGCTGAATGAGTCAGATTGATTATAGATTTAATTCAATCTGCTTGAATAACGTAGCAAATGGGAAGTCAAATGGAAGTCAATTGTAAACTCAGATCACTCTCTGCAAAAATAATGGGAATAATTTGTCACAGAAGAGGAAATTAATTAGAGATGAACTGTAGAAAAAAACACCACAAATTAAATTCAGAAGGTATGGAAGAGATAAGTGCCTTCAAGTATAAAGAATAACAGGTGACTTGATGAAGATCACAAATAGAAATTGAACATCAGTTTATTGTTACAATCATTTGCATTTTGAACTATTGTCTGATTCCAACATGAAGCCTCAAGGGTGCAAGAATCAAAATAATTCAAACAATTATTGTAAAACTTGGTGATAATCTGGAGTACGACAGAAGACCTAATAAGATGGCAGCATTCTGCAAGCACAGATAGCAATTACAAGTTTGTGTGATAAAGCACATAAAAGATTTCTTCAAGTTAAAAATAATCACATTACTGAAGGAAGATGAAAGTAATTTAATAGATAATTTGATGATGGGATGATAAAAGCAAATAGCCATATTCTGGACATATGTTGTTGAAAACATGAATTGTGAAGCAACTTAGAAGGAACCAGAATAAATCAAGTGTTGCCAGTGTTCCCACCGAATTCTGAAATTTAAATCTCAGTCTTTCATAAAGTAACCTTGTTGACTGAATACTTAAAAAAATCCTAATGAATAACATAGGGATATCACAATTTTGAAAAAAAAAAAAAAAAAGAAAAGGGCAGGGNGATGATCACAGGAACCTCTTTCTTTACTATGTCCTATGGAATTCTGGTTTTGATTTTCAGGGTAACATCCAAACAGCCTAAGTCCTGACCAAGTACTAAGTTTTCCTTTGTTGTCTTTAAGTGGCTCTTCCTTACTGTTTTCTTAAGACCTTTTCAATCTGTCCGTGTTCAGAGGATTTCCGAAATGCTTACATAATTTAAGATTTCTCTCTGTGACTACACTAGGAAAAGAGAATGATAGGAAAGTTTTTCAATTTTGCTGAACTGTGTAGTATTGAGAGTTGTTCAACCTTAGGCAAATCACTAATCCTCTCTGACCCTCCATTCATCTACACGTAAAATAGGCCTAATAAAAAATCCACAAGTAGCAAGTATGAAATTTAAGCTAGACAAATAGCTTATAGCAGTAGCAGAGCAAAATTGACATAATTAATTGAACTACAGTGAAACTAATCCTACTGGCAGCAGTAATATTATTCAGTCACATAAGTTTTATTCTGTTGCTAGTCATGTAAATGCTCTAACTGAAGTATAATATCCCTATCTTTCTCCCCAGTGCAGGGCAGTAACACCAGCAGTAAGTATTTTTTTCTGCTGTTGATAGTTATATTGCACTTAAGCAAAGGGAGAGTAAAATTTACGGATTGTGGTGAACCTGAAAAATGTTCTTTAGGAAGCTACCGAATTACCATTGAAACAAACATTATAATCTTCATTTCAGCCTGCAGAAAAGACACACAGGTGTGATCAGTGGTAACAGTTTGAAGAAAGTGATTGGAAAATATAAACATCATAGCATATAGAGGGGAGTTTAGAAAATATAAACAAGTAATGTATTCCTGAAAAAAAAACCAAGTGCATGGCTTAGCTTTTTATTTAAACAAGCAGTTCTCTTTGTATTTTTCTATTCTTATAAACTGAATGTTCCTTGGAATTTTAAGCTTCTTACTGGCAAAAAGAAAATCTGTAATTATTACAGCATTTGTAAGCACTATTAAAATTAGTAAAGCTAATAATGTGGTGAACAATGAAACAAACGAAAACTTTCTCATCATTCAATAGGTTCTGCTTACTTTTCATAAAGTAACGATTCAACATTTAGGAGCTTAGTTTTGCTAATTGAGAGACCACTGAGAGCAACTCCTAAACCAATTTATATGAGAAAAAACTTCAAATATTTCTGACAAGTTATAAAGCAATTAAATATCTTGCTTAACAATACCTTAATTAGATAACTTATAGGTAAAAAAAAGTACTAAACAGAGCTAACCGTGATGGAATCACATCCATGATGAAATTACTGGGTCTGGTTTTTAGGATTTTGGATATTTCTGATAAATTTGCCTACATTCTGCAAATTCTAAACTATTGTTACAGACTTCTATAGACCTATTCATCTTTTTCTGTTGCCACGATACAGCTACCAAATTATGATACAGATGTGCTACTGTTTACACACCTATGCAGACAAACAACAGCTCTTTACTTAAGATTGTAAAATTGCCCCAGGCACTCAGACCAAAATGAAAATGATAAATATGTAGACGATTAACACAACTGTGGAAGTATTTGACAGCAATACAGCCATTGAGCCATACAGTCACCGGGCCATACAGTCACAGATATAAAGTCTGTTTAAAAGAACCCTAACAAAAATCTCCTGCACCAAAATTTGCAATCTCATATAGCTAGAATTACTAGGTGCAGCTCTGGACAAAGCATTAGATACTTGGAGAAAAACCACAACTTTATCAAGTTAGAGAATTTTTAAGTTTTTCTGTCTATATCATACAACAAACAAGTTCCCGTTGATCATCCAAACCATTTTAATTCTGGTACTGAAACACTCACAAGTTTCTGAAGTTTTAATTCTGATCTGGAATTTTCCCCAGATGACAATACCTAGTTGTTAGCAACACTGATGTAGTAAAGTAGCTGTGCTTTTGTGCTGACACTTAAATTGTGCTGAAATAGAATACAGTGGCTAGAAATACTAGAATCACAGAATCACAGCATGGTTTAGGTTGGAACGGACCTCAAAGGTCCTCCAGTCCAACGCCCCTTGCCATGGGCAGGGACGTCTTTCACTAGATCAGGTTGCTCAAAACCCCATCGAACTTGACTTTGAAAACTTCCAAATACTCTTACTGTGTTCTTCATTCCATTCTGAATTTCCCACATTTCCCATCTAAACCCCCAAATCTATTTTCTCCAGTTACATTGGAGAGAGGGGAAGAAAAGAATTCCCATAGTAAAATGTAGGATACTTATATCATTGGAAGAATTCTCAGGCTAGAAAGAGTAGGAAGAAATTCCTAGGAAAAGAAATTGGAAGTGGGCTGAAGTTTGGAAGATGTTAGGTACTTTAGGACATTTCTAATTATATAAAATTATTTCTAATTATATAAAATTTTAATTATATCAAATTAAGCTTAATAAAAACTTATGGTTGTGATAGCTGTATTTATTGAATATGAAGCTTTGTAAAAGATACTTTTAAAAAAACCTCTCTACTGAGGCAAAGAACTGTATTTCACACTAAAATGTACCAGTGAAATATGCTGATAAAATAACGAGGGCGTGGATTTTGGAAGCTGTGTTTAACATTGTTCAACTTTGTATGACTTAACATTTCTAGGTAATTTTAAATATTGTAAAGTTTTAATTAATTCTAAAAATTTCTACAAAGTTCTAAAAACCTGACTTTGGTTCTTTAGCCTAGTGCTCAAAGCAATCACATTTGATCTAGGAAATTCCCCAGTCACATCCCTTACCCTAATTGAGCACTGTAGGCACATGATCTTGGTCTTCTCCAACTATTCCTGACCACGCTTAGTTACAGATTTGTGATTAGGCCAAGTCAGACGTGCCTGAAACAGTTACAAACTTCTTGCCCTGTGCAAAAGGCCCTGTTACCTTGGCATTTTGCACAGCGTAGATCACTGCGATATGTTCATATGAATTAAGTATTCTGGAGATATATATATATGGCAAGCAGACATTATTTGTGTTTGGAGCATGTTATTTGAATGCAAAATTAATCTATGCAGAAAATTCCATCTGTTCTAAAAGACAGGTTCAAACTCATTGGGTTTTTTGATGCAGTTGTTGATAGGATACTTTTTATTCTCTCTCATATCTAGTAATGTACTTTCATCAATTAGGCTTTTATTTGTACTATTCTAATTGCCTTCATACTATCACCTGAATTCTGATCCCTGCATGGAGGGATTTTTTTCACTGATTTACTTGCTGAAGTGATCAGTAAAGGGATAATAATGACAGGTGAAAAATTCCAGCCCTTAATGTTATTTATTGGTATTGGGGCTGAAGAATAGTCCTTCATCCTTAACATACTGACAAGATGCTGACACAAATGTCTTTCCATGTAATTTGCACCAAACAAATATGCAACAGGTAAACAGATGGATTTCTGTAGGCTCAGATTTGAGCAGACAGTCTGGATTTCAGAGGACTTATGAAAGATGTAAGATTTTGTTTATAGCAGTTTTGAGAGAGTGAATAGAGACACAGAACTTAGGAAACAGTCTGCCTAAAAGAGTAATTTTAAAGCCTCCAAAACAGTTAGTTTGTTAGCAAATGCTATTGAGGTGACATAAGCAGCTGTGAGAGAATAACTTTCTGCTAGATTGGGAATATTATCCAAATCCCCTGGGTAGCTGAGCCTGACCTAGTGAGGGGGCTCTTTGGAGTGAGATTTGCTGTGGTTTTTTTCAGTAGCTTTTTTGAAACTGTGAAGGCTGGAAGATAGGAGGCTAGGGCTTTCAGAGTGGGTCTAAATAAACCCACACAGTTCTGAGGATAAACAACAGACAAAGATAGGCAAAATGATAGTAAGGCTATAAACTTTCTGACATTGTCTGTGACAGACTACAAAATATCAAGGTCTGTATTTATATACTTAACTGTATGAACAAGAAAGGTGCAAGTCACCTTATCATTTCTTGAAGATGTCCTTTCTCGAAAGTTATAAGGTTATTGTCATACAACTAGTGAGTTGTAGCAACTACAAATACACACAAGCATGTGTAGGCCTTGCATTTGCGAAAAAAAAAATCTGTTGTATAATCCATGGGGTATACTGAACAGGTGATGTATTAAGCACTTAAATTACAATATATCATAACCTCAACACAGGAGACAGATTGTCTCTTCAGTAAATCCATTGTATTGACATTCTGTTTATCATGAAGATATTAGCACAGAAGTTGTTGTATTTTGAAGAAAAAACACAAAAAATAATCCTTTCTGGAACGGTTTATCTGAAAGTGCTATCCAAAATAGCACTGTTTTCAATATCACTGTGTTTTAAGTAAAAACATTTGTAAAATTCAAAGTTAAGAGCTGAAACCTTGTGGAGAAAAAGTGTTAGCTTAGAAAATAATTACTTTCTGTTTCTTGCCATGGTCTAAATTTAAGTGTCCCTAATGAAAATTAGCATTTTACTTAATGGGAATATATTGATTCAAAACTTCTGCTTTTTTAATATTTGAATAATTTTGTTGATAAAAGGCACTTCCTAAAAACGAATAATTTTTCTCCTCAGGGCAATCCTGCTGATATCTGTGGGAACAACTGACTAATATGTTATTTTGCAATTTTGACCATAATTGGATATTTTAATTTTGCCACTACCACAGACTAAATATCTCTAGCCATGAAAGATGTAAGATTTTGTTTATAGCAGTTTTGAGAGAGTGAATAAAGACACAGAGCTTAGGAAACAGTCTGCCTAAAAGAGTAATTTTAAAGTGTCCAAAGCAAATATCAGCATAGTGTCAAGGAGGAAAAGTCACAAATGGTGAAACAACAGTTGAGAAACCAACAAAGAGAAGAAGAAGAAAAAAATACGACTTGTTTAAATGATGTGTAACTGTGCTAAAACAAATAGAAATAGCAAAACAACATATATATTAATGGAGTTAAAGTTTACTAAAAATAATACCCTGCAAGGTTGTTACCTTTGGCATTTCTGTATTTGTTTGTCTTTCTAAATTAAAGACAGTCATGGTGTTGTAACAAATCTTTTCTCTTGTCAATGTTTTTAATGTAGGTATTAATACTGAATAGACTTTCAACATTCTATTCAATATATAGTCGGCCATATCTGATGTACTTTTAGATATATTGCAACAGAATGCTATAAGAAACGCATCACTAAATTAACCCATTTACAACCAATATATAGTATGTGATAACACTAGGTGAACAAAGGAGATTTCTCTGACAAAAAAAAAGTAAGTTTTGGAGATATTTAGCAGGTCCTGTTGCAATAGGACAAGGGTAATGACTTTAAAATAAAGAAGACAGATTTAGACTAGATATCAGGTAGAAATTTTTTACAATAAGGGTGGTGAAACACTGGCACAGGTTGCCCAGAGAGGTGGTAGACGCCCCATCCCTGGAAACATTCAAGGTCAGGTTGGATGGGACTCTGAGCAAACAGATCTGGTTGAAGATGTCTCTGCTTATTGTGGAGGGGGTTGGGCTAGGTGACGTTTCAAGGCCCCTTCCAACCCAAACTATTCTGATTCTATGATTTTGTCTTGATGACGGGAAAAGTCTCACAAGCTGACTACGAAAGAAAACCAGTGTAGAGCAAGACCTTGGCTTTCATTTGGCTAAGTCTTTTGATAGCAATAAACAGAAATACTGTCAGGATCTGGCACAGTTATGTAACTGACAGTCCTTCAGACCATACCCATGAGAATCCATCTGTAATCAGTTAGCATATCTGCAGACCACCAAATTAGCCATGTTGGCTCAAGCTCTCATTCTGATGATGTTATTAAAAACAATGTGGCTTTACTTTTCCTCCTTGCTTTTGTTTTCCTTCTTCACCTCAGTCTGCTTTTTCCCAGGGCTTCATAAACCTATGACAGTCTGATTTATAATTAGTATGGTCTGCTGTTAGTGACTCAGTGCCCAAGAAATATAATATTCTCCACCTTTTCACAGCTATTTGCAAACACATACAGGCTCAACAACTTATGTACTTTCACTGTTGAACAACAACTTCAGTGTTGAAATCCCTTATTTGCATCATCCAAGTGTAAAATATGATGAAAGGAAACCATTCACAGTCTAGTCTAGTTAGCCATGTACTTACTGGGCCTTCTATTGACCACTAGCTAGAAACTTTTCAATGCTTTTTAAAAGGCTATAAAACAATTCTAATTTCCTTCTGAATAATATTTTCTACTTGTATAGAGATGGTGAATTCTTTTACTTTTTACGTTCTTGTTCTTTGTCAGGATCACTCAAGTAATACTTGTTTGAATATCTTAGGTTTTCTCTTTCATTTAAATTATTTAAATTATACAGAGAGCTCATAAGATTTTTTACTATCTATGAATTTAATAGGCTAGTTTTGAATTACCGCATGGCTACACAGAAAACCACAATGCTGCACTAGTTTATACCTTTATTGCAAAAAGATGTAAGAAAGATATGAAAAAAGATGAAAAAAAATGCAACAAAGAGTAAAAGAGTATATATAGATCACTACATGACCTTTAATGTCAAGAAACTATCAACAAGATTTTTTTTCCATTGCTGATACAATCTATTTTTAACTTCAGTTTAGAAGCCTTAAATTGGTAACTTAGTCTTAATGTTACATTTAAAGAGAAAAACAATGATCCGTTCTTCATTCCTAGGAGAATATCTAAGATTCTCTGGCTAACGGGCATAGTTAATGTGTTTACAGATGTGAATATACCAGTATTACGGTTTGACGAACCCACAACCATTTATTGTCATTTAGACAATTATTGTACCACTCTATGACCGTCCCCCCACCTGGGAAAGGGAATTGGGAAAAAACAAGGAAAATTGAAGGTTGAAATATAAACAGATTTAATAGATTAATACTAAATAATTAACATTAGTAATTAGAACCAATATTGATCCAGATACCAATATAAAATATACAAGGTTTATACTCAGCCAATTATATCAGTCAGAAGCTGTGCACTCCCAGCAGTGGACAGCATATGTCAGATACTGTGACTACTACGGCGTTGGGAGTAAGAGAATGCCTCAGGGGTCCAGCACCAGGGCAAGAAGTTCTCAGGATCACAGCCATCATAGAAGAGAAAACTCAGCAAACTTTCTAATTTATATTGAATGTGATGTTCGTGGTATGAAATAATCCTGTCGGCCAGCTTGGGTCAAGTGCCTGGGTCTTATTCCTCCTCATCCCCGCACCTGGGGAGCTCGAAAACACTGAGACCTTGAAACCCGTATGCCACAGCTGTCTATAAAGTAAATATTTTCACAAATTCAGGCACTAGAGTATTCTAAAAGTGCAGTTTTCCCAAGCATTAGAAAGGACATTACTGAAAAGCAAAATTACTGAAAGAAAAATTAATCCCGTGTTGCTCAAATCAGAAAGAGGAAGCACTCAACTCCAGGTATTTCAAAAGAAGTAATAAAAGCAATGAGGAAAGAAGACAGGATTTCCAATGCTTGTTGAACCTATATATTTTACTGGAAGTTCTGATATTTGTTTGAACTTGCTCCCCATAATGAACTGTTCATTATAGGCAGAAGACTGGAATTGAAAGGGATCTTTTTCTGGGGAATTTGGTGCAATATATCTTCTGCAGCATTATTTCACATAGTTACGTATATGTGCACACATGCACATATATGAGAGCAAAAGTAAAACTGTAGAAAATAATTACTGTCTGTAGAATAGTAGAATAACATTTAAGGCAGGATAACATTTAAGGCAGAATCTTTAATGTCTGCTGGAAAATACCTATATTTTCATGGACACCATTGTGTTACTAAAACCAAGCAGAATTATCCATCTGGAAACAACCACATTTTACTAATTGGAACAGTGAAAAATTTCCATTTAATTCTAACTACAGCTATGCTTGGCTATTAGGTTGGAGGAGTTCCTAAATCTTTTCTCACAGTGACATGTTGATGATTACCTACTATTTCCTTCCGCCCTTCCAGATGTAAACGTGAATGAAGTAGATCAGACCCTTGTATTTAGCTTGTGATTGTTCTGAGCTCCACTTACAGTCTTCTTCTGTCTAAGGAAGAAGTTATATTTTCCCTAGCAGCAATTGTATCTTGAAATGAGTGAAGTTTTCAGGACAAAACCAGTCCTCAAGAGCCTGACTTGCCAGTGAATTTAAGGAAAACCAAACACAAAACCCTGAGAAAAAGACCACCTATGGGAAATTTCAATATACAATAAAATCTTAATAAGGTTTAAGCAAGAATTCTTACAATACATAGTAGGAAAAAAATTATATTTATGGGAAATGTTTCACTAACAGATTGTTTAAAAGTCCATTACATTCAGTAGAAAGTTCACTATAGAATTCAGTAAGTCTTTTATCAGACCCTAAGAATCAGGAAAAAAGATCTGCTCCAGGTTTCCATTTCCTTCTGAAAAAAAACCCCAAAACTTCATGAAGTTTGAATTCTTCAAGACCACTCCAATGAATGAAACAAAGTTTTTGCTGTGGAGAAACAAGAATTTTCTGAAAGCTTCCATATATGCTATAATGGGTAGTTTCCTGAAGTATTTGTTCACTTGCTGTAAAAATAAGCTGAGAAACAGTAATTTTACAATGTGTCTTTCAATGATGGATCTTGCGGAAAAGTAATTTTCTGTCCAAATGTGAAGACTGAAGAGTTTGTGATAATTAGTCACAAACAAACTTAATCCAAAACCTTGGAGCTTGAATCATAGAAAGTGAAAACTGACAGTAATTTCTATGGTGATGTGAAAACAGAAAATGAAGAACTGAAATTAAGGACGTCTTTTCTCTCCTTCCCCCCCCTCCCCCCCCCTTTTTACAAGTGTAAGTATTAAAAAAAAACATGGTGATTTGTCAGTTTATGTTACTCAAGCATACTTTATGTAGCTGGACAGTCATGCAAATAGTTGTGAACACTGGAATTTTTACAGGGATTAGTGACAATCAAGGTTCATCCAATAATTTGTGCTTTCAAATTTTGCTTGCTGTGTCTCTGCTACTATGATTTTTAAAATTCTTTTATTTAAAATATTATCATTAGTGATATTAAGAGGAAAAACAAGTAAATAGTTGAATATAACAATTTGTGACTAATTGTTCAAGTAAGTGTTATTCAACAGTCTAGGACTATTTGGTATACAGGATGCATGTAAATAGAAATAAAATTATAAACCATTTCCAAAGATAGGACAGGATTTTAATTACTATAAATATTACCATCATTCTGCGGTTTGCCATTATTAGTACTTCAAAAATTCTTGCTAATCTGAAAATTTTTTTCTTTTTCACAGGTATTTTTCTTACACTAAGTAGCAAATGTGCTCCCAAACATATAGATGTACTTTTTACTGTGACCACTGTACTTACAAATCTTTGACAGTGCTTTGATACGTTCAGATGAAAGGTGGCAGTGAAGTATAAAGTATTTTTATTATTTATTTATTAAAAAGTGAGACTAAAGATGACAGAAATTAGCCTTGTGAAACGCTGCCGAGAATTTCTAACTTGTGTAAATCTGGAAAGCAGGTGCTACTGAATAACACTATGTGCACTATTCATGACTGTTGTCTACAGTGCCAAATTATGGTTTCCTTAGTTAATGCCTAAGCAAGCCCAACAACATATAAGGAAGCCCAGTCATGGAGTTCTAATCCACATGACTAAAATTAACAGATTGTATTTTTGTATTATGTATAATCAGACAGAGGCCCTTTAATTTTTTTGATGGAGGTAAGAGAGGAAACAGAATATGTAAATAATGATTTTGATTTAAAATTATGTGGATAGAATAGATTTAGCTATTCCTTCTATCTTTTGATTCAAATGGTAATGTTTTTATGAAGTAAAATGGAAAAGTATATTGTAATGGTAGTGTAGGGAGTGAAATGATGCCTTGGTTTCAGTTCTTTTTAAACATCTTTCCTCATTGCTTTGATAGACATAGGCTTTAAGAGGAGAAAAGAGCAAATTAAATAAGAAATTTATCAAAGAGCTCTATTTAGGAAAAAAATTAAACATTTCATGTTCTGACTCATGCAAGTTTAATGTCTTTTAGAGTATCATTTATAAGGTCTAAGCTGGGCTGTAATGTCCCTTATGCTTTTCATTCTGAACTTCACCGAATGTGCTGAAAAACTGTGGGTTGTAATTCTTTCAGTTTCATCCTAAAACATTTTGAGTCCTTGTGGATTCAGGTGAAACTGTTCACGTCAGCATCTGTAATAATCACTTTGAAGTCGAACTTTGCTCCAGAATTCTCTTTCTGCTTGACCTGTCAGCTACGATTCACCCTATAGATCTATAGAACAGATTATGTGTTCACCTCACTTACTTTTCTTGACTTCACTTACTCCTGGTTTTCTTCCAAGACTATCTCATTTCTAACATTGTGGGTATGTGGTAGGCTCCTTATCTTCTACTTCGTTTTGTGTAAGTATTTTACTGGCCTCTGTCCTTTAGGTCTTCTTTTATCTCCTGCTATTTATTTCAGCTACATAATCTCATCAGTAGCTATGAAACTATTGTCCATTACTGTGCAGGCTACCCCATTCAATACCAATTTACTGTAAACATTTCCTGTTTAAGAGAAAATATATCTTACGGCTTTTGGCATGCTTTGCTATTAAGCTGATGATAAACATGGCTAAAATAGTGTTCTCAAATTATCACATCTTCTGCATTGCAAAGTGCTTGGGAGCAGCGACAGTTTTTTTCAGATCTCTCAACTGTGTCTACAAAAATATTCCTTTGGTAGGTGTTGCCAAAAGGACAACAGGGCTGAAATAGGTGAGATATAGTATGGTTCGAAATGCCACATAAAGTAAGAAACAACAACAACAAGAAAGCCCCACTAAATATACACCTTTGAAGTGATTGTATCAAAAAAGCAGAAAAACAATGATTCTGATAAGGGAAAAACTTCCAGGAAGCCACTGAGATAGATTCCAATGAAATGCTAGATATTCTAGAAGAAGAAAGATATACTCAAAAAGACAAGGTACTCATAAAATGCTGTTTAGTGGCATTAAACTATATTCAGGTGCATAACAACATTATGCTGCAGAAAGGATTTATCACAGTATCCCCACCATCGTTGTCAGGATCATAGCAACATGGTTTTTACACACACACATACACACACACTGGGAGAGACAAGCTAGTATAATATGAAATTCACAGTAGTGACTCTAAATATTGCCAAATAAAAAAATGCTGACTATCAAAACCCATTTACATTCATTAAAAATAATCACTACAAATCTGGAAGTCATTAATGCTTGTGCTACCAGTGCGAGAAGTCTTTCATGTAAGAGTGACTAGAAAGAAAAGATTTTACCAGGAAACAATATAAACAGAAGGACAATTTTATAAAAGCATTAATTTTTTATTATGATCAAATAGAGATATTTATCATATACCTATACAATTTCTGGAAGGTTATTTTACCACAAGTAATCAAGTGCTTAAGTTAAGGTGGAAAGCTGTCAAGGGATGTTCAGGTAGTTCTGAGTGTAGCAGCTTCACATGCAAGACATGATATGAGGTGTGATGAGGCCACAACTCACTCAGCCTTGAAAATTGAATCAAGGTTCAAAAAAAAATAAAAATCACTTTAGTCAAAAGCTTTTTTCACTCAGTGTTAACAGACCAGAAAAAGAGACTTACATTTGTCTGCCAGGTAGAGAAATTGATAACGTCTTTTGGAGAAACCTTAGTTTATGGGGATACATGCAGAAAAAAATGCCCTCATAGCACATTTTGCTACCATTTGTTGTGAAATCATTAACTGATACTTTGGAGTTTATTCATATATTATGTAAAGTGGAGCACTGCTTGTTTTATTGAAAAGCTGACTGTATGTGTTCTAGATTTGAGAAATTAGCATTAGCTTCAGAGTAAGGCATTGTACTGACAAAAATCCTCATATGCGTCCTACCTGAGACAAAAAACTGACATAGTAGGGGAGCAATATTTTGAGCAGAATAGCATCATGGCGATAAATTTCTATTCAGTCTCCATTTTTTAGCTTGCAGTCTGAGAAGCCTTTGGTTACCAGTGAGAGTACTAAGTGGAGAATAAACCATATTGCTGTATAGCACAGATAGATAATATTATCAGAGAAGGTGACAGACCTTTTGCTTTAATGGATTGATAAAGATAATGTACTATACTTGGATCAACGGAGAACTTGGATTGTTACATGCAATAATCTGATTCGCACTTATGTCTCAAAGAGCCAAGATCCTCTTGATACCTGCAGGTAACAGTAAGTTAACTCTCCTGCAATGCAGAAGTACTGATACTGTTAACCAGTCTGTAAATCATGCAGAAACTGGAGGTTCTCAACAGACCTTTGGATTTTTAACTGGAAGAGGAGGAATGTGATGGAGCCCAAGCAGTACGCTGCAAAACATGTTCAGAATTGTTAATATTCATACCATGTGCAATGTTTTGGCTGCTATTGTTAAATGTTTCCCTGATACAAGTATGAGTGTGAGTCTGCATTTCCATTCTTGTTCAGATTAGGAGTGCACAACTGAAGTCAGTCTTCCAATTGCCTCCACTTATTCTTCTCCAGTTTGCACTGCAGCTATGTCTTGAGGTTCATAAACTACACTCATTTTGGGTGAAACTGAACTGGGACATGTGCTCCAGATTACCTAAGGCAATACAGTCATCAACAGATGAATGGGCCAGGACACGAGCCTGGAATATACTTGATATAAAACCCTCCAAATGTTGTCTGAGATAAGCACTGGGTTCAAAGCAGCAACTATTTTGCTCTGCAAATCCCTTCTGACTAGGCCTCACTAACTGCTGGTGTAGACATAGCCTGAAAAGCTGTTTTACAGAACCCTAGATCTTAGCACAGACTTCTACTCAAGAAACAGTGGAGGGATCTTGTAATTGGAGTTAAGCTGTACAAGGCTTAGGGGAGTAATTTATTAGATGAGAAAGAATTTCTACTATGTCTACATGATAACTGAGCTCATGGTATTTCCTTACTTTGGACAGGAAACTAAATGTTCTAGTAATGGTTGCAATAGCATCAACTCCATTTGGAACAATTCTCTCCAGCTACTCATTTTCAGGGATTAAATCTCTAGATAAAGTGTATCACAAATACCTTCGGTAGAATTTATTTGAAGTTTTTACAATGTGGTAGAAGTTGTAAAGGGATTAGTAAGAATACTGGAAGGAGGGATAAGCTTGGAGCTTTCAGCTGATTTTTCAGAAATTTCAAAAAATCACATGCCACCTATATATTTAAAAAAAATAATTCCAATGCCAAAAAAGTATAAAATTCAATGTTCATATCCTGCTGATATGACCATCTATAGAAGATTAGGTCCACATTCTACCTGCAGTGTAAACCATGAATCAAAGATAAATAAAATGGATAGATAATTGATGTTGTAGTGATAAGTGGATCATCAGTACCCAGAATATTCCTGGCATTTTTGATGTTCAATTGTTTCAGAACGGCCAAAATAAGAAATAGATATATGTTAGTAAAGCAGTACACAAAAGTGTGTCAGCTGGATTTCTCTTCTGTAACTCTGAACACTTACTATGCAGACATCAAATCTGATCTAGTCACCTGAGATTTCCATTGTAATCAATGGAGAAAAGTATGCATTACCAGAGTGCAGTTCATCTCATCCTAAAGCCGATATCTGAAATCATTTAGCCTAATTCTAGATGTACTGATTAGGATAAGATTGATCACACCCATTAAGTGCCTATTGATTGAAAAGGAAAGCTTAAGTGACCGGGCCAGATAAGAAGGCAGACTTTCAAAGTAAGTTGAATCTCATCCAAGCTCAACATAAGCAATGTGTGCTCGCAGCCCAGAAAGCCAACAGCATCCTGGGTTTCATCAAAAGAAGCGTGGCGAGTAGGTTGAGGGAGGGGATTCTGCCCCTCTACTCCACAGTCCGGAGACACCACCTGGAGTATTACATACAGTTCTGGGGCCCCCAACATAAGAAGGACATGGGTGTGTTGGAGCAGGTCCAGAGGAGGGCCACAAAGATGGTCAGGGGGCTGGAGCACTTCTCCTATAAGGACAGGCTGAAAGAGTTGGAGTTGTTCAGCCAGGAGAAGAGAAGGCTCCAGGGAGACTCTATAGTGGCTTTCTAGTACGTAAAGGGGGCCTACAGAAAAGATGGGCAGGGGCTCTTTATCAGAGAACGTAGTCATAGGATGAGGGGTAAGAGTTTTAAACTAAGAGAAGGTAGATTTAGATTAGATATGAGGAAGAAATTCTTTACTATGATGGTGGTGAGACACTAGAACAGGTTGCCCGGAGAAGTTGTGGATGCAGCAACCATGGAAGCATTCAAGGCCAGGCTGGACGGCAACCTGGTTTAGTGGAAGTTGTCCCTCTCCATGGCAAGGGGGTTGGAGCTAGATGATCTTAAATGTGTGTTCCTACTCTAACCGTTCTGTCATTCTATGATTCTATTTTACAAGTGCCTTGCAGTATATTTAACGCATCTTCATAGTTACCATTGCTACACTGGCAGTCACCTAAAGATTATTCTAGCTAGCCAATACCTGTGCTACATAGAGGTCCAAAAAGAATTCTAACAGTTTACTGCTTGAGGTGGTACCAACAGATTTTTTTTTTAATTATTTTTTATATGTTGGCTCATGGATAATGAAAGAAGGGATTTTATTCTTCATATATTTCATCCTATTAATTGCATTGCTGACGTTCATCAGTATATTATTAGTATGGTACGTATATCTGACACAGAGAAAGTACTCATTGATAAACCACACTGAAAAGAATTTTATCATACAAAAGCAGAAATCAGATGAACATGATGAACAAAGCAAAGTCTTATTTCTTACTCTGGAAAAAAGCTCTGAGAAGCTGGAGATCTTGAAGGATTTTCACATGAACCATGTTCAATCAAGTGTTACCAAAAGATGTCAAAACCCAGGATACAAACAATCACTGATTTTGCATCCACGAATAATATCGCAATTTCATACTATTAGCTTATTTCTGTATGCTTCGACTTATGAAGTTACTCTTTCCCTAGACTATCTTTGACCTCCAATATCATGTTTGCAAAAAATTAGAGTTCTTGCATGTCAAAGCTTATTTTTGTCTTAGCTTTTTAATTGATACAAGGTTATTTCCTCTGACTTAAGTATATTTCCCACTAGAGTATTCATAAGCATTGTAGTAAATGTCATGTTATTAAAAAAATTAATTGAAGTGAACTCGCTGAGACTCAAATAGTTTTATTTATAGAGAAAAAAAAGCATGGATTGTATCTTCTGTTTTTACCTACCCCTATTTAGTTTTGGCAATTAGTCAGCTACTGGGTGTTTTAATTAGATGTGAAAATTTTATGAGTCAGAAACAAAATGTTTCTCTACAACTCTATTGCCTTCAATCAAAATATCTATAAATTCACTGAATTATTAAAATCTGGAACTCAAGAGATGTACCAAAATGTCTACCACATTGAACGTAATTTCACAAACGAAAACTAACTCCACTTTGGGGACATCTTAGCTGTAACTATAACATTTGCATCAGTAGCGGAGTTGCACTGGTAGCTCTGTGCAGATGTATGTGCAAGGCTTCAGTTCAATGTGTAATTATTTAAATAGGGGGACAATATAATGTAGGTACACTTGCTTTTCAAGGTCCACTCAATAATTCCCTATAAAAATGCAATACTCTCTTAATTCCCTCACTTATGTATCAAATTTCTTATTACTTATGAACATCTTTACTATTACACTTGAAGGGAGACAAGGCTGTTAAATAAGATGAATTCAATTATCATCAGTTTGGGATACTCTTTTTTTTTTCTCTTAAAAGGAACTCTTAATATAGTTTCTACCTCTTTAGGAAGGTAGAAACTTTTCCTGTTTAAGGAAAAGTTTGATATGTGGAGAAATGGGTGGGTCTGTTGGAAACTAACCATTGTTCCAGCTGTGTTTTGGACCTCTTTAGAATTAAATTCATAATTAATAAATACTGATTACAGAACTAAAGTCATTGTTGCTTCATGAACTTTGGGATGAAAACAGCATATGAATGCAATGTACATGAGAGCTCTGAAACATATTTGCATCTCTTTTCCAATTGAATCTCTTAGAAATATGGTGAAGGAAAAGAGGAACAAACAGGCATTTTAACTCTAAATTTGGGCCAAACCCCAAGGGTCAATAGTAATTGAAGACAACGAGTCAGTGTGTTCTGGGATCTTCACATATCTCATTATTACTTTAGCAGGCATTAATAACTGTCAGTTTAAATTTCATTATTTTATGGAGTAAGAATGACTCTACATTAATAAGTCCTCAGATCATTCAGTCTGTGGGGCATGTTGAAGCCTTGGTTCAGAGTCCAGAAAATGTAATAAAGCCACCTTCTTATAAAGGCACAATTTGTGCCTTAATGAAATGTATCATACCAGTGCAAATACAATAGCTGTCTTTGTAATACTATGTTTCTTTCATTCAGGAGGCTATTTCACATAGGAGGAATAGAATTTAACGGTAATAATTACATTGCATATTTGTAGATCATCCTATCTATTGATTTCAGAATATGCTACAGCTAACATTCCTGTTAAGATACTGTCACCTAAGGCATAAAAATCTCTATTCCAAAACTCTTCAAAGGAATATGTACTTTTTATAGTGCATAGCATTTATTATTTTTTATAAAGGTTGCATTTACAAAAAACTGTCTAGTTGTAAAGTTAGTCTCAAACTCACCTACACCAACTAAGTCTATCTGTAATGAAGGCACTGGCCACATAATCATTTTCCTTAGTTAAGGACTCGGACCTCAGGAATTTAAATTATGTGTAGACTGCGCTGATGGGTCTGAGTGCAAAATCATACCAAAGTGAACATTTAATTAGCTAATTGTTGTTCTCCTTTTGGAAATATCAGATGGGGCATTGTCAAACCTCAGATTAAGTTATAAGTTTATTTCCCTGCTGCGATTTCACTTGCCAGAACTCGTCTGTTAAATCTGTTGAAACACTTTAATTTGATCATCCACAAAGTTAATGTATAGGTTCATTCAGGGCTTTGTTACTTTTACTTTTACTAAGTAAATTAGCCCATTTTGCGTAAGTTTATAGAGAGCTGGAATTTGAATTCCTCTGATTTTCCAGCTGCCATTTAGACTAATTGTATGTAGTTTTGAAAACTGTAAATCCTTCCTTTTTCAAAGTGAGTTTTTTATCATCTAGAGATAGCATTTTTATAAAAGTCCGTAGATATACTTTTGGGGAGGGAGGCAGGGAGGGAGGAGACAGCCAAATCTTTTCCAACAGTGGTAGTAAAACCTTTTGCCTCCACATAAAAAAAGTTTTAGCACATCGCAAAGGACTTTGCTTCTGATATTCTCTGTGCCTTGCTTTAGTTTAGGTATCCACTCACATACATATGCATTGTGCTGATATACAGGAACACCATTTTTAAATGGTTTCCATGCACTTGTTGGCATCTGCTGCAGATTTCCAAAACACTGGGGAGGGGAGGAACAAACACTATTCAAAAAATGAATTCAAGATTTCTTAATTACTGTAAACTATTAATAATAATAGTTTTGACTATATAGATGCATCTAAATTAAAAAAAATAAATCACTATTTCTAGTACTCTAGTGTGTAATATTAATATGCAGAATATATTTTTAGGTTTGCTTGTTTATTTCTTTTCCAGCTGGTCTAGACATGATTTAAGACCTCATATACTTTCCATCTAGCAAACAAACAGACTGATAAACACAATATTTGTCTAGGGGATTGCGCTTTAATCAGGGCTTGCTTATTAAAAAGCTATAAGTTCAAGGCTTACTTTCTGATCAAGATTTAAAATGAGTTTTCAAAAAAGTGAAATAGGGATGTTTTTGATTGTGGCTTTCATTTTGCCTTATATTTTAGCTGTGGTTAGCCACAAAGCTTGTATTAAAGTCATGCCCAAGACAGCATTAGGGTATAAGATGTAGACAATTCTTTGTACAAACAACCTAGCTGTTTTTGTTGTGATTCAGAGCACCCTTAAGAACATAACAACTAGTTATGAGAGAGCAAGCAAATGTATGAAAAGTGGTATTCAGAGCACTTAACTCAAATTCCTGCAGTCAAATTGTGTAAATGTGTCGATTTGTGGTTTTCTTACAGACTGGGGTCCAGTTCTAATAACATCTGTATAGTAAGTGGAGGACAGCTGCAGTCTGTCTGTGAGCTGGTGACCAAAATACATTTCCTTTCTTTAGTTTGAGTTTGAAACAGGGTTTGGGCTGCCATGTGTCTTGGCTGTACATTTCAATGGCTTGCTCCAGTTCCACGTCATAAATAAAAATTAGAAAGTACCATTTGTTTCTTTTCAGGATCTGAAATCTCTTTGCAATTGCTAAATAAACATTGTGCCATAGAGATAAGGGCTCTATTCTGTGTAGGTGGCCAGCCTTGAACTCTTAAGTGAAATCAATGGAAGCTAACAACTTCCACGATAAGGTTAACAGTTGCTTAATGCCAGGCACTTGCTGAAACATTTTCAGCCTTCACTGTCTGCGATCTCTGTCCTGAATAGTGCCTAGTCTAAAAGAGCATTAAAAATCTTTAAATACTATTTTCCTTTTTTTAAAAAAAAACCCCTTTTTTCATAAACTTTTTATTGATTCATTTTTCTTTTAATTTTTTTTTCTCCTTGATATAAAGCACTTGGAGACCTTTTTGTGAAGGGTGCTATAAATAATGAAGTTGTTAGAGAGCTGGTATAGACAGCTGAAAAATAAAAGTTCTGTAAAGGTCAGATGACTTTAACAGTCTCCTGTAATCTTCACATTGCAATCTTGAAGCTCCCCTTAAATTTCTGCATAGGACTATTTTCTCTCAGACAGCTAAATTTATATAATTTTCCCTGCAGATGTCAGAAAAAGTGTCCTTTCGGACCCTTTAAAAAGCAGTGCTTTTCTTGACCATTTCAGAAAGTAACCAGTGTTATACTTATAGCTGGCTATTTGTTGGCAAAGTCAAAGACAAATTCAGAAAATTCTGTATGCATATTAAATATCCATAGGTGATATTTCAGAAAGTTGAAAATGAGATTTCTTTGTGGATTCTGACAATACCAAACAAGTAAAAAAAAATTTGTCTGGGACTTTAAGAGTTAATAGAACCTTCTGGACTACAATGGAGACATAGAGAAAATCTGTGTTAAGTGGCAGTGTTGCAACAACACATGATCATTGGACATGATTTTTATTCCATTCCTACACTCTTCATAGAATCATAGAATCATTTAGGTTGGAAAAGACCCTTAAGATGATCAAGTCCCACCATTAATGTAACACTGCCAAGTCCACCATTAAACCATGTTCCTAAGTACCACATCTATCACCTCTTTTAAATACCTCCAGGGATGGTGACTCAACCACTTCCCTGGGCAGCCTCTTTCAGTGCTCAACAACCCTCTCATTAAATAAATTTTTCCTAATATCCAATCTAAACCTCCCCTGGTGCAACCTGAGGCTGTTGCCTCTTGACTCATCAGGTCATTTCAAGTAGGTGTAGAGAGCCATAAGGTCTCCAGCCTCAGCCACCTTTTCTGCCAACTAAGCAACCCCAGTTCCTCAGCCGCTCCTCATAAGACTTGTGCTCTAGACCCCTCACCAGCTTCGCTGTCCCTCTCTAGACATGTCCCATCAACTCAATGTCTTTCTTGTAGTGAGGGGCCAAAAACGGAACACAGTATTTGAGGTGCGGCCTTACTAGTGCCGAAAACAGGGCAACAATCACTTCCCCTAGTCCTGCTGGCCACAGAATTCTGATCCAAGCCAGGATGGTATTGGCCTTCTTGACCACCTGGCTGACCTGCATGGCTCATATTCAGCCAGCTGTCGACCAACATTCCCAGGTCCTTTCCACCCGGCAGCTTTCCAGCCACTCCGCCCCAAGCCTGTAATGCTGCCTGGGGTTGTTGTGACCCAAGTGCAGGACCTGGCACTTGGCCTTGTTGAATCTCATACCATTGGCCTCAGTCCATTGATCCAGCCTGTCCAGATCCCTCTGTAGAACCGTCCTACCCTCAAGTAGGACATTGCCACCCAAGTCGGTGTCCTCTGCAAATTTACTGAGGGTGCACTCAATCCCCTTGTCCAAGTCATTGATAAAGATATTAAAGAGAACCGGCTTCAATACTGAGCCCTGGGGAACACCACTTGTGAATGGCTGCCAACTGGATTTAACTCCATTCACCACAACTCTTTGGGTCTGGCCATCCAGCCAGTTTTTACCCAGCGAAGAGTACGCCCATCCGAGCCATAAACAGCCAGTTTCTCCAGGAGAATGTTGTGGGAAATGGTGACAAAGGCTTCACTAAAGTCCAGGTAAACAACATCCACAGCCTTTCCATCATCCACTAAGTGGGTCACCTTGTTATTGAAGGAGATCAGATTAGTCAAGCAGGACCTGCCTTTCCTGAACCCATGATGACTGTGCCTGACCACCTGGTTGTCCTGTACATGGTGGCACTCAAGATGATCTGTTCCATGACCTTCCCCAGCACTGAGGTCAGACTGTCAGGCCTGCAATCCCCCAGATCCTCCTTCCAGCCCTTGTTGTAGATGGGTGTCACATTTGCTAACCTCCAGTCAACTGGTACCTCCCCGGTTAGCCAGGACTGCTGATAAATGATAGAAAGTGGCTTGGTGAACATTTCCTCCGTCTCCCTGTGTACCCTTGTGTGGATTCCATCCAGCCTCATAGACTTCTGTGTGTTTAAGTGGTGTAGCACGTCCCTAACCATTTCCCCCTGGATTATGGGCACTTCATTCTGCTCTTTGTCCCTCTCTTCTTGCTCAGGGGGCTGGGTACCCAGAGAAAAACTGGTATTACTATTAAAGACTGAGGCAAAGAAGGCATTAAATACCTCAGCCTTTTCCTCACCCTTTGTCACTATGTTTCTCTTCGCATCCAATAAACACAGGATTTGTCCTGTCTTGACACAGGTCTCCCATTTTGAATTACCAACTGGGGGAAAGCATACCTAGGTTAATTACACAGGAAGACTTCTGATAGTACAAAGCTGAAAAATACTTATTCTAGGTAAATGTAAATGCATATGTTAATACTAGATATGTATTATTTCCTGCTTGATTGACTGGATTTCTATAATTCAAGCTGTGCAAGAGCCAGACAGAACCTAGGTGATAAAAATTGTGATGTCTTCTAACGCATGTTCTTCATAGCCATTAAAGATTCTGTTTATTGAAACTGCAACAGTATAAATTATTTTACAGGTAGTAGGACAGTTTCTACCGTCTTGTACTTCAAGTCAGATGAAAGACTGCCAGTAGCAGAAATTTCTCAGCTATAGCTGATTTATTTTCTCTCTGTTTCCAGCTTGTGATGAAGTTCAGTATTCAGAAGTTTCATGCCTGCAGTAGTTATGAAGCTTTCATTATAAAAAGCACCAGTGAAAAAAACAAGTTAATAAAGTCTATATTCTCTTTAAGGGGAAATATTTCCTATGCTGACTGAGATTTCAGCAATGAAAGTCTTTTTCAAGAAAGTGATCCTCCTGTAATTGGGTGGGGTTTTTTCCTTCATTTTAAGAAAGGGATCATGAAAGAAAACTCCTCAGATTAACCACTCTTTAAATTTTCTTCCCTGCTGGTAATAACTTATGTTGTCTTCTTAGCCTTTGAGAAGATCTTTACAGTTTTAGATTAGGCAAGAAGTTATTTCTGAAGTCATACCTCACAATGATGACAATAACATTAGTGAATGTTCCTTTTTAGTACCGTTCACCCATGGTATGATTAATGTTGGAGGGTAGGATTTTCTTGATAATTACAAATGCTTGATTTTTCTGGAAAAAAAAAAAAATAATGGGTGAGTAAAGCCGTACTTTGGAATCAGTCTTTTTTCCACTGAGGTAATAATTGCTGGTAGAAAGACAGGATGTCACACCATTAATCGGGACAGAGTTATTTTCCAAGTACATTTTTTACTTGTAAGGAGGCAGATTTTGTTAAACCTCCAAACTACTGTTGTTGAGCAGTCATAGTGAACAGGAGACTAGTCACATAAAGTCCTAGTCAGCTGAAACTGCAAATAGGACTGAGAGCAGTTCCACAGCATCTACTTAATTTTTTGGAGAAGTTTGTTAGAAGCTTTACAGAATATTTTTTACTTCCTTTGAGTAGATCTGCTCTTCACTAATGTTAAGGATCCTGGGTATTTGTTACAAATTAATAACAGACAAGTCCTGTCTTTTAAACTGTCAGTCTTGAGTCAACATTGATATAAAATGGAATTTCTGTTAGTGATTTAGAAAATATATGTATATTTATAAATCTAGAAAGAAGGCGAAAGCCCCCTACTCTGTACACCATTATAATTCTTATCCATCTGACACTGCCTTCATGATCTCATCTTTTGTTCAGTCAGTTCTGAAGTTGTGTTAATTACCTACCCATATTAAAATAGGATCCCACAAATGATTTTCTGTTTCATGAAAATTGCAGCAATAGTGTAGTAAGTTGTAAGTTAAAGTTGATACTTTGACAAGTACTCCTTGGTATTCCCATTTATCAAAGTTTCTTGCTATCTGAAAAATCACTATGTATAACAGGTTATGCTGTTTTCCCATCATGATGAGAGGTGCCTGTAGGCTGAGGGAAATGTTTTATTATGACGAAAAAAGACAGAAGGACCATTACTAAGACCTGCAACTGCATGACAGTGATTTTGGTCTTTATTATAAGCTCACAATTTAAAACTACGGTAGACTCAACATAGCTCATAAAAATCTACTCAAACAGTTAAGTAGCACCAAGATACTTGCACTGCAGAAAAAAAGAAACCCTACATACACCTTGCAACTCTGTAGATGTATGAGGGGATATAAAAAGGTGAAATGAAGACTGTTTGTGTTTATGTTTTGGCATATATCAAATTATACTTCCTGGTTTTATACTCTTCAGTCTTCCAAATCATCAGACTGAGAAATTCAGCTATCTTATTCAGAATGACTACTCACTTGACAGAAGGGTCTATGTAGATGGTTGTTGTTCAAGGAAATAAGACTATTAAAAAAGCCTGTGCTAATCCATGTTCCCATAGATGGGGAGCAGTCTTTCTATCTGCCATCTGGTCATATGATGATGATGAATAGTACATGATGTCAAGAATATGGAGGAATAGGGTCAAATAATTAAAAAAAAAGCCTGAGAAATAGGCATATCTGCACAGAAGAGTTGGGATGGGTTTATGACTGTGACCACCAGCAATACATGATGTAACATCACAAAATAAGGATTAGAAACTTTCTACGGGCTGGTCCTAATACACCTGTGAAGAATTTTGGTTTTTTTTCTTTTTCTGTTTCCATTATAAATCAGGAATTAGTGAGCACCGGGATAACAGATAAGGATTTGGCCTAAGACATTAGGCTGGCAGACAGTCTGTAGTGGTCTCCCCAGGGCTCAATTTTAGGGCCAGTTCTCTTCAATGTTTTTATAAATGACGTGGACACAGATTTGAGTGCACATTAAGTAAGTTTGCTGACTTCCATTAAATTTTTTACAATGATACCAAGAAAGAAAATTCTTGTTTCTTATGGATATGCATCTAGATTCAGTAATATTTGTGACACACCTGAGATCTCTGTGGGACATTCAAAAATGTCCTAGTGTTACACTGCCACCTAAACAAGGAATGTAACCAGTTCGATTATGGAGCAGACGAGACCACCATCTTTGAAGAGCTGAATGCATTACAAAATATAGTCATACAAAAGTAGTTGGTCATTCTCTCCTAAATAAATTGCAGACAATATTAGGATATGTAGTAGAAGCTCAGTATTAATTACTAAAAAAATCAATGACTCTTTAAGTGGTGAAGTGTGGTTATGTGTCTTAGGTGATCTTCTTGTTTGTTAGTTTAAAATTTTTTTTAGTTTATTTTTTTTTAACCACCTCACTGTGGTAATTAGAATTCCTGTCTGTGCTGAAGGACTGTTCACTTCTATGTTAGGGTCAGACTGATAGAGGGAACTAACACTTAAGGGTTAATAGCAGAACCATTGCCATATATCTATAACGTTGTAATAGCAGAACCATTGCTCAATAAAAGCCATACATCTATAACCTTGGCCGTTGTGTAGGATGTTTAAACATGAACTAGCAGAAGGAACTTACTGAGAAAGCAGAACAGTCATGACTGACCTTGCTAAAGAGACCGTAGTGAGTAAGTTTTGAGGAAAAGGAAAAGTGCATAGCGAGGAAGACATACGGCCTTCATCCTCAAGGTCCCAGCCCACGACCACCAGGGGACACTATGCATGCACAGCTGGGAGGAGTTAGAGGTGGAGACTATGGAAATGATTTCTCGGAAATCATTGTAATAAAGACCTCCTTTTCAGGAGATGGTCATGAATATGTATAGGCGTTTCGGAATGTGTGATGAATATGTAACACTTTGCTGCATAAATACGAGGCAAACTGCCATGGTAGGCGCACACGATTGTGGTGGGGCAACCCCCCGTGCTGCCCAGCACTGAATAAACATACCTACTTTATAACCTTCTCGGTTGTGGAGTCTGTTTTCTGCATGTCAAGACATGATGTAACATACATGATCTTGTCTTTTCTGTTTTTAAAATATCATTCTCTTTGTTAAATTAAGTCTTATAATGCATAGAATTCATGTGGTTTTCCTCTGAAACCATGTTCAAAAGACTTGTGTGTGGAATCTTTTTAGGAATTTAGGGGAAAAAATAAAACTTTGGATGACTTTTAAGCTAACACGTTTTACTTCCTCTCACAGTAGGTTAAATAAATGGTCATAATAATCATAATGATTCAGATAAAAAAACCCTACACTAAGCTGTAACAATGTCTGTCCAAGTCCTCAGCACCTAATTTATATTTAAACATAATTCTATACCTAAACAGGAGCAGATGTTGCTCCAAACTTGGTAAAGAAGAGTGGAAAGGGCATGAAAACCATGACTGTACTGTGTGATGGGAAGTAAGAACCCCATTGCACCTGGCTTTGTGAAAAATAAGTACACATTCTCTTGGCATAATTTGCTGCTATCCTGGCAAATCCATGGCTGGTTAGCAGTCCAGACTCTGTTACCAACGAATTCTTCAAACCTGTCATTGGAGTTAAACTATCAGCTACATTTGCAATAGCAGAGTGATCTCTAGATAAAGATGTAAATTATATTCCAATTTGCAGAGCAACTGATCCTAGTAAGTGACAGCTTTTCCGCAGTCCTTGACAGAACCTGGGTAAAGGCAAGAAATCACTGTTTCAGGAGCAAAGCCAACAGTACTAGAAATAATTATCCCTTGCTCTTTCTTTTGCTCTTGTTCACACTATTTCCTTCACTTGACCTGATAGAGAACATCCTTAAGAAACAGTGGTATTTTTCTGTGCACTAAGTTAAAATTAACACCTTCAATTCTGTAGTTAAATCAGATAGAAGCATGGTGTCTAGTGAATAACACTAACAGGTGATTTCTTTCACTAATTAGAGGCAGATAGAAAGCAAAAATTTTAGATTTCTTCAAAAAGAGATCATTTGATATGGAAACAAGTTAATTCTAACTTTGAGTGGAACGATCTGCCAGCCAGTGAAGTACTGTAAGTCATATTCCAAGTATTTTATACTTCCCCCATGATAATATTAAAGATGTGAATTCCGAGTGAATTTTCTGTCCAAACTTGGTTCTTACAAATTTTCCTTATATTTCCCTATTGACATTCACTATCCTTGACGTGTCGTACTCATTTTGTCATGAAATGACTGGCTTCCTGAGTTAGACTGATCTATTGAACTCTATTGTTCTCTGAATTATTTTCCTTCACTTTAAAATTCTACAATGTACTTCAAATAACTTTTTATGTTCTGCAAAGTGAATTTAACATCGGTAAAAGGTGCTTAACCTATAGAACAGTTACAACATGAGCAGTGATAGTAGCACATCATATCTCCACCACTGCCCTTCTTGTCTATTTAAATTCTGACCCACAGGTAGAGATCACCAAGAAAAGAATAATTCAGACCAAATGATTCTTTAGTTCAAGGGAGTTCTTTTTGAGCCATGGCTAATATAACATCAATATGTTATATGTTATCAATATGACGGTGGTGAGGCACTGGAACAAATTGCCAAAGGAAGTTGTGGAGAACCCACCCCTGGAAGTGTTGAAGGCTGGGTTGGATGGGGCTTTGAGCAACCTGGTCTAGTGGGAGGTGTCCCTGCCCATGGCAGGGGAGGGTGGAACTAGATGATCTTTAAGGTCCCTTCCAACCTAAATCATCATGTGATTCTATGATTCTATGTGTGTGTCTATACATACTGTAGATATGGGTGTCTGTGTGTGTGTGTGTATGAACTTTAAATGGATACTTTTAAATGACCTGAGTGTGATACGAAGTTACAGAAGATCATTTATCAAATATAGTCTCCTGTCTTCAAAGCAGTGAAAATGAACTTGTGCTTTCAGTCAACGTAAATTGCTGAATGGCCACAGCCTTATGAACTTTCTTTGCATAAGCTTGGGGTTTTTTAAAGATGATTGTCAATCTGGCTTTGTATATAGATTTATTTAAGCTACATGATAAACTATACTCATTTGAAATGCAGTGGTATGCAGTAAACAAAAACAATTATTTTGGGTAGATAATTAAGATTCTGTTGTGCATAGTTTTATCTGTGTATATGCTGTATACACTTATTTTAACTTTCAAATTCTCCTGTTCATCAGTTTTGCAGCAGACAGTACAAAAACCTGATGTGTTCTCCTAAACTAGACTTATTGAATGCAGAAGTCTCAGTACTATATGCATTATGTTTCTAACCATAATGCATAACTAGAAAAAGAGAATGGAACAAGTAAAGGATGTCATTGAGATAAATTCATTTTTTATGCTAGATTCAAGAGGCAACTTTCAGCCTTGTCTAATTTATGTAGCCATAAAGGAATGCTAGATTTTTCTTTGGTTTTTATGTGTGTAAAAATGCATCTGTTTTTGTTTGCAAATCAGAGAGTGTAGTATGCTTTTCTTGCTAAGAAAAAAAGTATTTTACATGTTTAATAGAAGTATATTTTCAAAGTATATAGCTGTAAAAGCATGTGATGCAGCTATATTTGGGCCCTTTTTTCAATTTTTTTAAACTTAATGTAAATAAGCACATTCATATTCACATATATTACAGATCTCAGAAAACACCTTTGTTAAATCTGTAAAAATAAACAGAACAGAAAACATCCCCCCGCCCCCAAGAGAGGGAGCATAAACACTAAATGTGACCATTTTAAGTGCTATTGACAGCCGAAGAGCGTAGTGTGTTTTTAGAACTCCCAGTCTTGATCAGTTCTGTTTTTAACTGCCTACCTGGTGACAGTAAAACCAGTGCACTCACTGTATTTGCTTTCCATTGGCTGTTAAGCTGTATTAAGAGTTTTATCCCTGTTCTAGATGTGTTGTGCAGAAAGACTTTCTCAACATTTTATTTAACACTGTCCTATAATGACTGTTTTGCTATGGCCACTTGGGCTACCTCGTTGCAGACAGACATTGGTTTCTCCTCATGTAATAGAAGGGTAGAAACATTAGCTTGTCATTGAAGGGATTAATGGTGCTCAGGGAGTTTTTTGTGGCTGCATGTGGTGATAGGCAGGTGTGCATTGACCACACCTTTACCAGAAGGGAAAGGAAAACCATCACATTGGTGGAACAGTCAAATGAAAAGAAGCATTGAGCCTAAGTTGGCAAGCAAATGGTCTTAGGAAAGGAATATGCTGGACTGGTGTCCTGAAAGAAGAGAGAATCAGAAGAGTTCAAATCACTAAAAGCTCAAGTTCAGGTATGTTGGAGTTAAGTTCAATTTGTACATTTTATTCAGATGTTGCTGGAAGAGTTTAGGGAAGCATTTGCAGTATGCTAAAAAAAAAGTAAAATGGAAGAAGTTGTTAAGGAGGATGTATGTTCTAGCTTATGGAGAGAGCTACAGAAAAGATTGTCCAGTATGTCAGCTAGGTTAATAGCTGACAGAGGGAGCTGGAGGTGCAACGGTGTTGTGAATATCTGCCTAGGGTGAGCTGCAGACTCAATAATAGCGGCTCTCCTTTGTCAGTCTGTGATGTAAGACAAAGGGGATTTCATTTAAATCTGTGTGTCTTGAAAATGCTGAGAGGTGTATCACTAACCTTCAGTGGAAGATAAGCTATGGGATTTACTGACAAAGTTAAACTGCAGAGAGTTAGTGCTGTGCATGTGCCTCTGTAAATTCCAGATAGCACTACTGGGATCTTGCGGTAGCAAAGCACTTAAGGAATGCTACCCCTGTCTCTCTTATTGTGGGACAAGAGCACAAGATCCTCTCTGCTTGTTTTGTGCTTGTGTTCTTGTTATGGACATGTTATAGATATTGAATGGTTGCAACTTTAGTAAAATGTTTGTCTGTGGTGGAAGTTCTTATAGCAGCTCTGCACAAGGAAGGATGCTGGCTTGGAGTTAAAGCTTTAAGAAGGGAATGCAACTGGGTCATCCTGGGTACACTTCTAAAAGTTTCTGCTCTTAAAACAATGCAAGTGGAAGATATGTATTCAGGTCTAATAGATACTGCTTTTGCTTGTTTTGGTGAGATCTTTAGCCTTTTGCAAAGTACTGCAGCTTGATTTAATGCTTATTTTTCTGGTACAGGAGACTAAAATGTGACTGTTTTAAACCAAAAAATTATGGTTGGTGATATCCCACTGCCATTGTGATGTGACAATTTAAAACAAAGTCTGAAAATTGGAGGACTTCTTTAAGAAGTACTTCAGTTGATCTATAATATTTCCCGGTTATTCCGATGAGTAAATACAGTGCAGCTTCCAAATTTGGTACAGTGACTGCAAATGATCAGCTACACAGTAACTGATCACACAGTAGTGCAGTCTATGTTATTTCAATGCAGATGGGGCCAGATAGGTGGAAGATTTGTGATCTGTCATTTCTTTTTGTTTCTAAAGAAATACAAGCTCTGAGTTCACATCATTTCATGAATATTAAACTTGATACCTTGTGTCCAATACTTCAGTGAGTATCACCATTCTTGCATACATCATCTGATAGCCTTGCAATACTGATACTAGCAATAAGTTTAATAGAAAATATTTTAGTATTGACACCAAACTGACAAGAGGTACTTTCAGAAATGAATGCACAATAATCAGGTGATATTGTTTATAACCTGAGTTTTCAAAACTGATTATCCTTACTTACTCAAATGAATGATTGCTTTGTAGTACTACATAGAGGTCCAAACCCTAGCAAAGTAGGAAAATATATCAGTGTTCTTCACCTACATGCAGGTTTCAGAACTTTCCAATAAACACCACTAGTAGATTACAACATATCCCTGCTTAAATTTTACGGAATAGAGTATAATATAAACTTTATTCCACTGCTGTGATAAGAACAGATGGTAGCTCAGGCTGACTGCCAAAAGAGTGTCGCATCCATGTATATTTTTCATATGTTCAGTGTTGTATGCTTGGTTTATTAAAAAGAATATCAAATGTGATTCACGTTTGGTATGAACAGTGCTTGGAAGGCTTTCCTAGCAGAGGAACATTTTGGGATAGCTATTCTGTTCACAAAACTGCTCCCATAGTGTTAGATGATAATACTAGTGAAAAGGATCCTACACTCAAAGCAATAGAAATGGAAAAATGTGTCTTGATACCTTAATAATTGAGATGATTAAAAATATACAAATTATTTAAATTGAACAGGTTTTTGTTTTAAACTCTCTTAGGAATTTGTAACTTTCTCTTAGGCCTTGTGATCCTTCACTGTTATAGCAGGCAAGCTGGAGTCAGTTAGTCAGCAAGGCCATTTCACAGCCTGACTCTCTGCTGTACCACAACCTGGGGACTGTAGGATGAGCTATAGCTATGGGTTTGAGTTATGGTTCTCAGACAGTGAAGGCTAGTGGTGTAGGCTTACTGCAATTCAGAATATGGTTCAGGAGTGTGTAAAAACTTCTCTTAAAGACTGCAAACTTGTCAATTTTTCCACAAATTCAGTCTAAATTGTTGTTACACTTCATCCTCACAATTATGCATGGGAAGTGAATTTCTCTATTGAATATAATGAATCAACTGATCAGTACCTTTAGCCAGAAGCTTCAGTAGCCAGCTATCTGCTCAAAAACCTAAGCAAAACAAGTTCATTTCAAGTCCTCAACAACCCAGTGCATTTGGGGAGATAAAATGAGTTTGCGTTTTAAAGTTGTAAGAAGTGATAATAGAAACCATCCTGGCTGTTACGACACACAACCCACACACTTTTTCCATGCAGTGACATGGAAATGTGTAGCAAATTTGGGTCAATGTATTCTGGGACAAGAGCAGCTCTTGTGTAGTTCTGTACCCTAAAAATACAGTACTCTTTTTGAACTCCCCTTAAACATCTGTGAAATCTACCCACTCCTCATGGTACTCTCTGTAAGCCTTGTCAAATTCCCACCCTTATTTTTTACAGTCAATAATTTCTCACGTCATTTCCAGTAGTTCCTCATGTGCTGTGCAGTTATCTAAACCTCAGGCATAGATGTCTGTCTGCTTACAGTAACACTTGCTTTCATTAGTGAATCTGAAACTTAACTGATAGGACTGAAATGTTGCTGAACAGAATGGATTGCAGCTGAAGTTGTTTCCACCTACACACAATATCTCCTTTATGACTTTATGGACATTTGGCTTATTTTGTGAAGTGGTGCTATTAGATCAGGCATGTAGAAATACCCCAGTTCTTGAAAATCTGTGACTGCTACAGGCATAAAAAGAGAGCTTTATAAAGCCGTTGCAGCTAAAGTTTTCCAAAATGGTGAAGTGTTAAACCATGACACGGGTGTTAAGCCATGGCAAGCAGAAAGACTCTTTTCTAACAGCTACAGAGAACGGCAGATTAGGGGAAACTCTACCTATAACGCTAGTCTTGCTACTATTCAGTCTCCCTAATGTTCTAGGTGCTGGTGCTTTTCAGTGTCCCAGTTGTCAGCTTGTCAACTTCCTCTGTAACTGTGAAGCAAATACCTCTGTCAGGTTTACATTTTTCTCTCTTTCCTGGTTACCTGCTTGTTAATTCATTCTGCTTCCCTTACTCTTTTTTTTTTTTTTTTTTTTTTTCTTTTGNGGCAAAGGTCAGGAGACACCTGATACAGAGAATCTGCTTTCTCTGCTCTGGGATCACTCACTGAAGTCCTACGAAGACCTGTGATTTACACAACTCTCCACTCATGCTTTTCATGGTTCAAAGTTATCTTCTACAGAAGTAAAGAATAGGTACCTGGGGATCAATTTAGTTTCTTTTGTGTGTGCTCTCATAGCAGTAGTTATTTTGCTATTACATAAACAATTTCTATTCCTGTAATAAGCATTGCTTGAAATTAATGGCATGGTTTCCATGACTTATTCTGTTTTCTTCTTTGATTTTGTGTCATACTTTCTGCAGAAGATGACAGCATGAATATCCTGTCAGATAACTATTATTAATATTAGCAGTTCATCTAATTTGCATAATTTCTTTACACTTTAGCAACATCTTAATAAGTAATACAGCTTGGCCAACTTGTCAAGTTATGGAGAAAAACATTGTGCTATCATAAAAGATGTCTTCAGTAATGTGTAAGGAAAATTCAGAATGAAAATGAAAATATCTAGTTAGTTTTGGTGAACTGTAGCGCTTGTTTTATTACTGAAGTAAAACTACATCTCTAAAAACTTCTCAAATTAGTACACATTGTGTGAACTAGAGGTTTTTAATGTCATGATTGACAACTATTGTCTCATTTGCTGAATTTTTTCTACAGGTAATTATAACAAGGATTTGAAATCTCAAACCTCAGAAACACAGAAGATTTTCTATGGAAAGTTTCAACTCAACTGAGCTTTTTTTTACACATATATTTTCAGACTACATATATTTAATTTTTTTTTCAGACTATTCACTTTGGGTGAATATTGTGAAGGATTATATGTTATACCTCTTGGCTGACTCTTCTCCCTCTGTAGTCTCGTGTGCCTGAGAAACACCTCGACACCATCATTGCCTTCTGCAGAGAGAAATGTAATCTAGCTCTCGGTAAAAAAGACCGGTTAATTAACATGCTGTAATTAGACCTAGATATATGAATTTAAAAGTGTAGTTAATATAAATAATAATGGTTACTTGTATCTAGACCATTCTCTCATGCTTGACAGTGTCTGATAGTGGATGTGAAGGGAAGACTATAACAACAGTGGAAAATTACATGTAGCAGCGGTATCCTAGTCTCCAGTGACAGTGTAGCAACTGCTGAGGCAGGGATAGTGTCTGCTGTGATTAGCAGCTTTTTCTTCATTGCATCTGTCAAGCTGCTTTTTGAACCAGTCTGCTAGTACTTGCAGTAAGTGCCTGAAGATCCATCCCGAGTTTACCTTGCACCTCCTGTACAAGAAAGCCACCCTTTGGAGAAAACACCAGAAAGCTTTGGGACTCTTCGTCATAAAATTCAGTGCACTCAAAAATCTTGGCTAGGCTAAAGTAACTGGACAGATTGACAGAAAAAACGTTGAAGAGCTGTTAAACTCGCATTTCTGAACTAAATGTGTAAGCTGCAAATCACTGCAAGATAAGAGTTCTGGAAAATATTACGCTTACCTTCTACTTAATTTTCTGAAGAAAACTGGCTGTAGTGTGGGTTGTGTAGGTGAACCTCTGATCTGACTTAGAATACTCGCAGTGGCTATAATCCTACCAAAAAGAGACCATGAAGGCAGTTGTTCACTGTCCTGATTGTATAGGGCCCTGTCACTCAGTCTGACCTTCTTCATCACCTTCTTTCCCAGGCTGGTTATTTGAATTAAATAGAATCCTACTTCTACACAAAGCATTCCATATTTATGATCTCTTGTTGCCCTCTGTCTTTCATTCTTGTTCTAAATGATCTTATTTTTGAGAAAGGCATGGAAAAATCAAAACTGCTTGTTATTAGACATACAGTCAGTAGAAAAGTGAAGCCTGAGTGGAAACTAGGGAAGAAATAGCCTTGAATAAACTGTCTATAAATTGCTTTTCAGTCAATATTAGATAAGTAGACATCAGCAACTGTTAGAGGTACTGGGAGAAGCATACACTGAAAATTTAATATTAGATATGCCAATGCCACATTTATTCATTAAATCAGCTGGAATTCACACAGCAATGTGATGTGGAATTTAGCTTTTTTACCTCTGTTAACTTAATTGTTTGAACTGCAAACTAGCCCTCAAACTTCCAGATACATTGTACCTTGAGAAAATGCTCTCAGGGAAGCACTTGCATTTATCTATCTACTTTTGCTATTAGAACTACTAAAAGCAATGGAGACTGTATATTAAATATTTTTGCTACCTTGACTGGTTTATCTGACTTCCACTTGGCAAAAGTGAAATTGAAGACCATACTACAGCCTGTCTGCTGATCTATAACTATTAGGTACCTAATGAATGCTTGAGTTAATACTCATTTAAAATATAGATAAAGTAACATGTTAAAAAAATCTGTTAATACCATGTTATCTATATTTAATACTGTTTTCCCATATTACTTTCCTTTATGAAGTATATTATTTGTGTTCACACAAGATAGTAAGTAATAGAATAGGTAAATTCGGTGGGGATATTCCTTTTTTAATCACATTTTGAAAGAATACCGAATACACAGAACCCACTCCCCACAAACCCACAAACTACTCCTTTGACCTTTCCTTAAGAATGTCAATAAAGAAGATGTTTTGTTCTCTCTTCCTGCTTTTAAAAGAAAACGATAACATATGCTCTTTGTCAAGGGATGAAACAGGAGGACTGATAGTCAGGTTTCTGCCCTGGTACAGAAATCTAAGTAGTCATTCAAGCCTTAGACAACTCTGGTGTCCTAGGAGAGGTTTAACACAGGCTTGCTTAAGCAGATATTTCCTTAACTATAAGGAATAACCATCCCTAATATGTTTCAATACACAGGTAGCTTTGCTGGGTAAGTGCTTGTGCCTTCTGTCCTTACATGACTTCTCACCTAAAACATTCACTATAACTGCTGACAAAACCTCTGTTGAGGCACTGTAAAGGGATTTTATGGGTCAGGGAGTTCTGATATATTATCTCGTAGTTCATTACCAGGTAGACAGTTGATCTTGGTCTGATGCAGAGAAAGCAGATGCAGAGTAGGTTAGTCTCTTATTTTTGAACTCTGAGGAATGCTGGCCTTCCAGGTCTCAGTAAATGTTTTGGAGATTGAATATGTTCGTAACTTGTCCTCAGTTGTCATCATCTATACTGTAGGACTCCTGTTGTTCAGCTTTTGCTGGCAGTGCTACAGAAGGTGTTAGACATTATTGCTTTGGTTCACAACGTAAAACTGCTTTTAATGCTAAACCTGCAGTCAGGCTTTAAAACTATTTGAAGCCTAAGTTTTCTGGCCTACATATGCCATGATATGAAAACTGACACTCAGCCTTTTAGGTAGCAATATTATGAAAAGTTTTTCTAGAATAAGTCTTTGTCAATTCAGTGTTACCTGTGAAATACAGACGTCAGTGGTCAGGTTGATGGAGCAAGTTTCTTAAGTTCGGCATTGCTCACTGTCCCAGATAAGAGAGGTTGTTCTTCCTTTCTGCTCCTATGACACCTCCCAATCATGGACCTGGTGTCACTGCAAAGTATAGTAATTTGGCTTCTATGTTTCTTTATGCTATATTGCTTCACTCTTTCCCGCTTTCTGTGTAACAGCAGGCTATACCTGGTTATCTAGCTTATGGTTCTCCAGGTGTCAGTAATGAACAGGGACAACTGCCATGAAACATGCTGAAATAATGGTCTGCTTCACAGAAAACTGTCACTCAAAGGAAAGACCTGGGAAACCCCTTCCACTTTGGGACTGTGAATATCTCAGTCTGATACCCAATCTGCTCTACATATAGCAACTTGTGCAACTAAGAAAGGGCGACAAGTGACAGTTGTAGGTGACTCTTTTCTGAGACACACAGAGGCACCCATTCGCTGGCCTGATGCACTTGCTAGGGATGTGTGCTTCTGTCTGGGTGCTCGTATCAGGGACGTCACTGAGACACTACCAAACCTCATGAAGTCCTCAGACTGTTATCTGCTGTTGCTGTTTCACATGGGCACCAGTGATGCAGCTAGGAGCAGCCCAAAGACTACCAAGAAAGATTATAGAGCCCTGGAAGCAGCAGTCAGGCACTCTGGGACACAGGTAGTTTTTTCATCTATCCTGCCAGTTGAAGGGAAGGGGGCTGATAGGGCCAGGTGAACCTGGTAAATCAATAGATGTCTTCTACTGGTGCTGCAGACAGGAATTTGTCTTCTTAGATCATGGGACTCACTTTGAGAAACCTGGTCTACTTGGGCCTGATGGGGTCCACTTCTTAGAGAAGGAGAAGAACATTTTTGGTCAGAGGCTTGCCAAGCTTATGAAGAGGGCTTTAAGCTAGAGCTGCCGGGGGAGGGGAACCTCAATCCATCCCACTCCTACCAATATGATGCCAGTAATAGAGGCCCAAAACCTGGAGAAGGGTTGCAGGTCAGCAGGAGAGCACCTGGAGAGCAGCATAATGAAAAACTAGCCACTCCAGCCAGTAAGTTAGCTTCATTGGGGGCCCAGCTTAAACACCTCTATGCATATGCACATAGCATGGGGAACAAACAAGAGGGGTCAGAGACGTGTGCATGCCTGCAAGGCTGTGATCTAATTGGCATCACAGAGACATGTTGGGATGGCTCCTATGACTGGAGTGTTGGAATAGAAGTATACATACTCTTCAGTAAGGACAGGCAGGGAAAACGAGTAAGCGGTGTTGCTCTCTATGTCAATGACATGGAGCTCCACCTGATGATGGATGAGGAGCTGACTGAGAGCTTATGGGTCAATATTAAAGGGAGAGCAGGGACAAGTGACATTACAGTGGGGATCGGCTAGAGACCGCCTGACAAGGAAGACCAAGCAGATGAGGCCCTTTTATAGACAGGTAGGAGCAGCCTCAGTTCACAAGCCCTGGTCCTCATGGGGGACTTCAACTACCCTGATATTTGCTGGAAGGACAACACAGCAGGGCATAAGCAATCCAAGAAGTTCCTGGAATGCGTCAACAATCACTTCCTTCTCCAAGTGATGGAGGAGCCAATGAGGAGAGGTGCCATGCTGGACCTTGTTTTAACCAACAAGAAGGGCCTGGTGGGGAATGTGAAGCTCAAGGGCAGCCTTGGCTGCAGTGACCATGAGATGGTGGAGTTCAAGATCCTTAGGCCAGTGAGGAGGGAACACAGTAAGCTTGCTACCCTGAACTTCAGGAAAGCAGACTTTGGCATCTTCAGGGAGCTGCTTGGTGGACTACTGTGAGATAAAGCCCCGGAGGGAAGAAGGGCCTAAGAAAGCTGGTTAGTATTCAAGGATCACCTCCTCCTCCCTGCTCAGGACCGATGCATCCCAATGAAGAGGAAGTTGGGAAGAAACATCAGGAGGCCTGCGTGGATGAACAAGGAGCTCCTGGACAATCTCAAACAGAAAAAAGGAAGCCTACAGAGGTTGGAAGCAGGACAGGTAGCCTGGGAGGAATACAGATAAATTGTTTGAGCAGCCAGGGATCAGGTTAGGAAAGCTAAAGCCCATATAGAGTTAAATCTGGCCAAGGACATCAAGGGTAACAAGAAATCTTTCTATAGGTATCAGTGACAGAAGGAAGACTAGAGAAGATGTGGGCCCAGTCAGGAAGGAAATGGGAGAATTGATCACAGGGACATGGACAAGGCTGAGGTACTTAAGAAATTTTTTGCTTTTTGTCTTCACTGGGAAGGGCTCTGACTACACTGCCCAAGTTGCAGAAGGCAAAGGTAGGGACTGGGATAATGACATACCACCCGTTATAGGAGAAGACCAGGCTAGACACCATATGAAGAACCTGAAGGTGCACAAGTCCACGGGACCTGACGAGGTACACCCATGGGTCCTGAAGGAACTGGTGGATGAAGTTGCCAAGCCACTATCCATCATATTTGAGAAGTCATAGCAGTCCAGTGAAGTTCCCACTGACTGGAAAAGGGGAAACTTAACCCCCATTTTTAAAAAGAAAAAAAATGAAGACCTGGCAAACTACAGGCCAGTCAGTCTCATCTCTGTGCCTGGCAAGATCTTGGAACAGATCCTCCTGGAAACTCAGCTAAGGCACATGGAAAGTAAGGAGGTGATTGGTGACAGCCAACATGGCTTCACTAAGGGAAAATCATGCCTGACAAATTTAGTTGCCTTCTACAATGGGGTTACAGCATTGATGGATAAGAAGAGAGCAACAGATGTCATCTACCTGNAGTTGCCTTCTACAATGGGGTTACAGCATTGATGGATAAGAAGAGAGCAACAGATGTCATCTACCTGGACTTGTCCAGAACATTTGACACTGTCCCATGTGACATCCTTGTTTCTAAATTGGAGAGACATGGATTTGACCAA